>CM038718.1:10796411-11236411 GCA_021613375.1 Megaleporinus macrocephalus | reverse complement strand
GTCTTTGAAGTTTGACTATTTACACCATTATAATACTTATAGACAACTAGTCATCATATCTTCTGCTCCATGAAACACATGTTACTGTTCAGTAGTACACAGATATGCTTCTTTAATATATTTACATTGTACTAAACTGCATTCATGTTCAATGGGCGTATATGAGGCTGAAACAGGAGGCCTAGCGCATCCCAAATTTATCAACATTAACATTTTAATATAACATTATAGTCATTATGGCTTTTAGAAGAATGGGTTTTTGTCCTTAATGTTTTTTCTTACATTACTTTTACTTTTATACTTT
Source organism: Megaleporinus macrocephalus (assembly GCA_021613375.1). Classification (NCBI taxonomy): domain Eukaryota; kingdom Metazoa; phylum Chordata; class Actinopteri; order Characiformes; family Anostomidae; genus Megaleporinus; species Megaleporinus macrocephalus. Next base: position 11,236,107 of record CM038718.1, on the reverse strand, counting down.
AAGTAGTTCTGAAAGCAGTACTTTTACTTTACTAGAATAAACAGCTTGAGTTGATACTTCAACTTCTAGAGGTTTATTTATAAACCCTAGTATCTATCCTTCTACCTGAGTAAAGAATGTGAATACTTTTGATACCTTTGGGAATTGATCAGTGTTGATCAGCGTTCCGTATCTGCTGCATATGTGGGATATGACTGATTACTATGGACATACTATCCTGACCTGGCCTTGGTTTAACACGGCTGGTCTCCGCCAGGGCGAGCACATTGTGCTAAACCAATAAGAATTTTTAGCTCCCAACTTTGAAACTCTTACATCTTCCTACCTTAGTGATGTGAATAAAGTTGGTAAAGAAGAGAGAAAACCAAATGGCTTGACCCCAAACTGGACAGTAGGAGAGCCAGATGTGATCTAGTAATGCTGACTTATTAGGGTGGGGACAAACTGAGGGGGGAATTAAAAGAATATACAGTTACGCATGTGTCTTGTGTGTCATGTGACTAAAAAAAACACATGATTATGTGGTAAAAAGAAACATTAATGCTTTCACTTGTTTTGCCTGTGTTATCATTGAACTCTGGGTCTTACAGTGGTGTAGACTGGGGAGTGGTTTCCAGCCTGTGGGCCTTGGCACCCCCAGTGGGGGTACAGCTAGGGGGCTGTTGGCTGTGCTTTTTACATAGACATTGTTTTATATTTAACCAATTCAACAACTTTAACTAATATTTTATTTCTTCTAATTATTTGCAAATATAAGGACTCAAGAATGCTTCAATCGTTAGGTCTGTTGAAATGCATGACTGATGTAACTGACACCCTTGTATCTTTTTGATTGTATGGAATTCATCCATCATCTATTAACAGCTACAACCAGATACTCTTCTTGGTGTTGTCTGATTATACAGTAAAATATTGGGTTATTTGTTCGCTTTTGAAATGACTTGGCCATTTAAATCTTCTTGTGGGCCACACCAGCTCTTATATGGGAGTCCAGAGAGGCCATGAGGTAGTTATGTCTGGACTGTGATCTTGAGATCATGACTTAGATGTCTTCATATCTTAAAATAATAATAATAAAAAATCTTGACAACTAATATAAATATATATAAAAAAGTTGTGATCTCAGGAAAACACCTTCTATATTGAGATTTTAAGAAAAAAAGATAACAAGACAATTAACACAATTAATAACAAGACAATGATCTCAAGATAACAGGCGTTGTTTTCTCAGGATCACAACCCACAGTATCTAGAAAAAGAAATTGTGATTTCTGGAAAAGAAATCTTGTGATTTTCTTGTGATCTTGAGAAAACAACAGTTATCTTGAGATCACAACTTACCTGTCATGTGATCCCAATATAATATTGTTTTTGCTTTATTTACTGTTCAGAAAACGGTAACTGCATGTTCACACTCTGGGTTTGTACTGGGCCACGAGTTGCAAAAGTTGGGAATCCCTGCACTGCTGGAATTTGGTTTTAGAGGGGTGTCCTCTAAAACTCCTCAAGTCAGCACCCAAATCTTAACAAAGTGTCCTCATGTGTGTATTCTCATCACAAGATCACGCCTGGCCCTACAAGATTAGGAAAGCAGTGTCCTGAAGTATCTCAAAACTGGGTCTCCATGACATGGTTCCTAAAAGAAGTAACAAATCAATCTCTATCTGCTATGTCTGTAGAATATAATAATAATAATTCGGATGAATATCCCTGTATAACGCAGAGACCTGATGACTCATAACATGTCTTAGAGTAAAAGCTAATGGACAGACGCTTCACTAAACTGCTAAGTACAGGGAAATGTCTCAAAATGATTGTCCACTGCAACTGACCATCTGCTATAGTAGCAGCAGCACTGCAGCATTCCCTTAATGTGGGGTCTTCACTCACAGGGGCCTCTGGTTTACTCCATCAGTACTAACACTAGCTGCCTCTTCTTATGTGTGCAGGAGCAGGAACACGCTGTCCTGAGCAGAGATGTGGGTGGACCAGGAACGGACCTTGAGAACATTGGCTAAACTCTCGTTCTTCTAATAATTGAGAGTATTACATTGAAAGCTAGTACCACTAAACCCCCACACCCTCACAAAAAAACACTTGCATTAATTAATTACAGTCTGACATTAATTAATCAGACAAAGTCAAATACAGGCTTCAAAGTATAGATAAAAACAGATTTCCACATGGTGGTCAACTGCAAAGACCCTGCGAGAGGTCAAAAGTTTACATAGTTTGATACTTTAGATTAACACAAGTTTCTGGAGGGGCCAATAAAGTCAATCAGAGTGGTTTGGTGTGAAATGCTCTGTTTAAGAGAAATTTGTTGAGTGGTAACGATGGGAACCAGACGTCTGGAGGGTTCAATGCCCTGAAAGCTGCTCCGTCACAGAAAGTTATTACTGGACGCACGAGCCGGGTGTTGTATATTTTCTATATTTGTGTTTCAAACATGGTGACCTCTAAACATGGTGAGTCTATATACCTTCGAAGACAACCTTAAATTCACATAGTGCCGTAACTACCAGTCATACTGAAAGAACACTGTTTTAGCTGCATTTCTTAATACGTTTATTTGTTTATTTATTTATTGCTTTGTTTTTGCTCTGGAGAACCACCAACACTAACGTAGTTGTGATGTAGTGTCACTAGATGGCGCCCAAGAACAGTAAAACCAGAATCCACACAACAGCTCAGGAATGTTTTGTCCATCAATCTTCTGAAACATGTGCAGTGAAGTAAATAGAGCTAGTAACATGACCTACCTCAAAAATAAACACGCTGAAGGGAAATGACTGCACTAAATCTAATTAAGGTGACTATATATATATATATATATATATATATATATATATACACACGCATTTCTATTGGTCCATTCCTTATGAAACAGCATATATATGAAACTATATGAGAAAAACTATATGAAAAACAGCTTATATATACACATATACATTTTTTAAAATCCAATAAGTTATTTTAGGACCCCACAGGACCACCACAGAAAAGGTATCATTTGAAGGGTGGATAATTTTCAGCACTGCAGTGACTTTAACCTTTAAACACCCCAGTGTCACTGTGTAGGCCTGTCTACGAAACTGGACAGTGAGTGGACACCGTGTTTAAACACTCCAGCAGCACTGCTGTGTCTGATCCACTCACACCAGCACAACACACGCTAACACAACAGCACTATGTCAGTGTCACAGAATGAGAATGATCCACCACCAAAATAATACCTGGTCTATGGTAGTCCTGACTATATATATATATTAGATCTATAATATATTATTATTATATATTATGGTCTATATATTGTGGTCATATAGATATAATGTGATTGGCTTCACAAAATAACTATCACCTGAGGGGAGGGAAGGTGCCTCGCGCCCTTCTCCACCTGTCCGCGAGGGGGCCCCTCGCCTGTCACCGTCTCACGTGACGCGGTCAGAAATGGCGGAGCCGGAGGAGAGTGACGGACATCTGAGTTACAGCCAAGGTGAGGTTTAAAGTTTACACAGTTGTCGGGGTCGCCTTCCCCGCGTCCCGACTCGCTTTTTTAGCCGCGGCGAGCGAAAAACCAGCGTTTACTGGCGGTGACAGGCGAGTTTCTCTCAGATAATAACAAACAACCTGTGGCGACTAGCGCGAGCCGGTCATGAGAACTGGATTATCCGGACGAGACACGAGCCCGGTGGAAGTAATGAGCGTGTTTTTGTAACAGAAACTAGTTTTTATGAGGATGTTCTGACCGTGTAACGTGTGTTTTTTCGTTTTATGGAAGTACTAAACGCCTTCAAAACACCTGTTACGCTCGAGTTTCCTATTCGCCAGCTTGTTGCTCGAACTTTCCCGTTCCACCTTAAATGGTGCAGCAGTTCCATTCTAGCGCCTGAGGAAGAACCTTCAGCCTCGTTTTTGTCCCTCAGGCACAAACTGTCAAGTTAGAAATGCTTCACTGCTTTCCTAAACGTTTAAAATAAGATTTTAAACCTTTTTAATAGCTGCCAATTCTTTATTTCTTAAACCTAACCACTTCAGCTGAACCTGCCTACAAGCCTGAGTGCTTTGGCTCCACCAGTTCATACCCAAATACCCCCCCCACCCTGATCTGACTGTCACCTGATAATCTTTTTACTTCTCAGGTGAGTTCACCCACTCACTCATTCACGTATTAGTCTTTACAAAGCACTAACAATGGGAGAAGCCAACATTTCTTCAGTGTCTCAGTATGGAACATCTGATAATATGGGTTTTGTTGGGATTGGGGAGTTTGCAGATGAATGTTCTCTGGCTTGGTTACACCGTTTAAGGTGGAACGGGAAAGTTCGAGCAACAAGCTGGCGAATGAGAACCTTCAGCCTTGTTTCTGTCCATCAGGCACAAACTATAAAGTCACAAATGCTTCACTGCTTTCCTAAACGTTTAAAATAAGATTTTAAACCTTTTTAATAGCTGCCAATTCTTTATTTCTTAAACCTAACCGCTTCAGCTGAACCTGCCTACAAGCCTGAGTGCTTTGGCTCCACCAGTTCATACCCAAATAACCCCCCCACCCTGATCTGACTGTCACCTGATAATCTTTTTACTTCTCAGGTGAGTTCACCCGCTCACTCGTTCACGTATTAGTCTTTACAAAGCACTAACAATGGGAGAAGCCAACGTTTCTTCAGTGTCTCAGTATGAAACATCTGATAATCTGGGTTTTGTTGGGATGGACGGGTTTGCAGGTGAATGTTCTCTGGCTTGGTTGGGAAAGAAAGTGCCACCAGAGGAGGGAGTGTGAAGTGAATGTACTGCACAAAGACTAACGTTACATTTACTCTCTAAGCTGTAAGGGGCAAAGATCAGATTGCTCAAGTCTTTTGGTCGCTCTCGTTGTAATGAATGGACGCGGTGAGTACAAGTCCCCGGGCGCGTTTATGTTTCTCCAGGGAGTTCCAGCAAAGCCGTGTTTGGAGTGGTGTGATGGCGAGCTGATGAATTACACATACACCAACACGTCAACACGAGCCGTTCAAGCTCGGCGATAGCTGAGAGCTGTTTTAGTGAGGTTATGGCTTTGTTTATAGGGTTGTAATGATGCATATGTATATTTTAAGGTCTTTTTTATTCCAGGGGTCAAGATTTGATTGAGATTTTTGAGATTTTATGCTTTAGATACTTCACGACACTCTATTAATGGAATACAACTAGGACTGTGTAGTGGCATCTGTCTGGAAATATGATTATGTGTAGCAATACAGAGGTTGTGCTTCAATATATTGCAATTTTTTAAATAGAATTTTAGGAAAACTGTCACAGTATGAAAAAAATGCTGTACATATATATAAAGGTCTTTTTTTTTATTCTGGGGGTCAAGATTTGATTGAGATTTTTGAGATTTTAAGCTTTAGATACTTCACGACACTCTATTAATGGAATACAACTAGGACTGTGTAGTGGCATCAATCTGAAAATCTAATATGTATAGCAATACAGAGGTTGTGCTTCAATATATTGCAATTTTTTAAATAGAATTTTAGGAAAACTGTCACAGTATGAAAAAAATGCTGTACATATATATAAAGGTCTTTTTTTTTATTCTGGGGGTCAAGATTTGATTGAGATTTTTGAGATTTTAAGCTTTAGATACTTCACGACACTCTATTAATGGAATACAACTAGGACTGTGTAGTGGCATCAATCTGAAAATCTAATATGTATAGCAATACAGAGGTTGTGCTTCAATATATTGCAATTTTTTAAATGTAATTTTAGGAAAACTGTTACGGTACAAAAAAATATGCATGGGTTTATTGAAGCTAATGTTGGCAAGACGCCCTTATGCTACTTGTTTATGCTGGAGTGGAAGAATCTCATGGTGAAGGATTCTCATGGCCTCTAGTGGTCAGGGGTTTAAACACAGTAGATAATCAGTCGCTGTCTGCCACCAAATCTTTAATTAGAAACTGTTGAACTATTTTGAGAATCGATACATAAGCACAAAACATAATGTGTCCTATGTTGGCTGACTTCTCCAGCTTTGGCTGGTTGCGAACTCGCTCACCATAGTGAGTGGTGCTGGTTGGTTTAAAAGTTTAAATCTATGTTCTAGTTAAGCAATGGCTGTGACAGATTACTTACACACATTCTCTTGTGTTTTTGTTTGAGAAATGAGTAAAAATGTACTCTTTTCACCAAACTTGTGGCATATTAAAACACTTTTTAGAGGCACGGTTGTTATGCTCTGCTATGAAGGACCAACTGGGGGAACCAGTTTGCTACAGTGCCACCCTGAGGCGGACCAGTGCTGCATTTCCTGTAGTTCATCAAAGATAGAAACTTGAGAGTGAAGTGGGCTAAACAGTGAATTGCATTGGAGTGACTGTATTATCCTAACAGTTATCAGAACTTTGTAAAATTTTTATTTACCCAGTCATTAAATACTTCTGCTACAGGGCTTCCATTCAAATGTTTAACAAATGAGAAGCTTCACCGTAACACACAGTACACCTGAGAACGTCAGTCTGGATGTAATTGAGTGGTAGCAAACTTAAGAAGGCTCCACACAAATGGATTTCCTACAGATGCACTACAGCACTGCAGGTGTAGAGTGTGTGGAATGGTCTTCAGGTGCTGTATGGCCTGTTTCAACTGTTTGTGTGTGTATTGTTAAGATTAAAGTCAGAATACGTACATATTGTACTTAAAGGAGCAAAATGTACCTGTTAAGTTTGTACTCTGAACGATAGGAGGTAACGTAACACCAGAAATTGCATAGTCCCTCTTCCTCCCTCTTCAGTTCTTTCAGTTCTACCATTCTAGAAGAAACATCTTAGGTTCAGCATCAATTGTCATCCTCTTAATTCTACTTTAATCATCAAGTGTCTTCAGTGGATGAGTGCAGAACCAATATTAACTATTGGTTACCTTCTATTTATATCACTACTTTTGTTGTTTGCTGCTGAGTGTGGTTTCTTGATGAGAGTGCACATTGGTGGTCATAATAGTAATTGCTTGCTTCTACATCCTCTCATGTTAGTCTGATTTGACTCAACACTACAGTGCCACCGCTTGAACATACAAAGTGGTATTACGAGACAGGACGGACCAAAACTAGCTGGCTAGCTTGGAATGTAAATAAAATATCTTACATATTACTCCTTTAAACTCTAGAGAAGGGGTGTTTAATAAGAGTTCAGTAAGGTCCAGTTAATGAAGATTTCCTCTGGCCAAGGTCTGGACCGTCATCATTTCTAACTTGTTATGATCCAGTGCCATATGCTGTATAGTAAAGTAGTCTAGTATCAGCATCTTATACCATCAGCTACTGAAACACTAACACATCACACATACCATTCAGTATATTTTAGTATATTTACTGTTTAAATGCTGAACTGAATGAATTATTTATAAACTTCTAATACATGTTTTTGCCTCACTTCAAGTAAAAACAAGGGCTACATAAAAAAAAAAACAGATTGAAAAAAAAGTGCATCTTAGTGTTTATTTATAGAAACAGAAAATAAAACGTGCATCTTCTTGTTAACTCAGCTTCACAGATTGACATGTTGGTTGTACAGAGTGGTATTCTCCAAAACTAGACGAGCGAGTCCATTTCAGAACCGTTCCTGTTAAACACTCAGTTTCAATGTACACTTTTCTGTTTTTACGTTCTTCTTTCTGACTCGCTTTAGTCTCCGGCTGCTGCTCCTCACTTCGTACCTCGCCCGTGTGCGAGCCACACGCCCCAATGTGCACAGATCTGATTGGCTGAGGAGCCTTCAGTGATCGTACAACGCATGCGATTGGTCTCTGAGTTCACTGCACCGTAAAGCCTGTATACCATAAAGACGAGAAAAGCTCCACCGCTTATAATAAACACAGTTTATCGGTTTGGGTTCGCATTGGACAACGCCTGGGTCCGAATCCGGACCGTGGCCTGCCTGTTAGTTATCCTTGCTCTAGAGGTATTTTAGTTATTTAGTTATGTTAGGTATTTAGTTATGTTTCAAACATAAGGCTTAAGATCTTGACTCTTCTTGTAAAACTGATCTGGTAAAATCATTCAATCATAATAGTTTATCACCTGGTGTGTGTGTATATATATATATATATATATATGACACCAAGCTCTTCCATTGGTTCTACTTCAGGAGCTCGAATGAAGGCCTTGCATGCTTATTAACAATCAGATTAGGAGATGGAATCAACCAATGGGTGTAATAAACAGGGTGGGGGTGGGTGCTTCTGGAGGTCCTGATATAATAATGGCACCAGCATTAGCTTAGTGCTGACATGCTAATGAATTGAGCTTTCTGGGTGTAGTTGCTGTAGATATTAAATAAACAGAAAGTAATCAAGGTTGAAATTTCAGAGATATTTGTTTAGTTTGTCAAGAATTCACTGTTATTCAGTTCCAGTAACATGGAGATTGTGTGTGTGTGTGTGTGTGTGTGTGAGAGAGAGAGAGAGAGTGAGAGAGAGTGAGAGAGAGTGAGAGAGTGAGAGAGTGAGAGAGTGAGAGAGTGAGAGAGTGAGAGAGTGAGAGAGTGAGAGAGAGAGAGAGAGAGAGAGAGAGAGAGAGAGAGAGAGAGAGAGAGAGAGAATGGGTTAATCCACTAGGGAGTATTGACAGACTGCTGCTGGAGTGAAGTGTATTTGCCTACAAGCCTTTATGTATGTGGACATTACTGCTTACGCTGCATATTTACCCTACAGAGACTGAGAGCCGTGTGTTTGTGTGTGTGTGTGTGTGTATGAGAGGAATTCAGGTTGCAGTAATGCTCTACAGCATAGATGTATGTGTGTGTGTGTCTTCATATATTGGGTGCATCATTGGAGTGTATGATGCCTGATGTTTGTTTTGATCTCTATATTATTTCTGCTGATGGCTGCGTTGCTATCTATGGGTGACCGGCTCATTAAGCAGTTATCGTTCTCAGGCACACTCACACCCTTACTCCTACAGACAGTTGTGTGGTTATGGGTGTGTTACGTGCAGCTCAGTGGCCAATTTTTATATACACACAGCAACTTGCACAGCTTTTAGTAATGTTTATTTGCTGTCACTCTATAAGAGAATTCTTTTGGAAGAACAGTTGTGTTGTCCTTTGTGCAGTTTTATATATTAGAGTAGTGATTCTCAAACTAGTCCTTGGATTTTGCTCTTCCTGGCTCCCAACCTAGAGGTATGGAGCGAAAATGTGGATTTTAGAGCCGCTAAATTTGTGATCATTTGTGGTTCTTAAAGAAGCTGCCCTAAAATAGGAACAATAAATGAAGACAGCTACAAGTTAGCATGATGCAGATTGAATAAAGCTCATTTGAGACTGCTGGCTTTTGTTGCCTTACAGTAAAAAAAAATGTAAATACAAAGCAACAACTGAGCATTTTACAAATGACCGCAGTGGCTGCCAATTTCTGTTTACTGTCATTTACATTAATGTATTTTGGCAAGCATGTCTTAACCACTTTGAGCTTATTTTTATTAATATTATTTTTTTTAAAAGTCATTATTACTGTTATTATTTTAGTTGTTAGTATATTACATACAATATCCAATAATCCAATATACAATTTCCCAACTATGCTCTCAGAGTTAGTACAACCTGAGAAGCAGTATGTAATATGATGCAATCATAATCCAAACACAGTCCCTCCTCCTTCCTCTTCATTCTTCAATTTATCCTTATATAAATTATAAAATATGTCTATAATCGGAGGTCTGCATCTTTTCTCATCCCTTTATTCACGTCTCCAGCGATGAAAAGCAGCTCCAACTCATGTTTTGTTGTGGTTTTTCATGTTTTTGTTGATTTTTACTGTGTTTCATTACTGAGAGTGGACATGGCGCTACTGTGACTCACTGTTACCTCTTGAAGTACAAAGTGGTATCATGAGGCAGGACATGCTGGTGCTGGCTGGTTGGCATCCATAGTTATTAATGAAATATGATATGTAGACGTTTGACGTGTTGTAACTGTTATTTCTTCACTTTCTGTTGATAATCTTAGTTCAGTGGTTTTTTTTGAGTGATGTATCTCTCCTTTAAATATAGTTTTATTTATATGGGCGACATGAGATCAAAAGATTAACATTATTTTATTGTACCTTTCATCTGTGTCTGACCGAGAGTGACTCGTGATTTTAGTTCCAATTTAATGGTTGTTTAATTGGTGGCAAGGGCAACTGATTTGGCAGTGGATATAATAATGGTTCCAATTTATTTTGGAGGAGAGCCTACACTTTTATTCCTCTATTAATACTTCCGTTAGTCCGTCCTTAAAAAAACAGACACACGCTCAACCAGCTATACATTTATACGCATCATAAGATTGGGTGTTTGTCATATGGTATTTGAATATCGTCCCTGTCCAATGAAAATTTCCAAAATTGCAACTTTACAGAAGAGATCAAAAACTTTACTTTAATTTTAATGTAAGTCAGTGGAACTAGGATTATTTCCAAGCTATTTTGAAGCACTACTATTGGTCCATTAATCATGAAATTTTCACACGATGTGTTCAAATAGTGTAGAAAACTCAAAATCACCAAAAATGGAGATTTATTTTTTATTTTTAATTGGACAGTGTAGATATATATGAGCCATTTTTGGGACAGAAAGGATGGGCTTCAATGTTCTACTTGCATTATACTTAATTTTCCTTCGTTCTGGAATGTTTTCAGCATGACTCCTGCACCGGCACACAGCAAAGACGTCTATGTCTCACTTTTTTGAGAGACTGAACTTACTATGCTGCCCAGAAAGCCCTTTCCTGTTCTGTCTGTAGTACCACGTCGCGCCTAAGGCGGCGATAGCGAGTCACTATTGCATTATTGAGTCTGCTTTCAGCCCAACATGAGAGGATGTGGAAGTAGCACTGCCCCATTGGACCACATAAGAGTTTTCTGGAAGCAAAGCACCAAAACTGGTACCGGATCAGAACCTTTGACCAGAGTTGAGGTGCAGGCTCCACACTGCCCTCTGGTGGTAGTTCAGGCAGCTCATGGTTCTTAAATATGAGAGTTTGGAGAGAAGTTAATTTACTATTGATTTGCGTGCGTCCATCTGTCTATCCAGCCATCAGTCTGTCCAACAGTCCCATCAGTTAGTCTGTCCTTTGCTTTCTGCTTGTGTCTTGGCGAACAGTGACTGACTGGTTCACCTTGCCCTGCTTTCCTCCATGCTGAATATTTCAGTAGGAAACAGAGCTCTCTCTCTCTCTCTCTCTCTCTCTCTCTCTCTCTCTCTCTCTCTCTCTCTCTCTCTCTCTCTCTCTCTCTCTCTGTAAGAGTAGTCTAGGGCAGACGGACAGAGAGAGAGAGGGAGGGAGGCAGTAAGACAGTGGCAGCATCAGCAAGTAGAGCAGCAGCAGCAGCAGCATCTCTGGCTTAAAGACAGAGTGAGGACAGGGTAAGGGGAGAGCAGAGCAGGCTGTTTGTGTGGATTAAAGTGAGCTTCTCTGAAGCTTGGCAGCGTGAGGAGTCTTCTGAGCTGTTTAACCCTCCATCAGGGCTAGCAGCAGCCTCTCCTCTTCCCTCCAGACTTCTAACGTCTTTTCTTTCTTTTCTGTCTCTCAGTCAGTTTCAGCTCTGCCTTCTCACATCTAGCTTTTCATCTCGGATCAAATGAGCAGTCTGCAGGCAGGCTGAGTGCTAGCGGTTAGCAGTTAGCGTGAGTAAGCGCGCAGGACAGCAGCGGGAAAAAGATAGAAAGAAAGAGTGAGTGAGTGAGGGGAGAAAAGAGGAGGGCTAAAAGCAGGTGGAGGGGGGGATGCCGGCACCCCCCGGACTGAGGAGGGGGGGCAGCAGGCCGGCTCTGCCCTCGCTCTCCACCATCACTGAGGAAGAGGAGGAACAGAGGAGCCGCCGCAAGAAACGCAGGAGAGGAGGTGAGAGAGGAAGGCGTAGAAGAGGGGTCACAAAGTGATGGACATCGGGGAATAGACCGGTGCCAGAAGTGAGAGATGGCAGGGAAGAATGAGAAAGAGGAGGAATGAAATGGGGGTGCCTCAGGCTGTAGGTTAAAGTCAGCTTAAGCAGCCTGCTTTAGTGCTATGCTAAGCCGGCATGCTTGAGCTCCACCAGTCTGACCTGCTGGCTGGGCTATGAGTGGGTACATGCTTTAGCCATTTGTTATATATACTTTAATATTGAGTGTTTGTAGTGTGTGAGTTATTAGTAACGATATTATATTAGCTATGTTTTCATTTAGTTTTCACTTTTTAATTAATTCTAGATTGTGTAAGAGTTGAAGTTTGGAGTTCTAGGATGCTGGATGAGTTATGGCTTCTCTCCATAAGAGGTTCTAGTATGCTGGCTTTAAAAACACAGGATGCGATTCAGGATAATGATTTTTGGAACTTAGCAACCAAGCAAGTACACCACTAACTTCAGCGCTCCATCAGTGCCTCCACTAATTCACGGACAAGCTTTTTCTTTTTAATTAAATAATTAAATTTAATTACATTTTAAATTCTAAACATTAGATTGAACTATTAATAAATCCCTTCACAAACCCTCACAAAATAAAAAATATTGTGATATACATTAGCTCAAACAAGGCCAAAGCAAGTAATATAACTAATGCTAGATTGTAGGTAAGTAAACTGTCACTGTAATTGGGGCTGTGTTGCTGAAAGGTTGCTGTCACTAACATTTGTAAACAGGACAAAACAGCAAAAACATTGTAATAGTTAATGTTTCTCACCTCTCAAGCAGAAACAGAGCAACCTCCTCATCCCGTTTCATGGCTTTTTGTTCCACCTTACTGTGGTTTCATCCTGGTATCTCAGTTTCTTGTTCAACTTTTACCGTTCCACCTTAAATGGTGCAGGAGATGCATTATGATGGCCTATGTTCTTGCTCAAGTTTTCCCATTCCACCTTAAATGGTGCAGCAGATACATTACAGTGGCCTATGTTCTTGCTCAAGTTTTCCCATTCCACCTTAAATGGTGCAGCAGATACATTACGGTGGCCTATGTTCTTGCTCAAGTTTTCCCATTCCACCTTAAATGGTGCAGCAGATACATTACGGTGGCCTATGTTCTTGCTCAAGTTTTCCCATTCCACCTTAAATGGTGCAGCAGTTACATTACGGTGGCCTATGTTCTTGCTCAAGTTTTCCCATTCCACCTTAAATGGTGCAGTACATACATTACGGTGGCCTATCTTCTTGCTAAAGTTTTCCCATTCCACCTTAAATGGTGCAGCACATACATTACGGTGGCCTATCTTCTTGCTCAAGTTTTCCCATTCCACCTTAAATGGTGCAGCAGTTACATTACGGTGGCCTATCTTCTTGCTCAAGTTTTCCCATTCCACCTTAAATGGTGCAGCACATACATTACGGTGGCCTATCTTCTTGCTAAAGTTTTCCCATTCCACCTTAAATGGTGCAGCACATACATTACGGTGGCCTATGTTCTTGCTCAAGTTTTCCCATTCCACCTTAAATGGTGCAGCAGATAGATTACGGTGGCCTATGTTCTTGCTCAAGTTTTCCCATTCCACCTTAAATGGTGCGGCAGATAGATTACGGTGGCCTGTCTCAGTGCTAAAGTTTTCCCATTCCACCTTAAATGGTGCAGCAGATACATTACGGTGGCCTATCTCCTTGCTAAAGTTTTCCCATTCCACCTTAAATGGTGCAGCAGATACATTACGGTGGCCTATCTCCTTGCTAAAGTTTTCCCATTCCACCTTAAATGGTGCAGCAGATACATTACGGTGGCCTATCTCCTTGCTAAAGTTTTCCCATTCCACCTTAAATGGTGCAGCAGATACATTACGGTGGCCTATCTCCTTGCTAAAGTTTTCCCATTCCACCTTAAATGGTGCAGCAGATACATTACGGTGGCCTATGTTCTTGCTCAAGTTTTCCCATTCCACCTTAAATGGTGCAGCAGATACATTACAGTGGCCTATGTTCTTGCTCAAGTTTTCCCATTCCACCTTAAATGGTGCAGCACATACATTACGGTGGCCTATCTCCTTGCTAAAGTTTTCCCATTCCACCTTAAATGGTGCAGCAGATACATTACGGTGGCCTATGTTCTTGCTCAAGTTTTCCCATTCCACCTTAAATGGTGCAGCAGATACATTACGGTGGCCTATGTTCTTGCTCAAGTTTTCCCATTCCACCTTAAATGGTGCAGCAGTTACATTACGGTGGCCTATCTTCTTGCTCAAGTTTTCCCATTCCACCTTAAATGGTGCAGTACATACATTACGGTGGCCTATCTTCTTGCTAAAGTTTTCCCATTCCACCTTAAATGGTGCAGCACATACATTACGGTGGCCTATCTTCTTGCTCAAGTTTTCCCATTCCACCTTAAATGGTGCAGCAGTTACATTACGGTGGCCTATCTTCTTGCTCAAGTTTTCCCATTCCACCTTAAATGGTGCAGCACATACATTACGGTGGCCTATCTTCTTGCTAAAGTTTTCCCATTCCACCTTAAATGGTGCAGCACATACATTACGGTGGCCTATGTTCTTGCTCAAGTTTTCCCATTCCACCTTAAATGGTGCAGCAGATAGATTACGGTGGCCTATGTTCTTGCTCAAGTTTTCCCATTCCACCTTAAATGGTGCGGCAGATAGATTACGGTGGCCTGTCTCAGTGCTAAAGTTTTCCCATTCCACCTTAAATGGTGCAGCAGATACATTACGGTGGCCTATCTCCTTGCTAAAGTTTTCCCATTCCACCTTAAATGGTGCAGCAGATACATTACGGTGGCCTATCTCCTTGCTAAAGTTTTCCCATTCCACCTTAAATGGTGCAGCAGATACATTACGGTGGCCTATCTCCTTGCTAAAGTTTTCCCATTCCACCTTAAATGGTGCAGCAGATACATTACGGTGGCCTGTCTCCTTGCTAAAGTTTTCCCATTCCATCTTAAATGGTGCGGCAGATACAATCAGATGGCAGCCTCTCTGAAAATTCTTGGCGAGCTCTTCATCATTGAAATGTGTCATTGATGTTGACGCGGCTCTTGTCCTTTGTCTGATCAAAGAACATCTGTCTCCGTTTTTGTTCTTCAGATCTTCTACCTTTTGGCTGTTTCTCAGCCATCTCTCCTTTTTGACAATACATAGCCCCTCCCTTTCCCCCTGCACGGGCACTAACACCCCTTTTGCTCCTTGCCTGGAATAGTGTCTTGTGACGTTACCTGAGCCACAGGGAACAGACAGCTAGTGGACTGTAAGAAGTATATTCTTCTCACTTCTGATGTTTGTGGTTTTAATAAAAAGTAATGCTTGAATGTAATGTAATGTATAATGGAATTCTTTATATTTCATTTTCATAATTTGTTACATTTACCATACATTTCTTCAAGTTTCCATCTTCCACTAATCTCTTATACAGGCTGATTTTGTTAATGTGCCTTAATATGCATGATATATGTGAAGAATCTCTTTTCTGATTGGCTGACGTCTGCCCCGTGTTGTACTGGATTCAAAAGTAGGCCCAGCTGAAAAACAAGACACAGTCTTTAAAGTTAACAGAGCTCTTTACCACTTCAACATGAATGAGCAGAGCAAAAATTATTATGCGCTGAATACATAAAATATGTTTGTTTTTGTAACATATGTGTTTTGTGGCTATATGTATGTATGTATGTATGTATGTATGTGTGTGTATGTGTATATATAAATATAAATAAAATTAGGGCTGTGCATTGGCAAGAACCTGGCGATACTGTACATATCGTGATACAGCGGCTGTGATTCAATATATTTGTTTTATGTTATGTGTTTGGCAATGCTTACAATAGCATTGCGCCCTTGTGCTGCTTGTTATTGTTGGAGTGGAGCTGAAAATGGATTACAACACTGTCATCTAGTGGTCAGAGGCTTAAACACACACTGATTCACTGTCTGCCAGAAATCTGTGTATCGATACCATGTTTTGAGAATCGATACAATATCACTAAACATAATATCCCGATATTTGATATTTCGCTATTTTCTTACACCCCTAATATAATATATATGTATTCGTATTTAAATTTTTTATTAATGACTTTCTATGAGGGAGCTTTTAAAGGTGGACACCAGGTTCCTATCAGCTCTACTGTGAATGCTTTCGTCTTGTTGGGTTCAGAACAGAGCGTTTCACACCAAACCAATCCGAATCACTTTGTTTACATCTTAACCACATTTTATTATGTAGACATTATGAAAAATTGGTGGGGTTCCATTTAAGCTGGTGACTTAATTACTTCTTCTGTATCCGGTGTCTATGGGATGTTTGGCTGGTTTATTGTGTTTGTGTGTGTGTGTATGTGTGTATGTGTGTGTGTGTGTGTGCGGGCATTACTTAGAACCTTTTTTTTAGTCTAGGTACTAGTTTGAGGTGTAAATAGGGTCGTTTATCATGTTTCTGTTTGTAGGTTATGATTAACGGTTATGCTGGTGCAGGTGAAGCTGGTTTAGAAGTGTGAGTTCTCAGCTGCTGATATTAAACTCCTCTGTGACTGTCAGATCGGCTCTCTATCTGTTGTGTGGTTACAGGGAGTGGCCATTTCACTCTACGGTTGAAGCTATTAATGACTGACGGGTTGGACAGGAATGCATCAGCATTCTCCTCGCTCTGGTCACGTGACCTGGAGGAGAACGACAACAGTAATGGGATGATAGGCGATGGTCAGGTGACCAGGTTGTCTCCATGGTTGCAGACAAACTGGATCAGTGGAGCGTTCCTGCTGTGACCGTTGACTTCAGAAACACGCAAAACTCAAAAGAAACAGAATCTGCAAATCATGCGGCAGCGGTGATAAGAGTAGATCTACTTTCACTATCAGATATAAAGAGGCGTGAGCGTGTGACCTTGGTTGATATCTAATATGTATGATAATTTCCTCATCGGGTTCTGCTCATGCTCAGAAACACAGCCTGGAATTGAGTTGAGTGAACTCAGGAGTAATGAGTTGTCAGTCTTTCTACAGTCTATCTCGCTTTAAACATGCACTAGTTGACTAAGCCTCGTGTCTGGTGTCATACTATTAACACTGTGTCTGAGGTCCTGATGGGAGATGTAGTACCTCTGGTGGTCAGCAACTTTATGGCTTTAACTGCTTTTTAGGAGATGATACCCAATTTATTTATTTTTATTTATATATATATATATATATTTTTTTTACTTTCTAAACTGAATTTAATTTCTTTTATTTCATGCAGAGTTTATTGGAGTATTAGGCTAGCTAAGTATGTGTTCTTAGCATTGTTAGGCTATATATATAAATTTTATTTATTTATTTTTTGATACTCTTTTTCTGGTGGCTAAGTTAAAAATGGCCTCTGTTATAAGAAAACTCTTTTTTTTTTTTTACTTAAACTATGTGATTATCTGGTATTTACATTATGTGGAAAATTGAATGTCAAAGTCATTCTTCGTGAACCTTAGAATGGAGAACTCAACACCAATATTCTTTTGGCTGCTACTGTTCAGAAAAAGTGTTGTTAAAGCAAAGATGTTTCAGCTCCAGAAAACTGGAACTGTGGTTTTTTTTTGGTATTGTTGTTGTTTTTTTTCCATTTGCCGCCAGCCCAGCATCCAGTTTCATGGATTTAGGTACCCCCACAGTTTGGTTTTCTTAGGCGTGGGGCTAACAGTGTGCAACATTGCTTGACACTGCTGTTTTTATAATTATCTCTTCGTCTGGAGTAGCGCTGGGCCATATAGACCAAAAATCTTATCTCTGTTTTTTTAGACTGGATGGCAATACATGATATATATCTCACTGTTTTCTATGAAGTGGACTAAGTGTTCAGTTAATTTACAGCCACAGCGTGTTTGTGTCTACCGCTATTTTTAGAATTATCACTTCATCTGGAGTAGCGCTGGGCCATATAGACGTCACATGTACTTTTATTAAATCCGCCTGTGATCAAAATAAAATACCAGGATAGGTAGTTGTAACTGGTATCTGGTAACTAGTTTTAACAGCTTTTTAAAGCGGTGGTATCTTTAGTGATGTGGTAGACTGCCGCCTTAATTCTACCACACCAGTTGACACTTTCCTTTACGTAATGCTCACCACCACTCCATTGACCTCACTCCATAACATCTGTTGTCTAGTGTTGATAAAAAGTGTTGATTATAGGGTTAGTGTTGATTTTCCAGTGGTTCTGTTGAATAATGAGGGGACAGAGTCAAACGTGTGGCTATTTATTAGGAATAACAGCGTGGCTAAAACTTTGGAAATAGAAACTGGAACTGGGGAGCGGCAACACTCTAATAAACAGCAGTGTGCGCCGTCACGATGGGCCTCATTCAAAAATATCATCCTCAAGTATCAAGTTTATCAACTTTATTTTTCTGAACAGCTTCACAGGACATTCCCAGCCTACAGATGTCAGATTATTGATGTGTTTTAAACCATAGAATTGTATGTGTGTAGACTCTGGAATATGTCGGTAACAAATGGTTGGAGAATGAGTTCCAATCTTCTGAGTTTGGTTAGGTTTCAGTTTCTTTTCAACAGTAATGGCAGTTGTATTTGCTTTTGAAGTGTAAATCTTAATGTAGGTTTAAAGATGGGAAGTTTCTGTAATACGTCTCCAGGTTGTCCTCAATAGTGTGAACGGACGCTGTGCCTCCCTCCATGTTGGAGGAGAACTTGTGAGGGAGGGTTTGTGTGCAGAGAAAGAGTAGAGTTGGGGTCACGCAGAGAGAAAAGAAATGGTTTTGATGCTAACACAACATCAAACTATATTGATATAAATTGTATTGACTTGTTCTGTATTTTGTTTGAAAATACACAGTCGAGTTATATTATAATGACGACTGGTATCCAGAGTAACCGCCTTTAGACCGCCGTCAGCAGCTAGACAGACTGGGAGACTCAATAAGGTCCTGGTAGGTTGACACAGGAATCTTGAGCCATGCTGACTGCAGTGCGTCCCACAGCTGCTGGAGAGCACGTAGCGTAGGATCCATAGAGCCAACACCACGATCAAGGTGGTCCCACAGATGTTCAGTTCGGTTCAAGGTCCAGGGAATTCGGGTCCAGGGTAGTATTTGAAGTCTCCCAACCAGTGTGGGACGTTTCTAGCCGTGTGATGTGTCGCATTGGTATGCTAGAAGATCCCTTCCGCCCCAGGGTGAGTAATCAGCATGTATGGGTGTCAGTGATCTGCAAGGATGTATTCATACCGGAATCAGTTGACCTAGAGCAAGCACAAAAACATTCCCCCGACCGTACCGCTGCCATTAACATCGAAGTAGGTCATAATAATGCCTCCATTATGTAAATCAATATACTTCAGCTAGTTATATTAGAGATGGAAGGACTGATTGGCTGTGTATCGGTACCGATCCCGAGAGATGATCGATGGCGTTAAACAAATGAGCATAATTTGTATTTCTGGCTGGCGTTTTTTCCTAGAAGAGGACCCCTCTGTGAAGCCCCCTCCTACCAGCTCCCTGCAATTCCTATCTAAACCGCTAGCTGGAAACGCATACCATTTTCATTTTCGTCAGACTGACTAAAGCAGCAGCCTCAAGAGTTCAGTTTATGGTGTTTACCGCATGTGTGGCTAGAAAACATTGTCCGTCTGGCAGTGTTTTACCGTATACACAGATTTATTCAGGCATTCTGTAACATCTGTAAAATCAACGTCTCTCGTGAGGGAACCAAGACAAAGACATTTAACACTACTAATCTGGTACGGCACTTAAGAGAACACCACGCAGCTGAATACAATGAGTATCAGCAAACAGCAGAACTAGCACACACAGCTAGCACAAAACTAATAACCCAGAACTCCGTGAAGACGAGATCTGAGAGCAGCAAAAGCCAGAGAGTTAAAGGAATCACAGCCAGAGTGATTGAGTTTATAGCGCTAGATAACCACGCTTCAACCATGTTTCATGACTTGGTTACGCTAATCATTTTATGTAGCCCTGTCATGGCATTTAGCCCCGTCCTCGATCGGTATCGGGGTGATCGGCCTCAAAAACTCTGATCTGTCCATCTCTGTTATATAGGTACTGCTAACATTATAAGCATGTAGCAGTCACTATTCTTGTCATCGCTATTTCCATTTAATATAGCATAGAACCCCATGTTCTGTTCTGTAGGGTCATCTTCAGTTCACAGTCAGTAATACTTTGTCCTAAACCATGTAGACAAAGTCTCTGCGGCCTTACTGAGGGCCTGAATGTGAAGAGTGAGCTGAGAGAAGTGTTGAGTGACTGTTGAGTTTCAGTGTTGGTCAGCAACATTAGCCATTAACATTCATTTAACATTAAGTCACACAGTAGCAACAGTTTGTTTTGGGAAAGATGTAACAGGGGTCTGTGTTGCATTTTGGAGGTCGCAGTTGTTCCTGGGACGTTGGTATTGAGGACCATGGGTCAGAATTTGCACAGCTAGTTAATACACATGTGTCAGAACCCTGTTGTTTTGTGTTTCAATGATTGAGCAAGGTCTCTCGCTCTTTGTCGCTCTCTCCCGGCTTAGCATTAACGGCCGCTAAGCCGCTAAACTCTGGGATTGGAGCCCTTCCCCTTTTGCGGGCTCTCAGACGCACACACACACACACACACACACACACACAGATTGGTGCCATGTGCACATTAATCGCTAACGCTAGAATAATCTCCCTCTGTCTGCTGTGCCTGCATACACACATTCATACATACAAACGCTAATGTCACACGTACACAAGCACACGTAAGAGTGAGTATTGACCTCTCTCTCTCTCTCTCTCTCCCTCTCTCCCTCTCGGGGGGTGGGGTGAGAGGCCACTGCTTGTGTGTTCTCACTCTCTACGGGATCTGTCCCGTCAGGAACAGGCCAGCAGCAGCAGCGGCCCTGCTGTCCTCCTTTCATTTCTTCATCTCTTTATTTGGCTTTGAATTAGCGGGTGTAATCCCTGGCCTGTGACGGATGCTTCCTCTGCTGGCCGCCGGGTCTGACCCTCAGCGTGCGCTTGTGCTGTTAGGGATGTTGGCGCAATTCAGTTGGGATGTAATCGAGGTTTGAGACGCGAGTTCTGGAGCTGTCCAGGACATTCCAGAGCCATGAGTGACACCCAAGGTAAGAGTACCGTAGAGGTTCTGTAACGATTGGGGTTGGAATGGGATTATTGAGCTCCAGGTCTTTTTTTATTATTATTATTATTATTATTATTATTATTATTTTCTGGCGAACCAGTGTTCTTTATTGGGTTGAGGTCTACTTGTTACATCTGGGTGGGTTTGTGTACCATCATTGATTCGTTTTTTGACCATTTTTTCCAACCCCTCTATATCAATAGCTTTTAAGGCTCTGTTCTGACTGGCAGCCCAGTTTCGTGGTAAAGCAATTTGAGCTGAAATGATTCTTATAACTTTAGGACGAGTAGAGAAGCTATACTGATGTCATAGTGACATCACAAACTCTTCGTATCTTCAAACTATTATTTCTAAGAATGATGGGCCCTTTAAGACGATGTTTTTATGATTTTATGACGTGATCAGAATGTAAAAATGATGAATCGTTGCGCTTCTGTGTGCTTCATGATGTGAGGAGATGTTTGAACTAGGATTGGCGTTTCTGTATATTTAGTTTCTGTATATTTAGTTTCTGTATATTTAGTTTCTGTATATTTAGCTTATGTTAGTTTCCATTGACTGTCTCTCTAAGAAGATTTGAGAAGGTGTTTGACTCTAGGCCTAGTCCAGTTCTCCGCCATGAGTAGTCATCATCGTCATGGTAATAAATTACTGCTGCTTGCTGTTGTGAAGGTAAGGGTTATATATTTATGGACGTATTACCTTGCGTGGAGGTTTTCAGCGTATGATGTGTGTGGAGGGGACATTTAGAGGCACGTGAAGCGTATAAGGCTTTGAAGGATTACGGCTGGGGGAGGGGTGGTCATGTGTGAGAGTTTAGGGGGCTGTTCAGCAAAGAGACTAGACACAGAGAGCACTTCTGACCTTTAACCTCATAACAAAGTCAAAGTCATGGAGATGTGAGAAATACAGAGAATGGCAGGGAGAAACATATATGCGGTACAGATACTTTATATAATCTGACATGAAGGCCACTGAGAGGAAAACAGACTGACAGCAGATAGATTGAGTGATTAGTCACTACTGTTGTGAAAAGTTGTGAAATGATAAAAAATGAGGGATGGCTGTCCATTAGCCAAGCCGTCTGTACTCCTGTCTTTATCTGAAGAAGCTAACTGTCTGATAATCTGTCTGTCTGTACTGCAAATTGTCGCTGTCTGTTAGGCTAGAGGTTGGCTGTCTGTCTGGCTGTCTGTCTGTCTGTCTGTCTGTCTGTCTGTCTGTCTGTTAGTTAGTAAACCTAGAGATACCATGTCTATTAGCCCAGAGGTTGTCTGTCTGTCTGTCTGTCTGTAAACCAAGAGATACCATGTCTATTAGGCTAGAGGTACAATCTCTGTCTGTTAGCCAAAAGATAATCCATCTATTAGCCTAGATATACTGTGTCTGTCTGTCTGTCAGCCATGGGAAACTTTGTCTGTCTGTTAGTTAACCAAAAGATACAATTTCTGTTAGCGTAGAGAAACCCTGTCTGTCTATCTGTCTATTAGCCAAGAGATTCCTCATCTATTAGCCTAAAGATACCCTGTCTGTCTTTCTGTCTCTAGGGTTAGGGTATGTTTGTCTGTCAGTCTGTCTGTTAACCAAAATATACCCTGCATATTAGCCTAGAGATACCCTCTCTATCTGTCTGTCTGTTTGTCTGTTAGTAAACCAAGAGATACCATGTGTATTAGCCTAGAGATACCCTGTCTGTTTGTCTGTTAGCCAGCATATACCCTGCCTATTAGCCAAGAGATACCCTGTCTGTCTCTCTTGTTAGCCAAGAGATACCCTGTCTGTCTCTCTTGTTAGCCAAGAGATACCCTGTCTGTCTCTCTTGTTAGCCTAGAGATACCCTGTCTGTCTCTCTTGTTAGCCAAGAGATACCCTGTCTGTCTCTCTTGTTAGCCAAGAGAGACCCTGTCTGTCTCTCTTGTTGGCCAAGAGAGACCCTCTCTGTCTCTCTTGTTAGCCTAGAGATACCCTCTCTGTCTCTCTTGTTAGCCTAGAGATACCCTCTCTGTCTCTCTTGTTAGCCTAGAGATACCCTCTCTGTCTCTCTTGTTAGCCTAGAGATACCCTCTCTGTCTCTCTTGTTAGCCTAGAGATACCCTCTCTGTCTCTCTTGTTAGCCTAGAGATACCCTCTCTGTCTCTCTTGTTAGCCTAGAGATACCCTCTCTGTCTCTCTTGTTAGCCTAGAGATACCCTCTCTGTCTCTCTTGTTAGCCTAGAGATACCCTCTCTGTCTCTCTTGTTAGCCTAGAGATACCCTCTCTGTCTCTCTTGTTAGCCTAGAGATACCCTCTCTGTCTCTCTTGTTAGCCTAGAGATACCCTCTCTGTCTCTCTTGTTAGCCTAGAGATACCCTCTCTGTCTCTCTTGTTAGCCTAGAGATACACCGTCTATTGGCCTAGAGATACCCTGTCTGTCTCTCTTGTTAGCCTAGAGATACCCTGTCTGTCTCTCTTGTTAGCCTAGAGATACCCTGTCTGTCTCTCTTGTTAGCCAAGAGATACCCTCTCTGTCTCTCTTGTTAGCCTAGAGATACACCGTCTATTGGCCTAGAGATACCCTGTCTGTCTCTCTTGTTAGCCTAGAGATACCCTGTCTGTCTCTCTTGTTAGCCTAGAGATACCCTGTCTGTCTCTCTTGTTAGCCAAGAGATACCCTGTCTGTCTCTCTTGTTAGCCTAGAGATACACCGTCTATTGGCCTAGAGATACCCTGTCTGTCTCTCTTGTTAGCCTAGAGATACACCGTCTATTGGCCTAGAGATACCCTGTCTGTCTCTCTTGTTAGCCTAGAGATACCCTGTCTGTCTCTCTTGTTAGCCAAGAGATACCCTGTCTGTCTCTCTTGTTAGCCAAGAGATACCCTGTCTGTCTCTCTTGTTAGCCAAGAGATACACCGTCTATTGGCCTAGAGATACTCTATCTGTCTGTCTGTCTGTTAGTATCTATCTGTGTGTAATCTACGCTCTTCTACTGTCTCTCAGTCTGACAGAAAGTTGGCCAAGATACACGTGTAAGCACAGCTTGTTTGTAGTCATGTTTATTTATTTATGTATGTATCTGTCTGTGTGTCTGTCTGTCTATAGTGCAGACACTTTCTGAAAATGCAGTTCTCTGTCTATCAGCCCGAACACGCTCTCCCGAACTTGGCCTTTCTCACTCTCTCTCCATGCAGTCATTTGTTCTGTTGTGTAACGAAAGCAGGGCTCCTGCTTTACATAACTATTCATCTCCCCTGGTTGCCCTCTGACCCCCGGCTGGTTGGAGCTCTGGCATTCCCCCATCACTGAGCCTCAGTTACACTCCACTGCTCACACACACACTCTGCCATGGAAACTGACTGTGCCAGAGCCACCATGAACGACCAGCTTCAAGCCCATGCCAAAAGTTACATGAGAAACTGAAACGAATGGAGAATCCAATGTTGGGGGTCCTTGTTTTTAGAGCTGTAGGATCTGAATATGGAATTAACTACTTAATAAATTAATAAGTTACATTGATTCTGTAACACTGATCTATGGGAGGCTGTGTTGGCATGTGCGTGTATGATTGTGTGTACACGTTTGTTTGTATGTATGAATGTAGTTAAAGACAGAATCGTGTCCCAGTGGCAGTGTGTCACTGCCTCACACGCTGTTTGAGGACAACGAGAATGCCAGCATGGAGGATGTTCTGTTAAATCCTCCTTAACCCAGATAGTCCACCCCAGGAATAGAGCTATAAATGCATTCTCTGCACCAGAATACTGTATGTGTGTTTGTGTTGTATTGGATTATTTGGCCTCATATCGATCTGGAATTAAATACAAATCTTTTGTACAGTTAGTTCCAAGAAATTAATTTTGGAATCTGTTCTGTGGAATCAATGGATATGCTGTCATTGTCTTTCTGTTTATAACAGAATGTCAGGATTTCATTTTGTGTGTATAAATATACAGATAGGTTTAGTCCCAGTGATCAGACACTGAATGTCAGGTGTCAGGCTAAGGCTTTTAAAATAATGTTATGTTACTTATGAGCACAATAAGAGGTCTATACAGGCATTACATTAAGCTGACCCACTCACATGCTTACCAAGCAGCCCCGGTTCTGGACTGCTTTGCTTGGGGGGAGGGCAGTGGTCACAATCCAATATATTGTGATATTGCAAGCAAAGTGATACACTGAGAATTTTCGAATCCTACTATTGAAACAGTATATGATCAGGTTTGCCAATGCTTACAATAGCATTGCGCCCTTGTGCTGCTTGTTAATGTTGGAGTGGAGCTGAAAATGGATTACAACAACTTGGTCAGAGGTTTAAACACAACACACAATGATTCTGCCAGGAATCTGTGTATTGGTACTGTGTGTTTGAGAACAACCCTAGTGGGCATGTTAATAGTCATATTTTTAAAGCAGAAAAAAAAAATTGATTTGTGCATGAATGATGACAGCAGATGAAGAAATAAAAATGCTGCATGTGCCTTCAAACTTAGACTTAGAACCTAATGATTGAAGAGTACACGTTGCTTAAGTCAATTAAAAAAGATTATCCAATTGTGATTAATTTCAGTAACCCCCTTAATTAATTTAGCCTTACACTGATAGAACAGTTCTGTTTTGTGAAAAGCTTTAGTACAACTTTAAATCCAAGCTGACAAAAGTAAATAGACCACGGTTGAGACTAGAACACTCAAAAGTGGAAACAGGAATAAGAGAGAATACTAATATGATTAGAAAATTACAATATAGCCAATCAGAAATAAGCAAAGACATATCTTCACACTGCACAGTGAAATGCCCTTTTGTGATTGGTTCAGAGATAATTGCCATTGCTTGCATTGCGATTGGGCTGGGCAAAGACAAAATCTGGGGGGAAATTACCCTTTCAGCCCCCCCTCTAGCACCGGCTGTACTAGCGAGTAGATTATTACAGGTATTATTTATATATAATTGGAATTCATCAGAGCCCACTTAAATATCTTTGGCCAGCTACAGCCTAATATTTCTTTGCTGTACCCCTAAGGACCCCAAAGGAAACAATCCCAGGTGATCCAGTTGTCCCAAACCTGGACACAGTATTGTTTGTTGGGCTTGGGTTGGAAAGCAGACTCCATAGAATTCCATTCCATATATATCTTGGTAAAATAAGAGAAATTATATGTTCCAAGCCACTCCAGTTGAAATTGATCGTGTCATGTTCTTTTCTTAAACGTCTAATAAAAGTAATGAAAACCGGTTTCACTTATTGTAGTCTGTGTTGTTAGTTTGCTTCTTCTAATGCCAATTATATATATATATATATATATATATGATGTGTACCTTAAAGCTATTTATTGGAATTGAAAAATGTCCAGCACTGTTTAAGTGTCTGGTTCACCCTGAATTGTGTATAGATTGCATTATTAATAAAGAGTATTAGCACTTCAAATGTTCACACTTGTATGTATAGTACAAAGGTATATTTTTTTTTTTTTAAATCATGGCTTTTAAGTGATAGGTTACAAAGACGTTCATGATTGTGAGGAAACATAAATTCAGCCTATTGGTTTTGTGTAAATAGTGGCAATCACAACGTGACGCAGTGGTAAGATTATGCCTCATTTAAGGTGAAGAAACAGCCTGCAACATCACTGTCGTCGTCAAACACAGAGTCCACAGAGTTCCAGTTCTCTCTGGAGTGGGTATTTTTAGCTGTGAAGAGAATCAGATCGGTCTTCCCATCTCACCCTTGTTCTTCACTGAATCACACTTTCATCACGGCATGATGGCTCCTTAAGAAACCTTTATTTCTATAATACTTTGATATTTCTACGTTTTGGTAACAAAGTGTAACAGTATGTGCTCTGATTGGTTACAAGTAGCGCCCTAATACCACTGTGGCTGTTCTTACGATACAGTCGATTCTGCTGTATGAGTTTGAGGCAGATTCTGATCCTGAAAGTCAGATGGAATAGGTTGACAGACCTGATCCACCTTGGCGAGTTAGACTGGAGCAGGGCGTTTCAGAGTTGTAGGTGGGGCTGTAGAATAAATTGTAATTTTATTGTTATCAAGATATGACGGTCCTGTGCGCTGCAAAACACTGTTTTACACAGTCGAGTCATTGTGACCACCATCTAATATTCAGAGTAACTCCCTGGTGCAGCATGGACAGCAGCTAGAAAGGCTGGGGGACTCAATAAGCTCCTAGTAGGTTATCACAGGTATCTGGACATGGTCCCACAGATACTCAATTGGTTTTAAGGCTGGGGAATTTGGGGTCCAGGGTAAGTCTTGGTCAGCTCTTTCAACCAACGTTGGACATTTCTAGCCATGTGACGTGTCGCATTGTCCTGCTGGAAGATTCCAAAATATGGGTGCATGTGATCTGCAAGGATGGAGTTATACCCAAATTGGTTGAGAGTGTCTTCCACAGTTTTTTACATTTGATTTTGTAGCTTTTATAGAGAAGATTTTTTTTTTTTTCAATCTTTTCTAATTAATTTATTTTTATTTTACAGAGGAGTGAACGGTGCTTCTGTAATTTGGTCATCTGTTATTTACTTAACATACAGGTTAGTTAGATCCAACCACAGGCCCACTATTTAATAGTATGATCTACTCTAATATTATCATTGGGACAAATGGCTGCTTTATCAAACAGGTGAAGATCGTGCCAACCTAGTCCTAGGTTTTTTTTTATAAGGCAATAAGGACTGTGTTATGAGATGATGTCACCTTGTAACAAAGAAAAGGACTGGAATTCCAGTGTTCCAGGCAGCTGAGAAAAGTTTCTCTCTCTGGGGTTTATAACTTTGACGACCGTTCACACAGACTAAACACACTAAAGCTAATCCTTAGATGGTACTTTGAGAGCTTTTGATGTAAAGTTGGTAGTGTAGACTTTCTGTGTCTGTTGTACGACATGGATAGGTTAAAGTAATGAATGGATTTTTTGTGTTTTGAGTAAGTCCAGGCTTTCAAACAGGCAGCTGGCTTTCTCGCTCCCATAAATGTCATTGAGCACAGCTCAGTTACAACATCAGGAAGAGCTGTAGGGTGTAGACTGTAAACTGCACACACACCTTCTCTGTTGTGTCCTCTGGAGCCAATATGAACCTGTGATTTAGACTGATGCCGTACGGTCCCAATGGGCAGCAAATACATTGAAGGTTAAATTACAATGATATATTAATGAGGTATGCACTTTTTTATTCTTAGTAATAAATCTTCCACACAGGCCGTTTGAATGGCACTAAGATTTTTCTGGCAAGATGAACATATCAGTGACTACAACAAAGATTTGTTTTATCTGTCGTTTTTTCATTGAACTGTATTTCCTGTAGGGAAAACAACTCTATTGTTTGCCGATATAAAGGTCTGGGAACCGATACCCAGCGCTTTTAGCAGAGAGTAAATGGGTCAGACAGAGTTGGGTCTTTGCATATATCTGGAACGGCAGGGTCCCTAAAGAGCTTTCAGGAAAAGGCAATGTGGAGCAGCATGCAGCAGCTACTTTAGTCTGGTCTCCTTAAAACCAAATACTCATGGACAGTATATTTTCTACCTGAGAGAGTCTTTCAAATAACATGTACTCACTTACGAGCACATCAACTAAATTCTGTATTAAGGCACTAAAAATAATCTCATTATATGCAGCGTGCTGATAGGTAGGGCCAGACATGAGCTTCTGAATTAAATAAATGGCCTGAAACAATATTAAACATGTCCTGCTTAAGTTGTGTGTATATCATGGAGCTAATATGTCCATGATTAGGTAGCCAAAAACCGAAGAAATCACTGTTAATATATGGTCTACATGTGTATTTCCTATATATATATATATATATATATATATGTTGTTGGGAAATGTTAAGTAGACTTTGTGGTTTCTGACACTGTATGAATGCTATTTATTATCTATATTCTAATAAGAATCAGCCTCTACTGGCTTCTCCTGCTGTTTTAAGCTGTGACACATGTTTCGTGATGATATAGGTATGCAGTTGGTACAACACTAAATTGTTAGCTACATTAACAGTGCAAAACTGAGTGTGTTGACAGGGAATGATTCAGTGATAGACACATGAATAACATAATCTTAACTATGTTATATCTGATTTCTGCTAATTGCTTTTCCCTGCTGCATTCTCTGGCTGACGTCTAGACGAACCATCTGCACACGGTTTATCTGTCCCTCCACCTCTCTCCCCCCCACAGCATTATGGGATGCACTCTGCAGATTAGTCATGCATAGGAGCCCCTCAAACGAGCAAAACATCAAACCAATAAATTATACCACTATGGCATGTGCATTAAAGCATGTACGTTAGCAGAGAACAAATAAAATTGTGTGCTGTATATGTTTTGCAAATTGGGACTGCATAGAGGATATTATGTGATTGAATAGTATTGTATAGAAGAACCCTATTGGACTGCGCAGTATACTATGTTAATTATTAATTAATTACTATATTACTACAAGCCCATGTTGTTTTTTTTTGCATGAAGTATAGATTTCATCATCATTTGCATTGGGACTGGTTATTTGCTTGTCTGTGTACACTGGGTTTTATCCACCCAACAGAAAAACAGCTTAAAGTGGGCACATATTGCCAGCTATGTCTTACCCCTTTTGTTTTCTGACGGTGTGTTTTTCTTGTTGCACCTGTTTTAAGAATGACCTACACCTATTACTGTGTTCATGATAAATGGAAGCCTGGAATTTTCTAAAAACTCTACTTTGTACCTATAAATGGCTGTTGGGCTTGATTGCTCACAGTAAGCCAGCACTTGTTTGACTGCTTTGTGTGTTTACAGTTAAAATAATGTGCAGATCTCGCACAAAATGGCATTTATCAACATCCATGAGCCTTTTCACGCTATATACAAACCCTGGCTCCCCCTCGAGAAGTCTGTGTTCTATGGGCATCTCCATATTGAAATGACATCTCAGGTCAGCAGCTCTTGGGAAGCTCCAGCTTTCCAAGTGGGAATTACAAGTTCAGGAGACATTCAAATGGATATTTTCCTGCTTGGAAGTCGGACACTTCCCTGTTCCCACTGGCTCATGAAGGCAGCATATGCAAAAATAATGGTTTGTGATATCAGTCAAGTTTTGCTTCCTGTCGTACTAGGCGGTTCTTGGCTTGCAAGACCAAAGTGATATTGACCTTTACCATACTGATGTCATTCTACTGTAATCAAATGAGTCCTTTAACCCAGTGTTCCTTAAACTGAGATCTCAAACTATCCCTACGTGTTGTGGGTGGCGGGTTTAAGCGAACATGTGAACCATCTCTGAAATCTTGAGGACCAGTTCAAGAACCATAGCTCTAACCAATCAGAACTGCATTTACTATGTGCAGAGACTATGTTGACCAGACTTTGAGATAAGTCTCTGTGGATGTTTAAAATAATGCAGGACGTGTCTTTTTTGCTGATACAAAACAAAAGACTGTGATTTGAAAATATATGGTAGGTATAACATTAGGGACAGTTTAGAGGACTCACCATGCAGGTTGATTTTTAATCATGTCACAACAGTTGGGAATCGTCATGGCCCTCTACGCCCTCTCAGTGGGCCTAAAATATTCTTAACACACACACACACACACAAATACATTATATATATATATATATATATATATATATATAGAGCACAGTGGTCAGAGGATACCTTCAGGATACAATGTTTGAACCATTGGATGCCCATTGGATGCACATGGTCCTCCAGAAGTTCGGTAGTCCTTGGCAGTGACACCCCCATCTAGCACAAGTATTGGGCCAAGGGAATGCCATTATATGGCATTGATATGTCCAACCCGTGTGTGTGTGTGTGTGTGTGTGTGTGTGTGTATATATATATATATATATGTGTGTGTGTGTGTATATATATATATATATATGTGTGTGTGTGTGTGTGTGTGTGTGTGTGTATATATATATATATATATGTGTGTGTGTGTGTGTGTGTGTGTGTGTGTGTGTATATACACATACATATATATATATATATATATATATATATATATATATATATATATATATATATATATATATATATATTTATATATATATATATATATGTGTGTGTGTGTGTAATTTTATTTTAGCTACTTAGATTGACGATCAACATCTAAACAATTACAAAAAATTAATTATTCAAACTTTTCTATTTAATCTGTGTTGGGGCGTGAGGGGTTAATTAGAAGCCTGTGAGCCTGTGTCTCCCCCTATAAGGACCGTGATGCCTCCGCAGAATGTTGGTGATTGGTGGTCCCGCTGTTTAGTTACAGTTATAATTCAGCGCGATACCAATTTCAGATGACAGTAAAACTGACCAATCATATCTTCCCTCTAAGTGGACGGGCTTAACTGTATGATCATTTCCACCCACTGTGGCGACGCTAGCTGGAGAAACAGCTAGCTAGATTGGGGGGGAGAGCCGAGGCTTAAGGGTCACAGTTCGTTGGCATGTTATGATTATAATATAAAGGATATACAATTAAATTGTCACTTAGAATATATTGTGCTTCCCTAAACTTTAGAAAATCTAAATTCCAACAAATATTCTGAATAAAGCTTACCACAATCAAATCTTTGGCTGCTTTCATAAACACTCTCACAGCCGTGCTACTGATTCAGCCGTAGCTGGTGGGGAGAGCTTGTGGGTGTGCATAAGTATTGATCAGGTGTGTGAGGTGGCAAACGTAACAGCAGGCTGCTGATTGGTTTTTAAACACAGATCGATGGAAAACTCAGCAGGACTAGAATGAACTCGGTAACAGCCGCCGTTGATAGGATGTCAATATCTGATGTGGTGGCAACTGTAACATGACATGATGCGTGATGGAGCCTCCCTCGCTTACATCAGCACTTCAGTCCCATCGCTGGCCGCCTTTAGTACTGCACACTTCAGAGTTTTCCATCCTGTCACACCATCCTGAGTCAACTCATCAGCTCAGTATCAAGCCTGTCATGAGCTGAGTCAGGGATTTTGTCATGGGGGGCCAGCCGATACATGTTCTTCCCAATTAATAAGGTACTGAATAATATGCCTATATTAAAAGTAGGAAGTGTAGATATAAAATATGACCGTTAATATCCCGTAACTTTAGCAGATACATTTCGGGCATCTTCCTTATTTTGTCTCACCTTGACACCTCACCTCACGTTCACACCGGCAGCAGCACAATAAAGTGGGAGGAGTTAAGACATTTTCAGAGGGAGCTGCTGCTTTCGTGCATAGGAGGCATTGTGAGCGTTGTAAAGTGGGCGGAGTTGGCAAAGTTGAGCAAAGTTTAACTTCATGCAAACAAGCAGCGAAGAGATGGGGTGATAAGCAATAGGAGTTGAGCACTAAACAGGGTGGTATGCTCTTTATCTGTGCCACTGTGAATCCATATGCTTCTATTTTGGTTTCTAGTTATATCAGTAATAAGACATATTTAGCAGAAATGGGTCTGATTTGTTATTAGTAACAACTAACGGGTTGCTCAAGTCCAGAAATGAGCAATGAGTGACCTGCGAGAGGAGAAAAGTCACTGCTGGTGTTAAACCCCCTTATTGTTCAACTATTAGTCCTAAATACTTATGTATTATGCAGCTTTTAGAGTAAAAAACTGAGGTGTGAAGCCTGAGAGTGCAGCGGGCCTCTGAATTCTATGATTGTATTGGTTTTGGTTACATTTGGCTGGTTAGCACCATCTGTTTAAATTTAGTAGGAAAACCACATTCAGAAGTCATACTTCTGACAAAAAATACTAAACTAAATATAAGAGCTTCTGCTATGAAAGTTCAGGTAAGAGGTAAGAACTAAAGGTCACAATTGACACCTGACAGTCATATCAGAAAGCAGAGCGTTTTAATATAATTTTTTTTATAGTCTGTTTAGTTTCTTTATTTTGGCCAATATAACTAAAATGCTGGATGTTTGCATGTCAGTCTGGTCAGGTTTTAGTATCTTCGTGCTCTTTCTGGATCAGCCTGAATTTGTTGAGATAGGAATCTGATTCTCAACTACACAACACTGTTTTGATCTGAAATCTGTTCCCTGTGTTGCAGTATTAGAGGATTTTAATAGGCCTGATATGACTTTATTGAAATGATACGTATGGAATTATTCGGTGGCCAAGGAAAACATTTTAAATGATATATATACACACACTCGACTGGTTATATCTACTGAACATAGATGTACATACTGTGCAAATAACATTGCTGGTCTGTTCGGGATCTTCTCTTTTATGATGTAGAATGCAGATAAAAATAAATAAATAAAATGAAAAATATATATATAAATGTGAGAAACATTAAAGATTTCTTTGTAAATGTGGTTCATTTGGTCTCAGTAATGTTTTCGTGAGTTTTATAGAACTCTTCTGCAATGCTGAAAGAAACTTATTTCATTTATTTGCTTATTTCTGCTTATGTGCTGAGCAGAAACCTGGCAGTTCTTTCAGGCAGCTTCTAGTTTCCAGCTTGTTTAACCGTCCTATTATGTTATGGGTCAATTTGACCCGTCTACACTTTGAACTGCTTGAAATATTGTTTGAAATATTGTCACTGAAGAAAATGTTTATTAAATAGCTGTTAAAATGTTCTCATACTTTATATTTCTAAGTCTTCAGAGAGTTTATAAGAATTTAAAAGAATTACTTTTTCTTTGACTCATTTTTTAACATAATAGGAGGGTTAAAGAAGAAACACGTGAACTGAATGCTTGTTGAATGGTGAAAACTACTGACTGCTGTGAAAACTGCCAGTTTTATGCATTTAAGCTTGTAACATTTATGAAAAATATCCATTCAGTCAGACGCGTTCAAGCCTTTGAATCTTTGAGTCCGTCCTGCTTTTCGACCAGATGTGGTTGGAATTTTACTTGAAAGTTCAATAGGTGGTTAAAACTCCCATAAATAAGAAATCCCCTCTGAGCAAAGAGGCTTCCTACTTCCTCATCTGTGTGTTTGCTGCTTGAGTAAACCCACCTCCTCCCACCACCCTCTGCTCCAGTGCTGTAATCTCCTCTCCCAGCCCCAACAGGATCACACATGATTAAAAGTCAACAGCACCTGACCTGATGTCACCGAGCTGAGTTGGATTCATATGCAAATAACAGTTTCAGGCCAGGGCGTAGGAGTGAGGTTGACACTGGATAGGCATTTGCTGCTATCAATTAAAGACCACCCCTCAGCAATGTTGTGTCCTATGATAAGTTTATTTATTTATTTATTTATTTATTGGTAACATGTATGCTGAAATGAGCTGATAAAACATGAAAGTGCTTTAATTCTCACAAAAGATACCTTTCTTAGGATCTGAAACTTTACAAGTGTTTTCAGTGGCAGTTTGGATCTGAGTTTGAGCTGATTTTGGTGATGCAGCCCCACCTAACCAAAGCACAGTGCAAACAATCTGAATGTGTTTATGAGCGAATAAGAAAATATTTACTCCCACCATTGTAAAAACATGAAAGTAGCATGAAGCTCTTCATCACTTCATTCAAAGGTTGAGCTCTTCCACACAGCCTATAATATGGATTGTGGTCCAGTTTGTGAGGCCAAAGTTGTATTTGCTGGAGCACAGCTGCTCTGGCATATTGGTTGTGATCATGCCAACATTGAAGGTAATTTTTATTTATTTATTCATTTATTAAAGCCAGAGTGTGTTCATTATACTGGTTCCTCTCTAAATGTAGCTTTGTAGCTGCAAAGCTAATACAGCTGACCAGTAATAGTATTATATACCCCATCCATTGGCATCATACTTACAATGTTGAGTTATCTCAAGGGCATTTGCTACTGACACGTATGTCAATCTTTAAATCTAGAGACTAAAAACAGACAAAATTCACCCAGATAAGTATTACTGCTTCTAGGTTCTAATACATACTTTGTCTATTTTTGTAGCTTAGTTTGTATAATTTTTTTGTTATTTTTCCTTTTAGTTAAGTATTTGTTTTAATTTACCTATTTACCTTTAAATAGGTTTTTTTTCTTCTTTAAGTCCCCCTAAAAATGTAACACATTTCATCAGCCAAGGCCTCAGACACAAACATAAGATGTACAAAGTGTGTATTAACACGTATTTTAAGCTTGTGAAACGACATTGTTTCATAATAGAAACCCACTTAAGAAAGTTTGTTGGGGATTACCAATTAGAGGGTTATATTTTCACATTACTTGTTGGCTACATTAACCTAAAGAATTGTATTCCTTCAATTCCAGTTGACTGACAGAGTTTGGTGCATAAGATTAATTCACTTGACTTTATTGTGTGTTGAGAAATTTGGTAGAAGCTCCAGTACGTACCTTGATTGGCGTTACTAATGCAGGGAACCTGCCCTCCTTAAAGATTGTTATCTTGTTTGTTATGCTCCTCTGGCGAGCAGTGTGCACAGCCATGTGTGAAAAGTCTTTGGTTTTGTTTTCTTTAGAGATACATTGATGGGAAAGATATATAATGCCAGGAAATTTTTTTCGAAGTGTGTTTGTGTCAAGGCTGTTGGCAGTGACGTGGATGAACTACTTGTAAATATAAGTGTAAATATAGATTTATCTGTTTTAATATTAGAAAATTAGCTTTTGCTTTTCTTTGTACCACAAAAGCAGCATTATGCTACGCTGATGCCCACAGTTACAGCATGGTTTTCCTGTTGGCGGGAAATCAACCAGCCGATCGCATGCCTTGAAAACCTCTTCAGAACTGTGCAGCCAAACAGTGCGGTCAGCCAGCTTAGACAGTGTGTTGGGCTGAAATTGCACATGCACATGTCATGCAGGCATATGGAGACTACTGTGATGTTCACAATATATAACCAGAAAGTGAATCTTACCTGCCTCCATAGTGTGAAGGTGTGCAAAGAGAGAGAAGTGAGATTCTGAAGGGAGACTGAATTCAGCATCACACTGTTGAACAACATGACAGGCTCCAGCGTTTAGCTACACAATGAAGTTTTGTTAATTTAGCATTCATTCTAGTGTTTGTAGCGTTGTTAAGCTTGAAACTCCAGCACTGAACTAAAGAAGCATCATTTTGACACCAGTCATGTGTTGTTTGTGGGAAAATTGTGTTTAATTAGATTAGATTATTAAAGAAATTAGATTTATTTAAGTGTGCAAATGTGATGTATTTCCAAATTTGTGCAAAAACTAAACCTCGAGTGTGTTGTATCATATCGCATCATATCTGTTGTGTGGCGAGCAGTTGCTAGCATGTTGTGACATCACCAAAGCGTAATAAATAGTGTTGGACCGATACCGATACAGTACTGGTATCGGCGCCAATACTGGCACTTACACACAGTATCGGTATCGGCAATAGAGAGCGCCGATACCATGAAGCTTATTGGCTAATGGCTGCATGGTTTCTGCATTGTGGCAATTTTTATTTTTTCATAGCTCTGAAACTTTTTAATGTGCAGTTACTCAACCAGTAAATGGTGGTCTTTTGATGTTATTATATCTTATTCAGGATAAGACATAAAAAAAATACAACATATAAAAAGTGGAACACTATAAATATCAGGATTTATAGCCATATATCGAGCATTTAAGTCAGTGTTGGTATCGGTATCGGTACTTTGTATCGGCAGATACCTGAAAAGCTGGTATCGGTAAGGAAAAAGTGGTATCGCTGCATCCCTACTAATAAATAAGGTGTATAAAAGGTTTGGAGG
This sequence comes from Megaleporinus macrocephalus, assembly GCA_021613375.1. Classification (NCBI taxonomy): domain Eukaryota; kingdom Metazoa; phylum Chordata; class Actinopteri; order Characiformes; family Anostomidae; genus Megaleporinus; species Megaleporinus macrocephalus. Next base: position 11,199,420 of record CM038718.1, on the reverse strand, counting down.
TTTTTGTCTTGAACTCAATCATAGTCTTGTTCTTGGTCGGTTTCACATCCAGTTTGCTGGTAACAGTGTGATTAGGTTGGTTACTGTTGCTGGGTTAGAAATAGGGTTGGGTATCGCCACTGATTTCCCGGATCGATTCGATCCCGATTCACAAGGAATGCTAAGGTCGATCTCGGGTTTATACGAATCGATATCGGATTATTCAAATGAAGATCGATTTAAATCGAAACTTTTTTTTTTTTTTTTTAATCACACCCCTATTCAGAAACTTTATTTGTAGAGCTACTTTGTTTAAAGTAAGTATGTGTCTCTAACCTCGATTTCCTATTTCTTCTATTCTTCAGGCTCAGACTGTCCTCTCAGAGGAGATGAGAAGAAATCTTCAAGTCGGCCGGACTCGTCCACCTCTGGACACAACACCTACACCATCCCGAGTCCCACAGATGTCCAGAATACAGCAGGGAGATCAGGTGAGTCACATGTGAACAGCAGTTCTATATTCCGTATTAGGTGTTTAGTTTTAGTTTAGAATTATTCTGTCACTTGTGTTTGCACACAGCGAAATTTGCACACGCATTTAACTTATCCGTGCAGTGAAACATCCACATACACACACACACTAGTAAACATACACACTAGGGGGCACATGCCCAGAGCAGTGGGCAGCCCTATCCACAGCGCCCGGGGAGCAGTCGTGTCGTTAGGTGCCTTCCTCAAGGGCACTTCAGTCGTGTCTAGCTGGTGCTGGGGATCGAACAGGATCAAGACCGGATCCCTAACCTTCAGGCCAGGACTTATGTTTCTCCTGATTTTTCTACATTCACTGAGATGTAGACAGTCAGGCCGAGAAGGTTGTAGATGTTTAATTGTTTATTGTTGAGATATTTGCCAACTAAGATTTCTTTACAGAGTTGGTGACGGGAGCTATGGGTTTCCATGTCTTTAGCTTAAATATAGAATTTCTTATTTACTATTAAAAGCACCAGGCAACCCATATTGTTCAATGCATACGTTTTAGGCCAAAAGATTATTCCACCCCATCCACTCTTTTACATACATTACAGTTTCACTTCTAAACTCTGCAAATTATTAAAATATGGTGTAAAACAGTATCAGAGCAGCAGACTCCAGAGCACCAATACACTGAAATGACTCATGAACTGTTTTGTGTTTTGTATGTTTGTTTATATAGTAAACATGTGTGTGCACTTGTGTGTGTGTGTATCTCTATCTACAGAGCCAGTGGTGCTCAAACTCGATGAGAGGCAGAGACTGGCTCGAGAGAGGAGGGAGGAGAGGGAGAAACAGATAGGTACGACACACACCCTCTTACGCTCTTACCTCCAAGCATCTCCTGCAGCTTCTGTGTCTGTTTATTCATTGTTTTGAATTGAACTGCATCTGTAAATACTTAGATAATACTTACAAGCCTCATCAGATTCCTGGTGATGTCCAAGAAAACATCTGGAAGTCTATTTTCTTTTCAGCTAGTGTTGCTTTGGTTTACGTAAACACTGCTATAGTTTACATATAGTTTGCTATGTGCCTCATACTGCCTAATCGTGTGTTTGGCTATAGTAGAGTAACAATCAATCAATCAATCAATCAACCTTTATTTATTCTCTGAAATACATTGAGGGGTGACCCTCATTTTCAATGCAGCCGAGCATATACAATTAAAGGGATTAAAAACAAAATGAGCAAAAAAAAAAAACAAAAAAAAAATACAAATTTTAAATAAACATTTAATATAGATGCATAAAAAATACAATGTAAAAAATGTTAGAAGATTCTTATATAATAATATAAAAGAATATAAAATAGACATATTACATACACCAAGATAATAAAAAGTTGAAATACTAATAAAAAATACTCAATAAAACAATCACGATAAAAAATAGATAATTATAATAATAAAATAATAAAAATAATAAAAATACAACATAAAAAATATAAACAAATAATAATAATAAGATAAAATAAAATCCTAATAGAGAGATTTATTCATTTAAAACAATCACAGGCTTTCTGATGGTGATTAGAAACTAAAAGTTTTAAATGGTTCAGTGATCCCAGCGAGCTGAGCTTCAGAGTTTCCTGTAGAGAGTTCCAGCTCGCTGGTGCACTGTAGCTAAAAGCAGATTTTCCCAATTCACTAAAAACTCTCGTTACCTGACAGGTGATCCAGCCACTAGAGCGAATCTGATAATTATTGTTATTTATTGAAATCAGAGAAGAGATGTAAGCTGGCAAATGGCCAGAGAGTGATTTATAGATAAAAATAAGCCAATGAGATTCTCTCCGTGCAGCTAGTGAGGACCAACCAACTTTATCATGGAGTCTGCAGTGGTGAGTACTGTAAGGGTCACCAGTTATAAATCTCAGAGGCCTGAAATTTTGGTCTGAATGGATAACTTGGTGTCCAAACCCATAGGATAGCTGTGTTTACAATATAGTGAATAATGGAAAAAACTCAGCTGTACAAGTTAAGTTTAAATGCAGGGTTATTATATTTATTTAAATTTCTTTTTAGTTACTTTTTCACTTAGGTTCATTTTAAAGTTTAGTTTCTTTTAGTAATGATTTTAGCTTAGTTTTTTTCTGTAAAGTAATACTTTTAGTTTTTATTTAGTTGTAGTTATGTTTCCTAGTAGTTTTAAGAAAACTGTGATTAGTGTGTCATTGATGAGAGCAGAATAAAATTGACTGAGTTCAGCTCAGCTCAAGCTTTCTTAGAGAGCCAGACAAAGATGGAATTTCCTTCTAAACTTTCATTCACACACTAGAAAAACAAAAACTAGAGGTTGTTTCTAGAGATGGAAGGATCGATCGGCTATGTATCGGAATCGGCCAATTTTTAATCAAAATATGTGATCAGTGATCGTCCGATATTTCTCTAGTTTAGCCGATCTCGAGAGCCGATCGACGACGTTAATCAAATTAGCTTAACTTCTGTATTTTCAGCTAGCGCTTTATCCAGGAAGAGGAGAACCCCCTCCCTGCAATTCTTATCTGAACCACTAGGTGGAAATACATACCTTTTCAGTTTCCACAGACTGACTAAAGCAGTGTTGTCGCGAGAAAAGCATGCACTGAAAGTAAGCATGTCTGTCTGGCAGTGTTTACCGTATGTGACGCAGACTCATCCAGGACGTTTTTAAAATGTGTAAAATTAGCGTGTCTCGTTGAGGAACCAAGACAAAGATATTTAACAAACAGCAGAGCTACCACGCGCAGCTAACACAAAACAAATAACCCAGAACAGATAATAACCCAGTGCAGACCAGATCTGACCGGTATAAACAGAACGGCAGCAATAATTCAAGATCTAAATTTAATGATTACAGATTGTCATTTAAAATAACAGAGTCTGCGTTTAATGACTGCAGTTTTAGCTTTTTTAGTTTTAAATTAAGGGTCTAAATGTAATGATTGCAGTATTGGGTATATTTGTTTGATATACTTTGTTTATTTACTGTTAATTTTGTTAAAAATATGATGCTGTTTTATATGAGCTTGTTAAAATGGTAATAAACCAGTTTAGACCATGTTTCATGACTTGCTTGCACTAATAACTACATGTAGCCCTGCCGTGGCGTATACCCCACCCTCTATCGGTATCGGCTATAGGCCAATCGTGCTGAAAGGTGATCGGTCCATCTCTAGTTGTTTTTAAGATTTTAAAGTTTTGCAGTGGACATATAGTGTTAGTGTTTTGTCTCATGTTGAAAGTACATTACAATAATTAAGTAAAGGAGCTGAAGCTCGGGCAAACCTGTTCAATGTGGAAGGACGCTGTAAGAACCCGAACATAAGTTTTAAACCCACCTGAGCCAGTGAAATGTTTGGGAATGGCGTGAGAATTTGGGTCCCATTATATTAGAGGAAATATTTCAATGTATGAAATATACCTGATAACTGATTTCCTGCATTTACATTACATTAACTAAGTGGGTTTTAACTCGGATTGTCTAATTTAGTGATGTTACGTTAGTCAGTGAACCATCAGAACAGTTTTTTTTATGTTCATTACACCTTATATGTGAACACACAGAACAGATTAACCGATTATTAACAGAAAAAACAAATTATCTGCCAAAATAACTTAATAGCAGTTAATTAGTTATGTATTTTGTATTGTTGAGAGCAAAGTTCCTCACTGTGGTCTTGAGGTGTCCTATAGCAGGAGTGGTTTGTGTGGTTCTGGCTTCTGTGACCTTTCAGGAGGAGATATAAGGGCAGTTAAAACCACTTATTTAACTGCAAACACATACTGTGTCTCCTTCTCTCACACTCACTCTCACTCTCTGGCTGCATGACTAGGTAAGTGAGGCAGGTTGCCGTGGTGAGGTTCAGTCATTATGTAAACTGTTGGCGGCCAGTGCGCGTAGACGGAAGCAGGCGTTTTGGGATTGCTTATGTTTATTTTAGATTTGTTCAATTGTTTGCTGTTTCAACAACCATTCACTCTCTCCCCAGTTGGAACCAGTAAGGGAGAGAGGCTTTGAAAGATAATTGAGCAACAGCTTTACTACAATTATGGTTTTGTGTGCTCAATGCTACAAATAAATATACGCTAAGACCTGTTTTAAGTATTTTATTAAGCGATCAGTTAGTCACCCGCGCAGCCGACGCTATCAGTCATAAACAAAATGCATGAATATTGACATTTCTTATATTGATTAAATTATTTTTATATGTATATTGATATTCTTATCATTACCTTAATCATAGTGCAATCCACAAAGGTACTTGCAGTAATTAAGCTTTTCTCTGTTAGAGTGGATGATGTATGATTTTGGCAGCCTTTATTTAATCTACCCCGACCCACCCGAGTATTGTCGCCTTTGAAATGTTTTCCTGTCTTTCAATGGCAGTCCTGTCTTTTAATGTTTCCTTTTTTTTGTGTATTTGTGCGTAGCTGCGCGGGAGGCGCAGTGGCAGGAGCGCGAGGAGCGTGCGCGGCAGTTTTACGAGAAACAGCTGGAAGAGCGAAGGAGGCGTCTGGAAGAGCAGAGGGTGAAGGAGGACCGAAGGCGTGCCGCTGTGGAGGAGAAGAGACGGCAGAAACTCCAAGAGGAGAAGGTGCACTACTTGTTTGCTCAGCCACATGTACTAAGATGCATCAGAATCATCAAAATATTATTCATTAACATTATTGTACACAATATAGTACGCAGAGAAAATAATATAATTACTAAAAACTGCACCATAACATCCTCATAGTTATCAAAAACTACACCATAATATCCTCATAGTTATCAAAAACTGCACCATAACATCCTCATAGTTATCAAAAACTGCACCATAACATCCTCATAGTTATCAAAAACTACACCATAATATCCTCATAGTTATCAAAAACTACACCATAATATTCTCATAGTTATCAAAAGCTACACCATAATATTCTCATAGTTATCAAAAACTACACCATAATATCCTCATAGTTATCAAAAACTACACCATAATATTCTCATAGTTATCAAAAGCTACACCATAATATTCTCATAGTTATCAAAAACTACACCATAATATCCTCATAGTTATCAAAAACTACACCATAATATTCTCATAGTTATCAAAAACTACACCATAATATCCTCATAGTTATCAAAAACTACACCATAATATTCTCATAGTTATCAAAAACTACACCATAATATCCTCATAGTTATCAAAAACTACACCATAATATTCTCATAGTTATCAAAAACTACACCATAATATCCTCATAGTTATCAAAAACTACACCGTAATATCCTCATAGTTATCAAAAACTACACCGTAATATCCTCATAGTTATCAAAAACTACACCATAATATTGTCATAGTTATCAAAAACTACATCATAATCAAAAACTACACCGTAATATCCTCATAGTTATCAAAAACTACACCATAATATCCTCATAGTTATCAAAAACTACACCATAATATCCTCATAGTTATCAAAAACTACACCATAATCAAAAACTACACCATAATATTCTCATAGTTATCAAAAACTACACCATAATATTCTCATAGTTGTCAAAAACTACATTATAATCAAAAACTACACTGTAATATCCTCATAGTTATCAAAAACTACACCATAATATTGTCATAGTTATCAAAAACTACATCATAATCAAAAACTACACCGTAATATCCTCATAGTTATCAAAAACTACACCATAATATCCTCATAGTTATCAAAAACTACACCATAATCAAAAACTACACCATAATATCCTCATAGATATCAAAAACTACACCATAATATCCTCATAGTTATCAAAAACTACACCATAATCAAAAACTACACCATAATATCCTCATAGATATCAAAAACTACACCATAATATTCTCATAGTTATCAAAAACTACACCATAAGCAAAAACTACACCATAATATTCTCATAGTTATCAAAAACTACACCACAATCAAAAACTACACCGTAATATCCTCATAGTTATCAAAAACTACACCATAATATTCTCATAGTTATCAAAAACTACACCGTAATATCCTCATAGTTATCAAAAACTACACCACAATCAAAAACTACACCGTAATATCCTCATAGTTATCAAAAACTACACCATAATATTCTCATAGTTATCAAAAACTACACCGTAATATCCTCATAGTTATCAAAAACTACATCATAATCAAAAACTACACCGTAATATCCTCATAGTTATCAAAAACTACACCATAATATCCTCATAGTTATCAAAAACTACACCATAAGCAAAAACTACACCATAATATTCTCATAGTTATCAAAAACTACACCGTAATATCCTCATAGTTATCAAAAACTACACCACAATCAAAAACTACACCATAATATCCTCATAGTTATCAAAAACTACACCATAATATTCTCATAGTTATCAAAAACTACACCGTAATATCCTCATAGTTATCAAAAACTACACCATAATCAAAAACTACACCATAATATTCTCATAGTTATCAAAAACTACACCATAATATCCTCATAGTTATCAAAAACTACACCATAATCAAAAACTACACCATAATATACTCATAGTTATCAAAAACTACACCATAATATTCTCATAGTTATCAAAAACTACACCATAATATCCTCATAGTTATCAAAAACTACACCGTAATATCCTCATAGTTATCAAAAACTACACCGTAATATCCTCATAGTTATCAAAAACTACACCGTAATATCCTCATAGTTATCAAAAACTACACCATAATATTCTCATAGTTATCAAAAACTACACCGTAATATCCTCATAGTTATCAAAAACTACACCGTAATATCCTCATAGTTATCAAAAACTACACCGTAATATCCTCATAGTTATCAAAAACTACACCAGAATCAAAAACTACACCATAATATTCTCATAGTTATCAAAAACTACACCATGACATTTATATAGGTCTCAATACCAAAAAAAACGTTGTGTGCGTTACCAAATATTCTCATTGATTAAAGGACGACACCATCACATCCACGTAGTTACCAGAGACTAAATATAGAATCAGTAGAGTTATGCTTCTTTTAATCAGTGTCTTTCACAAAAAGACTACATTTGTTGTTTAAAGTTAAATGAAGTAGCCTTTACAATAGTACTGACGTCTGCTCCATTAGCATAACGATGCACAGTGACTACCGTGATACCCAGTGTTTAACAGTCACTACACAATCGCCCTTAGAGAGCCGGAGCCCGCCAGTTCTGGAGAAATCTGATTAGGGTTGTAAATCACCACTCAAATTGTACCACAAAGTGACTGACTCATGATTATCCGGTTATGACCGAACAGATTTAGAGCAGAGTCATACGACCTTAGAATAAGTTCTCAGTCTGAACCTTTACTGTTTACCTGCTGTTGCAGTTGTACACACTCCTCTCATGGGTCTCGTGTCCTGCCCTCTCTGACCTCCACATTTCTGTGCTCTGCTAGAAGTAGAGCCGAACCTGTTCCGCAGACCTGCACACAGGTGTTATAGGCTCAGCATCCTCAAGCAAACAGCTGTTAACTTCAACATTAGTGTCACAGGAATGTGCAGTGTCTCCTGAGGGGACGCTGTGTGTGTCTGTGTGTTCATGTCTGCTGTGTTTGTGTCTATTAAACTTTGTTTGGATGGAATTAGTTGTACATGGGAAATGCATGTTAATGTAAACATTTCCAGAATATCTTTGGCTCGGAGTCTGATATATATGCAACCCCTTTTTATGCAGGCCGTATGTTTTTGCGTCTGTAAAGATAAATGCAGCTTCTATGTACTTATGTAAAGATGTATGTATGCATATATAGATGTATGTATATTGCCGCTGCCCAAAGAAAAACCTAAATGGTATTTCCAGTATTTCCGAGTATTCCAGTATTGTTCATTAAAGTGTGTATGTGTGTCTATATATATATATATATATATATATATATATATATATATATATATATATATATATATATATATATATATATATATATATATATTAGTCTGTGTGTAGAATCAATCCCAGGTTACAGTTGACACAAAGTATTTGTATCAATGATAAACAGTTGAAGTTTATAGAATTAACTTTAATAAAATGTTTAAGGAAGTATAAATATAAAAATGATGGGAGATTCTTTAAGTAAGCCTGAAGAGGAAATCCAACCAGACTGTACTGAGAGTCCTGTAAACATAACAATCTGGGGCTGTCTTTCTTACAGAAGTGTGAATGAGATTAATGAGATCACAAACTGGATGTTCACCTCTAGAAGTCAAACAATAATAATGTTGCTGAAACAATAATAATGTTGCTGAAACAAAAATAATGTGAAAAATCCAATAAATGTCCAAATAAAGATTTTTTGGGTCTCCTAAATATTTAAGAAGCATTTACTTGAATTAAAACAGTGACTGTTGTGATGGCAGACTGTAAAGTGTTGACATATTGATACAGTGCATTCAACAAAGACACATGGCTTGTATAATAGAAATAAATAAAATCCTATTTTTTTATTAATTCTCTCCTTTATGGTCATCATTCACAATGGTTTCTTAGGCAAAATGGAAATAATGAAATAATAAATATAGTTTCCTGTATCCAAACTGCAAGCAAAGCATAATGTTGTGTAAGTCAGTGATCCGTATGTTTTTCTATAGAGGTGAACAAAATTAGTAAATCTATAAAAACATTAATGATCTTTAAATGTCTACAAGTATATTCTCAGTTTCTTTAAAAGATCAGGTTGTGACAGTCTCTGTTACTATTGCACACAGACAACAATCATCACATTTGTACATTCAAGCTACACTGCCACTGACCCAATGTGTGTATAAGCTAAGCTGATCCTTTTTTTTGTTAGGCTCGCTATGAGGCTGTGATAAGAAGAACTCTGGAAAGGAGTCAGAGAGCCAAGCAGAAACCCATCCGCTGGAGCTGGGGAGCCCCTCTCACCACCAGCACCTCGCACAACAGTGGTAAACACTCAACTCCCTGCACTGCAGCCCCTCATACTTAGCAATGCACTAACAACGAGAATATGATAAACTGATAATGTACAATACAATACGAACCTCAAATGCCCGTACCTTCAATTTACTCCAGAAACTAAACTTAATCAGCTTTGTAAACTATGATAAATATGGTCATATTGCTCGACCATACTGTCTAATACCTAATAACAATAACTAAAAATGAACACTAATTATTATTATTATTATTATTATTATTATTATTATTATTATTATTATAATAGCAGTTCACTTGCGCTACGCAAGTGAAACACAAGCGGCCATGCACCACATAACTGCTATTATTACTATAACTATAATAATAATGATAATATTTAGTGTTCATTTTTAGTTATTGTTAGTTATTAGGTATTAGACAGTATGGTCGAGCAATATGACCATATTTATTCCAATATTTATTATTTACTTTTATTTATTTATTTATTTATTTATTTATTTATTATTACTTCTTAGCATGTTGCTGAGGATGTTGTGGTTAACCTCAGTGCTTGTACACCACTCACCTAAATCAGTGTAGTCAGTTTGTGCTTTTTTTAATAGTTTTTTTTTTTTTTAGAATTTTCCAACATATCAAATGCCAGAAAAACAATATAACGTCATCTATTGTGAAATTATGTTTTTGCCGTGTCGCCCACCCTTACTGGATACGAAGGCTGAGGGTTTGACACATAAGAAGTGTGTACAGTGCAGATGGTGTGGACTGCTCTATTAATTAAAGTGAAAGTGTAGCTGCTCAGACTGGGCCACAGACATTCCAGTCATATGTGGAAGTCCTCATTAGGTTTCTGTTACTGAATGGAGTGCCTTTAGTTAGTCTAAGAAAATGCACCCAACCACGTCTTATATACGAGTATTATTTAAAATGAACTAACAGAGAATTTTGAAACGTAATTATTGTATTATGTCCTATATTTAGTAGTCACTGTTCAGATGATTTAAGTCTTCGTTCTGTGTGTATGTCTAAAATGTATTACTGTTTGTGTGCGCGTGTGTATACCCAGTTTTTGCCACATTGTGGGGACCAAAATGTTATGGGGACCTTTCATCCTTGTGGAGACGACGAGCTGGTCCCCGTGATGTGAATCATTAAATTTTAGGGTAGGATTAAGGTTAAGATTAGGTTAGAATAAATTTAGGGTTAGATTTGGGATTAAATTAGACTAATAGTAGTTCTAGGTTGTTAGGGTTAGAGTTAGGGTTCCGTCTCCACAGAATGAATGGAAGTCTATGTAATGGCCCCACAATTCACAAAAACAAGCATGGCTGTGTGTGTGTGTACATGCACATAAACGCATGTGTGTTCTGCTGGGCATCGCTTTGCTCTCACACACTTGCTGACTCAGAGCCTGCTTTGACTGCCCCCCCCCCTCTTTGTTTGTCTTTGTTATTTTTTCTAGTCTCTCTCTCTCACTCACTCACTCACTCACTCACTTACTCATTCACTCTCTCTCTCGCTCTTTCTCTATCCATCTGTTTCTTCCCCAACTCTTGTTTTTAACACCTTCTCCCCATATTGTATTTTTCATTTCCTCCCTCTCTCTCTCTCTCCTCCTGCCTGTGCTCCTCTCGCTGGTGTCTCTCTCAGGTTTTGATGACTCTGCTCTCCTCCTGCCGCTGGACCTGGCCGGGCTGGAGCATTATCATGGTGCTTTTAGCCTGGCGCGTCAGCAGCGCCTGCGCACACAATGTGAATATGACTCAGAGTAGAGCAGCCCACTAGCCAGCTGACTAGCATCAGCGACCCTAGCATGTAGCATAGATAGCATTAGCTTTAAGTGGGTTGTGTAAAATAGGTAGCATGTAGCCTACAAGGCCTTTATATAACAGCTATGCCAGTCGCTTGGTTAGCGTTAGCTTTTCTCTCCTTCACTGCTTATTATTTGTTTTGTAGAGCCATCTAGAGTGTATTGTAGAGACAAGTATGTGTTTTCTTTTGTAGTTCTAGTGTTTACAACTGTCAACTGACTGGGAAACAGTGCTGAATCTTTGACTATACGAGCATTTAAGAAAACCTAACTGAAGGTAGTAAGAAGTATTAGAATTGTAGTGACCTACACAGCTCAGCTGCGACACATGGATGATATAAGTGTAACCTAAGTGCATGCATTAGCAATAGCTGTAGTCCATTGGTTTGCAATGAAATTGACCCATAACTAGTATTTGCTAACTACATTGTAACTCTGAGAAAGTTAGAAAAAATTGTGATGCGTCAGTTGTTCAACAGCCTCTTCCATTTCCTATCACTCTTTCTCTCTCTGTTCAGTCAGCGTTGTCTCTGCTTTTGACTAGTTCTGTCTTCAGAGCTGATTCCAGTACTGGTTCCAAGTGATGGGAATTGATGCCAATTGCACGTGCGCTTTAAATTCTCATTTCCAAACATCAAGATACGAGGAAATTCTAATAAGATTCATAATATACACCAGCTGCTGTCTATGTTATCAGCTTCACTTACTATTCAGGAACACTTTGTAGTTCTACACTTACAGACTGTAGTCTGTCTGTTTCTCTGTAGCATCAGGACCACCCCCCCTTTGTGGGGCAAGACCCCACAGTGGTCAGGATCACCACAAGTATTACTGCACCGCAGTTGCACTGACGTGGTAGAGGCGTGTTTGTGTGCTGGTGTGAGTGGATCAGTGCTGTTGGAGTGTTTAAACACCTCACCGTGTCACTGCTGGACTGAGAATCGTCCACCTACCAACCACAACTATCCAATCTACAGCGGTATGTGACGACTAATGAGAAACTAGAGGATGGCTAACAAAAACTGTGCAGCAACAGATCGCCTCTGACTTTACAAGGTGGATCAACAAGATAGGAGTGTCTACTAGAGTGGACAGTGAGTGGACACTGTGTTTAAAAATCCAGCAGCACTGATTTGTCTCAGCCATTTATACCAGCTCAAGCATATCTTCACTTCTTTCTCACCACCTCAGAAGAATGACCTTCTAATGAAGGGTCTATTCACATCAATTTAATGTGCTATCACTTCAGTTGTTCCTCAGAGATCAGTTTCATTATGTTTATAATAAGGTAATTTGGAGAAAATTAACTATTAGAAATGAACTATTAGAAATGGACTATTAGAAATTATCTATTAGGAATGAACTATTAGAAAGTAACTATTAGAAAGTAGCTATTAGAAAGTAACTATTAGAAATTAACTATTAGGAATGAACTATTAGAAAGTAACTATTAGAAATTAACTATTAGGAATGAACTATTAGAAATGGACTATTAGATATGGACTATAAGAAATGGACTATTAGGAATGAACTATTAGAAATTAACTATTAGGAATGATCTATTAGAAATGGACTATAAGAAATGGACTATTAGAAATGGAGTATTAGAAATGGACTATTGGGAATGAACTATTAGAAATTAACTATTAGGAATGATCTATTAGAAATTAACTATTAGGAATGATCTATTAGAAATGGACTATTAGGAATGAACTATTAGAAATTAACTATTAGGAATGATCTATTAGAAATGGACTATTAGAAATGGACTATTAGAAATGAACTATTAGGAATGAACTATTAGGAATGGACTATTAGAAATGGACTATTAGGAATGATCTATTAGAAATTAACTATTAGAGAGTAACTATTAGGAATGAACTATTAGAAATTAACTATTAGGAATTATCTATTAGAAATTAACTATTAGGAATGATCTATTAGAAATTAACTATTAGAGAGTAACTATTAGAAATGAACTATTAGAAATTAACTATTAGAAAGTAACTATTAGAAATTAACTATTAGGAATGAACTATTAGAAAGGAACTATTAGGAATGGACTATTAGAAATGGACTATTAGAAATGAACTATTAGAAAGGAACTATTAGGAATGGACTATTAGAAATGGACTATTAGAAATGGACTATTAGAAATGGACTATTAGAAATGGACTATTAGAAATGGACTATTAGAAATGGACTATTAGAAATTAACTATTAGAGAGTAACTATTAGGAATGAACTATTAGAAATTAACTATTAGGAATGATCTATTAGAAATTAACTATTAGAGAGTAACTATTAGAAATTAACTATTAGGAATGAACTATTAGAAATTAACTATTAGAAATTAACTATTAGGAATGAACTATTAGAAAGTAACTATTAGAAAGTAACTATTAGAAAGTAACTATTAGGAATGAACTATTAGAAAGTAACTATTAGAAAGTAACTATTAGAAATTATCTATTAGAAATTATCTATTAGAAAGTAACTATTAAGAATGAATTATTAGAAATGAACTATTAAACTATTAGAAAGTAACTATTAGAAAGTAACTATTAGAAATGATCTATTAGAAAGTAACTATTAGGAATGATCTATTAGAAAGTAACTATTAGGAATGATCTATTAGAAAGTAACTATTAGGAATGATCTATTAGAAAGTAACTATTAGGAATGAATTATTAGAAATGAACCATTAAACTATTAGTAATTATCTATTAGAAAGTAACTATTAGGAATGAACTATTAAAAATGAACTATTAAACTATTAGAAATTATCTTTTAGAAAGTAACTATTAGAAAATAACTATTAGGAATAAATTATTAGAAATTAACTATTGAACTATTAGAAATGAGCTATTAGGAATTCACTATTAGAAATTAAGTTTACACAGTAATAACTCTTGATGTGTTTGAAAGGATGTGTTTTTCATACAGGCTGTTTAGATGGTGATTGCAGAATGTCTTGCACTCTGTCTCTGTGTACACGTGGATGCAACGGAACTTGAACATCACTGTGCAGAATTAAAAACGAATCCCGATTCCCAAATACTTGGAATCAGAGACTTGGGTTTTTTTGGGGCTGGACTTCCAGCCCTGTCTCTCAGTTTTTTGTTTTCTGTTTGTGCTGCACGCTCTCTGTGCACAGCGTGTCCTGTATGTTCCGTGTCTGATGTCGTTGTCTCTGTGTGTGTTTGTAGATGCTGACAGAAGGTCAGTCTCCACCATGAATCTGTCCAAACACACAGACCCAGTCATAACCAAACGCTTATCCTCCTCTTCTGCCACGCTGTTAAACTCACCAGACAGAGGTAACTACACCAACACTCACACACACGCTCTCAGATACCAAAACACAGATTCAGAGCTTTTTTGTTTCATGTGCTGTTGTTCGTTTCTGTCTTTGTTTTTCATTGTGTTATTCTTGCACACACACACACACACAGTGAAATGAGCTGTCGCTCGACTTCTGTTAGCTTACAAATGTATTTAAAAGCCTCTGTAAGTGTTCAACGTGGTGTAGTATAGTAACATGTAGTGATGGAAGTCTATAGGAGTTGCTGATTAAATGTTAATTTCTGTATGTACCTGTCACAACTCAACTCTGCTTGCAGGCTTGTGATTAACAGGTTGTGTTTTGTGCTGTTGGTTTAAGCCTTACAGAAGCGGACATCCATGTCTTCCACTTGCTTAGTAAATAAAGTTCAGTCTAAAGCTCCAGGTTCCAGTGAGAAGATCCAGCTGGACAAACCCGCAGGTGGTCCTGGGTTAAACCCAGCAGGTTTTTTTTTCTCTCTTTCACAGGAAACACACATTTACTGCATACAACAACTATCCAGCAAGAATTTTGGGCTGAAATTTGTTTTTAGACAGTGGCTTAGTGATTTTAAATTGAGATCTGTTCCTTTTATGAACAGCTGGTTTAATAAGAAAGAGGCATTCCGGCCTAAAACTATAGTACAAAACTCTCTACAATATCCAGCATGCATTACACACCTAGACAATATGGTCAAAAGTATGTGGACACCCTCCTAATTATAAGAAACTCATTGTTTATGGGTGTATAAAATCAAGTACATAACCATGCAGTCTCTGCAGACTTTACCTGTACACAGGTGGGTGTAGGTAGTGTTACAGTTTACCTGTTCACAGGTAGGTGAAGGTAGTAATTGGGGTCTTGCCAAAGGACTCTTCATGGTATAGTGTATTGGCGTATTGTACCCAGGTGGGGAATCTAATCCCAGTCTACAACAGTGGAGAGCAGTGGTGTAACCCACTACACTATACTAACCGATAATGTTAGCCTAACATTCACCCCAAAACATTTTGAGTTGAAAGGTTCTTTTCCAATCTTCTATCTCCTATCTAATCTTCTATCTCCAAGATAGATCAAAAAAGATGAATGAATCATCTTTCTTTAGTCTTTGAATTAAACTTGAGAAAAGTTGAGGTCTACAGACTGCTGCAGCACTGGTTGGCATGTTTACAAAAGATGTAACGAAAGTGAAACCTCTCATTTTGTCCGGAGTGCCTCTTTAACATTTAAGAGCCATTATTTATAGATTTTTTTTAGCAGAAAAATCAGCCCCAAATCCTGGTTTGTTTGTGAATGTGTGGGGAAATGTTACTGTGGGGCAAAATAAGGCATGTTTGACTGACTGGCTGGCTGGTTTAGTCTTGAATGTATTGTGAGGGTCTGTTATGCTTGCGCTGTCTAACATCACCTTCTGTCCAAGCTGACTTTGCCTTAAGGACATGCTATTGCTGTGCTGTATATTGATTTGGCAGTGTTTACTGTACTCGTCGTAACTCACACATTGCAAAACATGTATGCAGTCCAGCAGTGCATGTTTTCCTGTCCTGTACTGAGGTCAACTGAGGTTACCTTACCCTGTATGTGATGTCAATAACGCGTGGCATGTTTGGCTGGTTCCTGACGCTTGGGCTGCTGTCCAGATGTTTACTTTAACTGACTTTATTGACTAATAATGAAACAATCTCTAATTGGTGAATGAATGTTTGTGTGTTTCAGGTATGCGTCGTATGCCTCTGACTCCGTGGGAGAACACTGTAGTCAACCGCTTACAGACCCCGACTCACTCTTATCTGGCCAGAAGCCGTAGTGCTATGTCACTGTCTGGAGATGCAGGTAAAAGAAAAAAGAAGAAAAGAAAAAGAAAACGAGCACATGTGCAAACACACGGTTTGATTACTCTTGCCTGGTTCTACTGAGGTGGATAAAGTCATACGAGGATAATCCCCTCTCCTCATAGATTAGTGAAAAGCTGTCTATTTCTTTCTGGCATACATAATATCACTTCTACAAAGCCTGGATTGGATGGAAAGATTAACAATGCAGCCTGACTGTCGCATGGCATCCTGGGTTTTAGAGCTGTTTTTGAGATTGTATTTCGAATATAATTATGTTATGACCTGACAGGTGTATACAACAATAACAATAATAATAATAATAATAATAATAATAATAATAATAAAGCTGGGCGGTCTGAACAAGTAAAGTAATAAATACAAAAAACTTGCTGTAGGTTTAACAAAGCCACAATGTTAGGAGCACTCAAATGAATGGGACTCTATAGGGGAAAAACAGGGATGGAAATAAAAGGATAAACAGATGAGTGCAGGTCAAACCAACACTGCAGTCGTGGTTGGGGGTCTGTCCTGAGTCACTTTATGTGAATTGGTGTCTGTCAGGCGAGCAAAAGTTCAGTTGATTGACATGCACTTTTCCATCCTGTTCATTCTCTATGGGGAAAAAAATCCAGAAAAAAACAGTTTTTTTACGGAATTCGTGCATCCGATCAAAACGCTGTATACAAGCCAGAATCACATAATCAGACCAGACAATCTGGGAGTTATTATTTCAAAAACTGTGGGACGAGTTACGCAGCAAAGATCTGACAGAAAGCTAAAAACGAATAACAACGTAAAAGCAAACCATAAAAGCAAAATCCAAACCTGCACCTCAATGTCCGAATATAATTAATATCATTAATAGTGTTTATGTAAATGAATTAATCACTAATTGACCAAAGGCAACAATGATGCTAGGAATTCTAGGAAGCTCCATCTCCAGTGCTACAATATCTACCCTTTTTTGGATTTCTGTTGTTTGGCCTAAATGCCTAGTGGCGCTGGATTAGTTTTATTTGGGAAGTTGCTGTAATTTTAGTGATGACCCACAAGGTCTGTGAGTTTTTATTAGTCTGGATCGAATTACCTTCTATAATTACAGTTTACATTCTCTAATTCTTCTATAATTACGTTCTACGTTCTCACATTCTTCTACAATTATATTCTAAGTACTCACATTCTAAACATCGTTGCAGCAGGGCTGAAGTGGGAGTCTATCTTCATTTCTTACTCATATTTATTATTTATCTGCTACACTGAGATGCCACAAACTAGTACTAAGTAGCTAACTAAGAATCTTTCAGCCCTTGTCGCTGCCCACACTGGCCTTATATCCTCATCCTCATCCACCTTTCATTCTTGCCTTTCTCTGTGGCAGCTAGGTTTGAATAAAAAAATTAACTTTAAAGCCCTGCCGGTTACATCAGTAGGAACCAGGTTCACACAGTTTTACTGAGATTGACAGCTAATCTCTTGAGTTCTGCCTTTAATAGTGCAGCAGTTACTAAGCTAGTGCTCGTACAAGCAGCTAACTGCTACCTCATTTAAACTGGACAGGAAAAGGAGAATTAGGAGCTGTATGTATATATATATATATATATATATATATATATATATATATATATATATATATATATATATATATATATATATATATATATATATATATATATATATTAATAAAGTGTCAGACTTCACATATATATAGTTGCTGTCCAATTAAATTTTTGCCAATTTTGAGTTTTCTTCATCATTTAAACTCGCCAATGGTTGTTTACATTGTGTAAAAATGTCATGATGAATAGATCAATAGAAGTGCTCCAAAACAGCTTGGAAGAAATTCTGGTTCCATTGACTTACATTGAAAGTAAAGTATGTTTTTGTCTTATCCTGTAAAGTTGCAATTTTGGAGACACTTGTTTATCATTGGACAGTGATGATATATCTTTGGTGATGTTTGGTGATGTTTATACTATCAAAGTAAATTCTTACATCAGTCCAGTCCCTAAGTATACATGTGAGAGCTGAAAGGTAATGGATACTCTGTGGATGTTGCTTTCCAAATCCTGGATAACTTTAAAAAGTAGACCCTTAAAGACTGCTACCTTCCTTCAAAGTGGAGAGAAAGAGTTAGAGAGGTGGATATAGTAGAGTAGAGCTCTGCTTACTGGATTCTTCTCTTGCTTTTTACAACAAAACAGCTCTTTCAGGGGGTCTCGCTACCCTGCACTGTTACCACGGTTACAGCTGTGCCCTGTTACTGTCGGCTAGGTTTTACATCAAACCTGTGTGTGTGTGTGTGTGTGTGTGTGTGTGTGTGTGTGTGTGTGTGTGTGTATGTGTATAAAGGTCGTCTTTGCTGTATGTGTGAGTAATCTTTAGACTCTTATGCTATCTCACTGTTCTGGTGTTGCTGGGACTTGGCTGTCGGTGTATTTGTGTGACGGGGTATTCTATTGTTTGCATGTGCTTCAAAGCTACTAATGTCGAGCTCAATCATCACTGACTCTTAGGGCTGCACAACATAACCCCTGTTAATCATTGGTGCATGTGTGGCTGGTGTAGTACTGCTGCTCTCTAATCAATCACACTGAATCACGTTATTGTGCACGGGGAGCAAATCAAACCTCTCACTCTAGCAGGTGAATATCTAGGTTTGCTCTGATGGACCAAGGGATTCCTATGTTTAAACAAGTGTCATAGTAAATCAGTTGTTAATTAAGTTGCATTTTTATGTATATATATATATATATATATATATATATATATATATATATATATATATATATATATATATATATATATATATATATATATATATATATTTAAAGTTTATTATTCAAGATATATAACTCTAAGTTGGGATGCTGTGCAAAATGTAAATAAAAACAGAATGAAATGTATTTGTATTTTAACTGAAAACTGTTTAAAGACAGCATATCTTAGTATTGCACAACTTTACCAGTCACCTGTTGTCATATATATATATATATATATATATATATATATATATTTATATATATATATATATATATATATATATATATATATATATATATATATATATATATATATATATATATATATATATATACACACACACACACACACACATTTGTATTTATATATATATATATATATATATATATATATATATATATTATTGTATTTTTTTTTTTTTTTTTTTTGTAATATATAATATTGTGTATGACTGCAAGTCAGATTCAGTCACAATATGCAGCTGCTCCCCTTACAATCTGCTGTTCATGTTGTGCAGCCCTATTGGCTACTCTTTCAGCAGATGGGGCCACACTCAACTAACATTTGGCCACACCCACTTCTCTAAATAAGGTTATGGTAACATTGGCCCCTTCCCTGAGGAATATTTGTAGTTGGTGCATGCCTTTGTAGTGCTTTGTAGATGCTAACTCATTCTTTCTCTTTCTTTTCCTCCCTCTCTCTTTTTCCTCATAACACACCTTCTCTTCCTCCATCTCTCTGCCATAACACCTCCCTTTCCTCCATCTCTGTTTTTCCCATCACTCTCATGTCTCTTGTCCATGGCTGCCTCCCTCCTGGTCCCTCATTCCTCCTGTTAATTAAATGCATTATCTCACTACATGGCCTTGCTTGGCCGCTTAACCTTTGAACCCCGGTTCAGTGACCCCCGTTTGTCCTCGCTCAGCCTCCTGTCACCCAATGAGCTCGCTGTCCTTCAAGTCCCTGCAGTCCCGCAGTGCCGAGAGACCAATCAGAGCAGGTCTCAGCCTTGAACGACCCATCAAAGCCGGATACGTCGGGCCGGAAACCACCCCCCGCAGAAAGACAACTCATAACATCCCGGTAAGAAGAGTGAATCTGTTGAGACGTGATATAAAAGCCTTGCTTTTGTGATACTGTAGTACGAATCTGTGACACAGCCTTCATTTACCAGTCCACAGAATCCAAATATGGAACCAAGACTGCAGAACAGGATGGTTGTGATGTCACAACCACATGTGCATTTACAGTGCTGTGCAAAAGTCATGCTTTGTTTAAATATCTGGTCAAAACAGCCATTAAGTACAGATTAATCATTCTTCAGGTGGACATATATTAGGAGAAGAGACATGATGATGCTCTTGTATGAGGAAGAGGAAGGTCAAAGGAAAGTATGTGGGAAAACAGGAGTTTCCAGACTTTCAGAAATGTATTTAAAGATATAGAGAGTAGATGATTCCTGTACAAGACACATTAAGACCTCAAGAATGAACACTACGTAAAGCATTCATCTTAAGTAAGATTCAGTTGAGCTTGCTTCAGCCTAACTTTCTTGCTTCAGATCTGAAGGAATCTCATAGAATACTCATACAGTGCTGCACTGTGTGGCTTTATACAAAAATGTGACCCAAAACTTAGCCATAATAATAAATAGAGATCCCAATAATCAAATGGCACATATAATTCTACAGTCTTTCATCAGTTTATTAAACTATGTGCGTGAACATTTAACACGCTTGTCGGCCAAAATATGCTAACCTTTAGAGTTATTCGTTCAGTATAGGTGATAATTAGTAGGGCTGTGTATTGGCAAGAACCTATACGATTCAATACATCACGATACATTGCGATACTGCAAGCAAAGTGATATATTGCGATTTTTCTAATCCTACTATCAAAACACACCACTATATGAACAGGTTAGCCAATACTTACTATAACATTGCGCCCTTGTGCTGCTTGTTAATGTTGGAGTCAAAAATGGATTCCAACACTGCCATCTAGTGGTCAGAGGCTTAAACACAACACACAATGATTCACTGTCTGCCAGGAATCTGTGTATGGATACTGTGTTTTTAAGAATTGATACAGTATCACCAAACATAATATCCCGATATTCAGTATTTTTGATATTTTCTTACACCCCTAATAATTAGTAGGGGTGTGTTTAAAAAGTCAATTTTTCAATTCAAATCGATCTTCGTTTGAATAATCCGATATCGATTCGCATAAACCCGAAATCGGAAATCGAATTGAATTGAGACCTTGTGAATCGGGATCGAATCGATCCGGGAAATCAGTGGCGATACCCAGCCCTTATAATTAGCAGCAAGAAGTGCATGGCCGACCCAACCTTATTTAAAAAACATTAACCTAAGTCTTCCCCATTGTTGTAATTACTTCTTTTGTCATCAAATGAAGTGAGGAGAACTGTCTGGAATGATGGTTTACTGGGCGCTCTGTTTCAACATTCAGTCTCACGGTAAAATGACGAACACACCCCTTATACCCTATTTCACTGCCTTATACTCAGGTAGGGCTAAAACGATTCCTCAAGGAAGTCGAGTAATTCGATTACAAAAAAATCATCAAAGCAAATTCTTGTGACACAAAGAAGATGTGATTTGATGGAGCGGATTGCAAAATAGAGAAAGAGAGAGAGAATAAGGAGAGACGAACAGAAGAGACGGGTCCGAGAAAACCATACACAGCGTCCAAAGTCTACTGTAAAACCGAACTAGCCGAGGAACCGTTACTGAGCGTAAACCTGAAGAAAGACGTGGCTGAAGTTAACTTCTTATGTGAATTCTGCCTTTCCACCTTAAATGATGCAGCAGTTAGAGGTGACAGAATGTAACTTCTCTACCACTTAAGGTGGAACGGGGAACTTGAATAAGAAGCTAACTTCAGAAAGCAAGCAACTAAGCTTTGAGTTTTACGGTAACCACTAGCCAAGCACCACATCAGTGTCTCAGCATCTGAGAAACAGTCAGACGTCCAGTCCACAGAGCGGAGCGACACACAGTAACCATAACATTTAGCCTAAATCAGTGTGATGGTGAGTTGAGATGAAGGCTAGTAATACGTGTATGTTGTGGTTATTTGCAATGGCTAGTTAAGAAAGTGAGTCCGTGCGATCGTGAGTTATGTCCGTAAATGAGCTTCATTCATATTATCATTTTGATCATTGAAACAAACACACGCTCACAACAACATACACCCCTCACACACCCTCTTCCCTCACAGAGATGCACAAAATATACAGTAACTAAATATCAGGTGGTGTTTGTAGCAATTTGGAGCCTTAAATGCACCAAATCCAGTACAGAGAGAATATTCAGTTTAGTTAGTTTGCAGTAAGTGGGTCAGCAAGTGTAGGATAAGCTTCAGCATAGTAACTGAGTGTACAGTAGCCAGTCTTGTAAACTTATAATATGATGTATAGGTCTAGTAATACATTTCAATAATAGTAATTATTAAAATATTTTCTTTTAAACTGTACTGTATGCAATTTAAGCAGTGCAATTTTAAAAACCTGTCTTATTTTATCTTATAAACCTGTCTTTGTCTTATGTTATATATTTACTATTGCTCTTTAATTAAAAAAATATATATTTTATCCGATTACTCGATTAATCGTTGGAATAATCGATAGAATACTCAATTACTAAAATAATCGATAGCTGTAGCCCAATACTCAGGTCATACTAACCCTTTTCTAATGCACATACGATGGGATTTGTTTTTAATTCTTGTTATGCGTTAAATTGCCATTTAGTCGTATAAACATGCTTTAAGCATACTGTGGTTCAGCCTGGCCAGTCACACTGAAGTGATGAGGAGTGTTGCTCTTGTAGCAGAGAGGCAGAACAGATGTATCTATTTTAAAGTTATTTGATTGGGAAGCTGATGTAAAATTGGACTGTTCTTGGCTTATAAACCCAAACAAAGTTTAGGAGCTCAAGCGTTGGCTTGTTTTTGTCTGAGCTGATGCACAAGAACGACTCAATCTCTGGTTTTTTGCCCAGAGCTTATGTCATTAAGGACTTATGTCTAAGACCCAGGAACCACTAAACTACACGGGACACAGTCTGTTTGTCTTGTAGGAGTGTATGCCAGGGAAACTGTTACCAGCTGCAGCCAACCTTTATCCCTCTCCTGCCTTCAGACCTTTCTTACACCACACTAAACTGTGCAGAAGTGAACACACACCAATGTACACTTACCGTGCAGCTCTTGCACACCTCCTCACTTCTATCTACACCGTCTACCATCTGGCAGGGGCAGATTTCTAGAGAAGCAGAGTCTGTTTACACCTTGCAATAATGTGTGGTCAATGACCAAATCAGATCTGGATATACAATTTGGTGACCCCTGACAAACATTGAGTGAAAAGAAGTGAACACAGCGTCTGCAACAAACTGTTTAGCAAATGTTAATGCTAAAAAAGGAATTCTATAATAGCCATCCGAGCATGGGCGAATTTTAGATACCATTGACCTATTTGGATTGGTTAAGCAGGCCGAGAAGTATCATTACAAATTGTCACGCTGATGACAGTTCCAGAGCACAATCAATTCTCTGAATGTTCACACCTTGTGCATACACTCAACATTAGCGGCCCTCCTTTAAGCTACTGGACAAAGATCTGAAGACGATGCCTGCAACCACCGTAAGGCTATTAAAACATATGAGAGCACTTCCAGCTCACAATTACAACGTGATCTGCAAGCAAGAGTCAACAGATGGAGACGTTTTCTGCCACGTCATCGTAAAAGTCAATGTTTGAAGGAACCTAGAGTTGAGTCTGAAACTGGTGCTAAAAATGAAAGGCTTTGGCCACAGTCTCCAAAAAGGAACAGCATTTAATGACAAGAAGACCTTGTGAATGGTTAAGCAAAGACATGGATCTATTCCAAAATTCTGAAAACATGAATAGACTGAGAGAAAGACTCTAAGCTGCCAACTGTGCTGTTATATTCGCCAAAGGCGGTTTTACTACGTACTGACTGAGCTCCAAAGTGTCCAAATGTTTGAAGGTTGTATCTGGATGGGGATTGTCCTCATATACATATACAGGGGTTGGACAATGAAACTGAAACACTTGACATTTTAGTGTGGGAGGTTTCATGGCTAAATTGGACCAGTCTGGGGGCCAATCTTCATTAATTGCACGTTGCACCAGTAAGAGCAGAGTGTGAAGTTCAGTTAGCAGGTAAGAGCACAGTTTAGCTCAAAATATTGCAATAACACCACATTATGGGACATACCAGAGTTCAAAAGAGGACAAATTGTTTGTGCACGTCTTGCTGGCGCATCTGTGACCAAGCATGGGGGTGGATCAGTGATGGTTTGGGCTGCCATATCATGGCATTCTCTTGGCCCAATACTTGTGCTAGATGGGCGCGTCACTGCCAAGGACTACCGAACCATTCTGGTGGACCATGTGCATCCAATGGTTCAAACATTGTATCCTGAAGGCGGTGCTGTGTATCAGGATGACAATGCACCAATACACGCAGCAAGACTGGAGAAAGATTGGTTTGATGAACATGATAGTGAAGTTGAACATCTCCCATGGCCTGCACAGTCACCAGATCTAAATATTATTGAGTCACTTTGGGGTGTTTTGGAGGAGCGAGTCAGGAAACGCTTTCCTCCACCAGCATCACGTAGTGACCTGACCACTGTCCTGCAAGAAGAATGGTTAAAAATCCCTCTGACCACTGTGCAGGACTTGTATGTGTCATTACCAAGACGAACTGACGCTGTATTGGCCACAAAAAGAGACCCTACACCATACAAATAAACAGGTGTTTCAGTTTCATTGTCCAACCCGTGTAGGTGTAAATGCACTCAAGAGCTGTGTTGAAGTATCAAGTCACCGCTATCCAAAGCCAAACTATCTGCATTTTTGCATCATTTGAATGCAGCAGCTGATGTTTACATTGAGGGAAAATTTTTTTATGATGAATGGACCAATAGAAATGCCATTTTCTTGGACAGCGACGAATGATAAATGTGGGTTTTTAGATTTTATCAGGATACATTCCAGATACAAGCCGCATGAAAAGACCTGGTGTACCACTGGGCCATGAATTAATGGAGCTATTGTGTTGGTAGGAACAGCCTCTGGTAATAAAATGGTCTCACATTTGTAGCCCATCAGGAAAGAAGAGATTTTTATAGTCCCTCAGGGGAGAAAAGCGTGTGCTGTATACTCTCTAATCACCAGTTGGCCTAGTCGTTAATTTTCCCCCTTTTATCCCTCAGCACTGCCATCTGCTGGACAAAAACTCAGCTGACGTGTAATGAATGATCAACAAAAACAACACTGGGAATTGGAAAGAGGAAAAAAAAGAGTTCAGTCACCTATTAAGCTGAACAACTTTGTCGCCACCTGCTGTTGTCCTGCGGAGCAATAGCAATACATGCTTGGTTAATTATTTTTACAACCATGTGACAAGCTTAACACAAGGATTTTCTGCCTCAGATCTCATTATTAATTAAATTGGGTTACATTGAGACTTGTGATGCTGGCCGTGTAACAGTACACAGTAGCAGAGATAGTAGGTGCTCTGTGTAAATTTAATGAATGGAAAGAACAGCTTGGTTTTGCTTCACAGCAGTGTATTAGTGAGGGGTGTGTGTGTGTATGTGTTGTATTTGTTGTTGAGCTGTGTTTTGTGTGGTTAGGTCGACAGGAAGGATAAGGACTATGTGAGAAAGTCCTGGAGTAATCTGTCCTATCCCACTCCATCACTGACCCTGGCACCCACCAAGAGAGCGCCCTCCCCTGGCAGCCAGCGTGGAAGAGCCAGTCAGCCATTATCTGTCAGGTACACAAGCTCACACAGACATTCATACGTGCATAAATGCATTGCTCAAAAGTTTGGGGACGCTGTTTTACGGTCAAATTACCAGGATGGTCTTACCTAAGTGGGATGAAAAAATATAAGGGTGTAATTATATATATCCATATAATTTAGGTACCGTACATACGGGTTTTCATGTAATGTTTTACCCATATATGATATATATGTTATGAAGTATAGGGAGAAAATGGTTAAACAACATAAAACAGAATACTTAAGTATTATTTAAAGTATTATCTTTGTACCCATCTTATCCTCACAAACGACAACTGCTACTACTAAAATAATTATAATAACTATAAGTAATTGTATTAATAATACTAATAATCTAAGGCCAGTAGTTTGTTTCTTTAGATACTCAACTGCATCTTCACTTTAAGGTCATCAAAATGTGTATAAAGAAAAACGGAAAGACCTGAAGGCCCTTATAAGAGAAGTTAAAGAATGAAGTGTAAGTGTGGGACTTTAGCTCGGTATGAAGAAAGTCTGAAATAAACAAGTCGTGGACAGCTGTTGCCTACCTGGATCAGTTATTGGGGATCCAGCAGTTGAGGAAAAAAAACACTATCTGGCACTCTGTAGAGCAAGGATAAAGGTGTCAGCAAAGACTTTTAGAGTGTCTTGGATAGCAAAAAACACAAACAAAAGCTTTGCCTCTCACCTAAACCCCAGATAACCAAACTGAAGCTTATTTTTGATGTGTCATGAGGAGAACCGATTCACTGAAAAAGATAATTATGCTTGTAAAAGAGAATAACTAGCAGCAAGATACAATATATCTGATACATTTACAATCAGGCATCATAAACTAGCCAGTAATAAGCTTATGATGTGTTCAGATTTGGTAGGTTTAGTATATTACAACTGACCCTGGTGTGAAACCAAACCTAGTGTGTGTTAAATAGGGACCAACAATGTCTGAACAGACTAAACACATAATTAAACACTGTTATTTTCTTTAACACACCTCTTTGGAAGATATAGCAGATGACTTGCTGAAGCTCTTTTGACATAAACCAGTTTTCTCAGTGCTCTAAATTGGAAAGTAGAACAGATACACTTTATGAAATACTCCACTTGCCTACATTTAATTGCAAACATTGTTTATGTAATGTATAAATGCAAGTTTTTGACATTCTTTTACAAATCAGTAATGTAGCTGTGTTGGCCACTACAGAGAAACAGGGAGAAATAAACATAAGCCATGATGTATTGCTGACATTACCAGGTAGACCAGATCACAACGTGGCTCAGAAGTTTCGAGTTATTGTTCTAACTCAGTTTTAACTCAAATGTATGTCACAATCTGCCAACTAAATTGGGAATTCTTGAGCATATGGCTTTTGTTTGTTTATACATCCATATGTGAAATATTTGAGTGTCAAAGCTGAGCAAGCCACAACTAAAATGCAACAGTGTATCTGTTTCTGCTTTGGTCTGGACCAGAGAAACCAAACTATAAACACAAATACACAAAGAAAGAGCAAAAACAGAAGAAAGAATAATAAAAAGACTAATAACCAATAGTATTAATCTCAACAATAGTAACTTTACAGGAGACGCCAAAAACCTTCTTAACTTTCATTGTAAAATAATGTAATGAGGTTTTATTTCCAGTTATTTTAGAGCATTTATATTTGATCCATTCATCTTAAAACCTCCACAAGATATAAAAAGCAGTTGTTGTGTTTAAAAACCATAGAAAAATTAAAAATGTATGTATGTTTTTCTTTGGACAAGGATAATATATGTTGTTAGCAAGTGACCAAAAAACTCAAAGTTTAAAACCTTATTGAAACACTAGGTGTCCCCAAACTTTTGAGAGGCAGCCTAAACTTTGAAAACTCAACAGCACTGAGAAATTGTGTAGAAAGTCAACTTGCACCCCCCAGTCATGTTTGTATAAAAGTGTTTATCTTTGCACCACTGTTTGCTTTGTGTTTCAGGAGTTCCACTAAACCACCTCAGAAGCCTCCCATATCTAGAAAGTCCAGATCTCCTCCTCCACCAGCCTCACTCCCTCTGTCCCCTAGCAACCCTTCCCTCTCACCTGGTAACCTGCGGCCCAACCGGGTTTCTTTAGAGAGCCCCAGAGCGACCCCAGAGGGAGAGAAGGCCAAGAAAGAGGACGAGGGGGCTAAAACAGAAGCAGAGGAGTGCAAGAAGGAAACAGCGGAGGCAGGGGAACAAGAGGAGGTGGAGTCAAGACCAAGCACTACCAAGACAGTGCCGGAGATCACAACACCGAAAGCAGAACCTGCTAGTGGTTAGAGCACTAATTTACTTATATATACACATATACGCATGAGGGCTGCATGGGATATTCATCATGCATTTCATGCTATGTATGATGTATATGATATGATATATGGCATGAAGTACTTTAGTGTTGTGGGCCAGATGGGCCATCCTCACTACAATTGGTAACATAAAAAAAAAAATAAAATAAAATAAAATAAAAAAAAAAAAAAAATATATATATATATATATATATATATATATATATATATATCTCACCTTTTAATGGATCGGGGACGGGGTTATATGTCACGGCAGGGCTACATGCCAGTTTAAACCAGTTTAGACCATGTTTCATGACTTAGCGCTAGCCAGTCATGAAACATGGTCTAAACTGGTTTATTACCATTTTTAACGAGCTCATATGAAACAGCATAATATTTGTAACTAAATTAGAAGTTGGTCTATGTGGGAGCAAACCGCTTGATACAGCTCCGTAAGAGCCACATCTGAAAAGTATTTCTACTTGGAACAGCAGAGCGTGGATCCAGGTGGAATATTAAGCAGCAGAATGAATGTCTTTTACAGCCGAGAAGAGCTGCTGATCTAGAACTTTAACCACTCTGGCTGTGGTTACTTTAGCTCTCTGGCTGTTGCTGCTGCTGTTCTGTTAGTACCGGTCAGATCTGGTCTGTATGGTGTTCTGTGTTGTTTGTTTTGTGCTAGCTGCGCGTGCTAGCTCTGCTGTTTGCTGATACTCACTGTATTCAGCCACGTGGTGTACGCGCCGTATCAGATTAGTGTTAAATAGATGCGAGTCACATACACAGACACATGTGGGTAAACGTCGTAAACTGATCTTGTGAGGTCGCTGCTTTAGTCAGTCTATGGAAAATGAAAGGGTAAGTATTTCCACCTAGTGGTTCAGATAGGAATTGCAGGGAGCTGGCCGGAGGGCTCCTCTTCCTGGATGAAACGTTAGCTGGAAATACAGAAATTAGGCTCATTTGTTTAACGTCATTGATCGTCTCTCAGGATCGGCTATATCGGAGAAATATCGGCCGATCGCTGATCACATATTTTGATTAAAAATCGACCGATACCTCTACATAGCCTATCGATCCTTCCATCTCTAATATATATATATATATATATATATATATATATATATATATATATATATATATATATATATATATATATATATATACAAAGTAGTAGGCTTGTTTGTCTTATGTTCATTCAAGCATGTAAAACTTATATACATACTAAATTGTAGTGGTTTGGGGGCGATGTTTTAGTTTGTCGTTTGTTGGAGAATACTGAGGAGTGTGTCGTCCCCAACTTCACAAGGAGTTGGACTAGTTCAACCAATTCACACTTTGTTTATTTTCAACCCTGTTTATTTAGCCCAGACTTTTTCCTGGTTGTCTCCTTCAATGTTCTTGATGTAAGCCGGGCCCCACAAGACTAGCAATGTTTTAACCAGTATGTAAAATAACCCCTTGTATTCGGGTGGTCCTGTATTGTCTGGCTGCTAACTTACTCACCATAGCATAGATGCTTCAGTGGCAACATTATGTTTGGTTTTACAGTTCTTCTTTTTATTAAAGATAGTTCCTTTAATGGAAATCTTGCATACCATTTCTTCAGCTTAAGAAATGGGTAGAAATGCACTCTTACCACCGGTCTCTAGGGGCAAGTTTTCAGATTTACAGATATGGTAACATACAGGGCCACTATGTGACAGACCAGTGCTTAGTTAGCTTGCAGGCTGTGGCAGGCTAAACAATGACCTTGCCCTACATTTGAGCTTGAACATCTGTTTTACACTAATGGTAAGCATAAAATCATCCTCAAGGGCCACCCTGAATTTAAATTTTTAAACATTTGGGGGTCCATGAGGTTAATTAGAGGGTACGTATTGCATTTGTTCTAGTGCATGCATAACCAATTTCATCAAAGCAGCCACAGAACTCATCTGGAGCTGGGATTAATCAGGATTCTCACAGGACAACATGTAGAACACTGTTATTTCATTGAAATATTGCAAGCCTGCTGGGCTATCATTATCATAAGACTATCGTCATGATGACAAACTACATATTGTGCAGCCTCGATGCTGACTGTGTATTTCTTATATTCGAGCACTCAGTCTTTCTCAGCATTTCTTAGCATCACTGTTTCTGTGTGTTTTGTAGAGAGTGTTGTTAGTTCTCCAGCTGTTAGAACCTCTGCAGGAACTACTGACCCAGAGGAAGCCTCTCGCCTGCTGTCTGAGAAGCGGCGGCAGGCCCGAGAGCAGAGGGAGAGAGAGGAAGAGGAGAGGAGACAGCAGGAGGAGGCCGAGAGGTGCGTGAGTGTAATTTATATGGTGCGTCTTGATGTGGCTCAGTCAATGTAAACCATCATTTTCATAGATATCAATTTAGGAGATGTCTTGATCTGATTGGTGATCAGGTTGTATTTATTGGCTCTGTAGCTGCTATATTAGGCTTTATTCCTTTCTGATTCTTTAATTTGGCAATTATATTCAATTTATTGCCCTCTATCTATGCCCCTGTTATTGATTTGACATACACAGACATTATCCACAACCTTTTTGGTGAGGTTAATATTGAAAATGCTAAAGAAAAATTTAAAGTGATGCTAAAATGCTAATAATTCGTCAATTGGGTTGGTTTTATTGACTGTAATGTCTATTATGTGTGCACTGTGAGGCTGTAATATCACTGTAAATACAAGATACTCAGTATCAACAAATACTCTAAACTTACTACATGAATTTCAGCCTGTTTCAGCTCAGGTCCTCAAGTTTAACCTTGAATTTGACTTGAATTTTACTTATTTTTGTTAAATATTTGCAGTAAAATGAAATTATATTTGGAGTTAAACTAGTTTGCAGGATTGCTGAACCTCTCAGTGTTAAAGTGCAGGTGCAGCAAGTATTTTATAACATGATTTTCCGCCTCTAATAAGCAATTATTAGATTTTTAGAAATGATAATTACCTATTTTGGCAGTGAGTCTGTTGTAATTGTTGCTGTTGTCGGTTGTGTAGTAGAGCTACAAGCCAGAGAGCAGCATTTCTTTCCAGTGCTGACACGGAAATGCAGCATAATAGTTTTAGTACTTGCTGAATTGCAATGGATTGATTATGCGCAGGCGCCACAAAGAGGAGATGGCTCGGAAGAAAGCAGAGGAGAGAGCCAGAAGAGAGGAGGAGGCTCGGCGACTGGCCGAGGAGAAGAAACAAAAAGAGGAAGAGGAGAAACGCTTAGAAGAAGAGAGACTGCAGAAAGAGAGAGAGGAGGCAGAGCGCCTGCTGAAACAGGTCACATACACACACCACTCTCCTTAAACTAACAAGCCAGTGCCCTGCAGACGCCTCCCACCCCTTTGGGAACAAATACATGGAGAACATGATGTTTGCACAGGTTTAAAGTATTTTGGTTGACTCAACTCGTCTCACAGTTTTCCGGTCTGATTGTGTGATTGGGACTTGTATACAGCTTTTTGATCGGATGCACAGATTCTGGAAAATAACTGATTATTTCAGCTATTTTTCCCATAGAGAATGAATAGGATGGAAAAGTCCACATCAGTCTACTGAACTTCTGCTTGACCGACAGACACCGTTTCGCATACACTCACTCAGGGCCGACCATGACTGCGGTGTTGTTGTTTGACTCGCACTTGTCTGTTTGTTGTTTTATTCATCCATCCTTTTCCGCCCCATAGAGTCCCATTCATTTTCAAGCTTAGCCAATCGTTTTGGTTCTGTTTAAACTACAGCCACCAACTCCAATCCCCAGGCAAACTGACCTGCACTCCTCTATGTCTTGTTTATTCATCCCTTGCTTCTACCATGTTTTCCACAGTGACTCCGTATGTAGCATGTTTAAGATTTTAATTTTTATTTATTTTTTTGTTTCTTAGATGTCATCGTGGATGATTTTTATTTTTTCCTCTCTGT
This sequence comes from Megaleporinus macrocephalus, assembly GCA_021613375.1. NCBI lineage: Eukaryota > Metazoa > Chordata > Actinopteri > Characiformes > Anostomidae > Megaleporinus > Megaleporinus macrocephalus. The sequence goes on along the minus strand of CM038718.1, from coordinate 11,167,161 downwards.
GTTCATTTTAATGCTTTAATTTGAAACATTTTGGCATTTTATTTTAGAAAAGTGACATAAATCAAGATTACTTATTTGCAGTAAAATGAGACGGAGAATAAGGTTTCTTATACAATAAGTTCTTACACAAGAGTTCTTATACAAGAAAGATTGTCAGTCTTCATTTGTCTATATCGTTTGACCATGACGAATGGACCAATAGAAATGCTCCAAAATAACTTGGAATGAAACTTATTTACATTAACTCACTGAAAGTTGAGATTTGAAACAATTGAAAGTTAAGGAGGTATTTGTCATCTCCTGTAAAGTTACTGTTTTAGAGGTTCTTGTTTTTATTTGGATGGTAATGGATGGGAATATTTTTTAAACTTGCATAAGAACCTACCGTTGTTTGATGACAGTTGAGAAACTGGTGGGCTAACAGGCGAATCCCCTAATATTAGGCTTTAAATTGAAATGTTTACTGATTTATTGCCTGTATATCTGGTAATCATGTGTAGGCTAAAAATAAATATTTAAACCAACACACTGATCTGTGTGTTGGTTTGGTGTTGGTTTGGTGTTGGTTTGGTGTTGGTTGGTGTTGGTTGGTGTTGGTTGGTGTTGACTAACACCAAATCTGAGAAGTGTTTGCGGGTCTCTCCATGTGTTTCTAACTAGAGGTCACATTGCACAGCTATGTTGTATCTATGTATATAGGTATATACAGCCCTCATATGGTTAACAAAAGCTGTGTATATGTGGGTTTAACAGAAGGAGGAAGAGGAGGCCCGCCAGCGAGAAGAGGCTGAGCGTTTACGTCAGGAGAGAGAAAAGCATTTCCAGAAAGAAGAGGCTGAGAGACTGGAAAGAAAGAAGGTGAGCCCTTTTTGTTTATTTATTTTTTTCTTTAAAAAAATGTGAAAGCCATCATACTTGATCTAAAAACTCTCTGTGCTTCCCCAGCGCCTTGAAGAGATCATGAAACGCACACGCCGATCTGATCAGGTACTGTAAAACACACAAACATCCTCCTTCCTTTTACTTTTCTCTCACCATAAACATCACTGACTGGCCAAGACCTGGTAAAGGCTCAGTATATGATTCAGGAGACCGATGTTGATATATGAACTCAACAGCAAAATAAATACACCCCTCCCTTCAGGCTTAAGCACTCCCTCAGGAGCCCACGCCCCTCCCCCTCAGACTCCCAAATGGGTCAGCCGCTCCATTTGAAGTGGAACAGGGAAATGCAAACAGGAAGCTAGTTTCAGTATTGTCAACTCTCCACCATTGTCTCCACCATCGAAACGCCTCTCTGGCAAACCTCGGAGGTCTCTGTGGAAACACTCTTGCCCAGTCTAAAAACTTCTAACTCAACCTTTCTTCTCCAGATTTTATTCTTTTTGGCTGTTAGGGGCGTAGCTCCTCTCCTTCTCCCTGTGTGAAAGCACTAGTGCCTCCTGTTGCTCATTGGCTGGAAGAGTGTTGTGATCCTCTACCCCAGCCACCTTGTTTACAGAGCCAGAACTGCGTATCTATAACTGGGACAGAGTATATTGGATTGAAATCGTATATTGCTCCTCTAAAGTTTGCTTCTTCAGGTTTACACTGTGAGGCTGATTTAACTAACATTTACTGGAAACTTGTATGAACTAAGTACTTTTAATCACCACACAACTGTGTCTATTGCATTCTCAGTTATGTAATCTCAAATAGACTTGCTTGTGTGATATCTGACACAGTGGCATACAGTTATCTATAAATATGGGCAAGAATATGTTCCATCATTGGCGTAGGAACCGAGGGGTTCTATCAGACAAGTAGATTTGTCCCACCCAAAAATAAAAACACAGAAAAGCGGAAAAAGTGCGTTTTGGCAGCGTTCACAATTCACGCGCCGTGTTTGTTGTTAGCAACGGGCTCTGGTTGTTAGGTGGTCTTTCGCTGTATTAAGGCTTTGTGTTGAGATGCCTGTTCAGAAATATCCCGCAGTGAGCAGCTTCACTGAGGCGAGCTCTTACCTCGTTGGAGCGTCGGGTAGACTGCTATAAAACAGCTTTAGTATAATGTGTTGTTATGGTGACAGGCTAGGAGGGTTTGGGTTAGCTAACGTTTATATTAACTTTAGTCAGAAAGCACTCTGAAACGTAAAGTTACATTACTCTCTGACCACACCCTAAACTGCAGACTGCTACTACACTAAATACATAAATAATAAAATATAATAAATATAATAAATGAATAAATTAATAAATAAAAGGACACCATTGTTAGAAGTGCTTTCAGTAGTGCAGTGTGTAATGTTCCAGAGGGTGCTGTTTGGGACACAGCCTTACTGTCTAACATTAATGTTAGTCTTGTCTAGTCAGGAAACCTTCACATACATTTCATTTCATTTTAGCATCATGCCACCAAAGAAAAAATATATTTTTTAGTTATATGTGTATATACTCCAGACATGGCATGTATAAGTTTGTAAAGTGGTCTTTAATTGGATTTATCTAATAATAAACAGACATACAGATAATGTTGTATTTTGTTTATTCATTAGTAATTTACTGTAATTCCACAAATGTTTATCTACGTCACTGTACATAGTGATTTAATACCTTACCTACAGTGGAATCAGCTTATAGATATTATTTAGGGAATAGGGTGGGCTTTGATTCATATTAGCAAATGTGCCCCCCCCCTCCCAAAACCCTCAAACCCACTCCTACGCCCTTGTGTTCTATAGTTGAAAACAGTGGCAGCAGCTGTTGTACAGCATGGAGGTTTTTCATGCTTCTGTCTATTTCTAAGGTATTTCTTGTTAGCTGCATTAGCCTTGTAGCTCCAATACAAAACTAAAGAAGTAAAAGTCTTACATCAGTTGTGTTTTGGCTAGTCGACTGCTAATGGGATCATATCCTTTGTTTTTTCTTGAGCCATCACTTCTCTTGCTTGGTTTGCTGTTAGTCTTAAGTCTGTTTCTTCTTTGTGCAGAAAAGCACAACTCAGAGGAACGGAGATATGAGCCAGCAGCGTGGTCAGGACTCGGGTAAGACTAGTTTTATGTATTTTGTGTTTAGTTGCAGGAACTGTCCCACCAGAACAGATGTGCTTAATATCTGTCAATCCGGTATAAATTGATTTATCAATAGATTAAATAACAGATTGATCAGTGGTATTATTATAGACCACATGCTCCTGTTTAGCTGGAGTAACAGTCTCTTCTCTTCTGCGAAAACTATACATTAGATGATGAAACATTACTGTGAGGATTTGATTGAAGTTTATGTTGGATGATTAGTTCTGGATCACATATGTGACTCCAGTCCAGGGGATTTTTTAAACCCCTTTGGTCTACACTTACCATTGAGCATTAAACATGGTGACCTTAGACTTGTGTGGCTGTACCAGAGCATCCCATTCCATTGGCAATACTTTTCTATAGAGATTGTACAATATACACTACTGCTCAAAAGTTTAGGATCACTTTAGAATTTCATTTCATGCCATTTTTATGCAATCCACAAACAATATTGTCCATCTCAAAATTAATTTAAGTGTATCAGATGATTTTAAGAATAAAAATGTTTGTATTAAAGTCTATTTTTGTATAGAGGCTTATTTTGCATATAGTCCTATTATCAGTAATTCTCAGTCCTCTGTCTAAATCTCCTGGTACGGCCGCCAATCCAAGTTAAGGATGTTATTGGACTAATTGGTTGTTAGGACACTCTTGCTCAATTGTGATGCACAGTTGAAAAACATTCTACTAATAAGTGAGTATAAAAGGGAGAACAACATTCTAGGTGAGTTTAGTATCTGAAGCATCAGCAGTTGATGGATTGCTGACCGACTCAAAATGACCAGAAAGAAACAACTTTCTTTAGAGACCCGTCAGTCCATTGTTGTGTTAAGGAAGAAGATACTCCATTGAAAACAAGAACGTTTTACTGTGATCCCAAACTTTGGAGCGGTAGTGTATGTTAAACAACTGGGGTCATATGTGCGAGCATCTTAGAGTAGGACACCAATCAGGAGTGTCTGGATACTTTAGGACATACATGCATTTCAGATCAGTCATCTCTCTTCTTCTCTTGTTGTTATAAATTCAGCCCCTGGGAGCCCTTCGGTCAGCGTATCCTCTCCTCAAGAGCCTGAGCCCTCACAGCACAGTGACAAGAACGGACACAGCAGCCCCAGCCTCAGTTCTCACACACTTGGACACAAGTGAGTACTGCATCCAGAGCAATGATGCCTTCTTTATCCAGTAGGGCAGGAAACCTCCGCCTGCAACACCTATATACACACACACTTACCCAGAGTGGTGGGCAGCCCTATCCACAGCACCCAGGGGACAGTTGGATGTTAGGTGCGTTGCTCAAGGTCATGTCCTTTCAGTTCAGGGGATGAAACCAGTGACCTTCCAATCACATGGCTAGTTCTCAGACCTCTAGTTCTCGACTGGCCCAGAGTTTCTTCAGATTGTGTTCTCAGTGTAATACTCATTATGTTAAAGTTAGAGTTGGTTTTGCATGGGTTTTATTGATGGGACTAATACTGTTACCAATATTGTATGTAATGTATGTTAGTAAAAGCTAGTAAAATATCTTTCAGTCCAGTTTCCTTTGCTGCTGATAACTGATGATTGTATACAGAGAATATAGTATTCACCATATGATCCTACATCTTTTACCCAACAAAATGTCTCCTTACTGATCATTTGCTCCCAGTGGGAGCGTGAAATACTTTGTTTTCTTGGCTGCTACTGCTTGGGATTTGGCCGCTACATCAGTGCTTTATGGTGAACACACGTGTACCATCTGGTGTGAAAAGCTGCCACCTACAACATAAACACATACAGAGAGAAGTTTAGCATCACGTCAAATACACCGGATCATTTAGTATTAGATCAATGCATCAATACACATTGATAGATTGATGCACTCCTGTTAATTCCAGTGCTCTAAATTCTGTCTTTTCTAATCTCTGACTACTATTACATTTGAACTGTCAAGAAACCTGACAGGTTTCTCAAAGCACAATTACCCAAAAGTGTGGAGTCTGTAGGGATGAACTTTGACTGGAAATTAAATCAATAATTTGTATTGAGTGCTAACAGAGGATGGAACTGTCATTTACTGAAGCTGTTCTTAATCTGTTTACCTTTTTAATAGCGTGAGCACAGAAGCCCAGTTCAGAGAAAATGGCATTGTCACCGAGTCTCAGGCCTTCGAGGAAGTGATTGAGGTGCCCATGGTGACCAAACTGTCTCGTCAGGAAGGAGACGGCGAGGAAGACGATGAAAGGAGGAAGGCTCCACTGCTGGCCTTCAGAGAGAACGGCAGCAGTCATAACCTGACCGCCCTGGACGACAGCCAGCACCAAGCAGGTGACGACGTATTCTTTTATTTATTAATTTAAGCTTATATGTTCAGTATAATATAACTATGATATAATGCTGTTTGTTATTATTGTTATTATATTAAATATTACTTTAAGTATTAAATGTGAATTGAATGAATGAATGACTATGATTTCTTAACGGTGATGGGAACCAGGGGATTGTCTTATCTACAGCGCAAATGCATACATTGTATTTAGTACCTTTACATGCTTTCTGAGTTTTTACATGTGTAAATGTTTCTTACAGCCCATGCCTGGCAGCTAAAAAGCTAACTTTTACAGCTAATAAAGCTTATGGCTCAGCAGAACCTGTTACTTCACCGCAGGAACTACCCAAGAAAATCTACTCCAGGCCCAGGAGACCACAAGCTGGCCATACAGATTGAGGCTAGTTGGACCTGTAGTCAGCTGGACTTAAATAGGGTGTTTTTGCTGGTTGAGTTAGACCATATTCAGATCTCCACAGAGCATATCTATACTGTGGTATCCTCAAGAATAAAGCTCATACTCTGACCTGGTCTCCCTCTTCATGTTGACAGCAAGAAAAGAAGTTACAACGCATTTAATACAGTTGATTTAAAAAAAATGTGTAAATTTAGAAGGAAAAAAATTGGGGGGACTGTTTTGCCTGACAACACCCAACATGTACTCCGAAACAAAAACCTTCTTGAAACTGTCCTAACACAAAGTCTTAGAAGTTAGACAGTGAATGTGTCTCAAAACCTAGTGAGTGTGTAAGTAGGCTGTCTAGGTAGCAGCTGTGTAAGTATCAGTGTTCTCTCCTCATCTCTCCTCATAAAACAGATTACTGAGACGCTCTAGTTAGAGAGAGACTGCGTCACGGCTTGTTCCCGGCCACTGCAGCACGCGACTGGTGGTTTAGCTTGTTGCTAAGCTACCGGCCGACATCCAAAACAATAGCCGAGGCTTAAAAATCCGCTAGCGTAAATGCTAATGGCTCGAGTATAAAACTGCTAAATGGTGAACGACTTGTTACAGAGTTGATAATAAAAACTGTTTTGTGTGATTATATGACCAGAAACAAATTAAAACTCCAGAGAGAATCAAAATAACTCACATTTTAAAACCACTTCACTGCTCGGAGATTTGCCTGTGTTGCATCATGGGATTGTCTTAGCGGCTGAGGAAGCGTTCGATGCTTCCTTAAAATCAGGTCTAAAAAAGGTGTCTCAGTAGACAACATGTTTAAGGGACTGCCTACATGTCAAGAGCGCATACTATGATGTAAAATGCTGCCTATGTAGGAGCTCACTAGGTTTTAAGACACACCCAGTGTGTTCAACACCATTTTGAAAGCATTAAACTGTTCAGACATCTGGTTCCTATCACCACCACTGTGAACAGTTCTGATGCAGTAGTTTTCAGACGACAGTGAGTAACTGTATATCTGAGGCAACAATTCTCTGGCTATGAAAGAAAGATGTAAAATTAAAAAGCAAAAACAACAACAAAATAGATCAATAATAATAATAATAATAATAATAATAATAAATAAAAATAAATAAAATACATTCACAAAACAACAGAAAAGCAGTTGACAAATTACTGAAATATTCTAAGAATGGGTCCCATGTAGTATAAAATTTACTGGTTTTGCCTCTAAGTGAAAATCAAAATTTTTCAATTGGATGTGGTCCATAATGGTAGTATCTCTTTTAAGCATTAGACGTGCATCATGGTACCGTGATTGTAAACATTACCTTTTAAAGACAGTAACAGTGTTGTTGACTGCTGATATAATTTTGATAGCCGAGATGTATTCTTATTTTAAGATCTTGTCTGACCTCACGAGCTTTGAAAGCTAACCTTCTGCATGATAGATAGATAGATAGATAGATAGATAGATAGATAGATAGATATATCTTTAGATGGATAGATAGATGGATAGATAGATCTTTATTGTAGATCTTTATTATAGTAAACAAGCATACTTCTCTTATTTGCTACTGTAACACTAATTTCTCACTGTGACATCATCCTCATTTCTGTTCCCGTCCCTCTCTTCCTGCAGGTGATGTCTGAAAACCTGAGGGGGAAGGAAGATAAAGAGAGAACATCCAGCTGCTGATGTTGGAAACCTTCTTTCCTTCTTCTCCTTTCCTCGAGCTGGCAGGGCTGGAAAGCCGAGGAGATAACAGCTCTAACACCTCCCTCCTCCTCACAAAGTGGACAGCTCTCTTGTGCTTCCTGCATTCTGGCTTCTGCCTTGACCCCTTCCAGACTCAAGTGGTATGTTCCAGGAACAGAAAGTGCAGTAGTGGCTCAAATCATTTATCTACTGTTAGTTGGGGGGGAAGCCGGGGTATGTCTGAAACCTGTGGATTCCAATCAGCTGTATAAGTCTGATCTAATACTTGAAGAATTTCTCTTTTTTTTTTTTCTTGTTGTTGTTGCTGTTGAGGTAGCCTTCGGTAAAGTGCTAACCGTAGCGACTCTATCGGCTGGTGGATGACCTTTATAATATTTAGGAGAATCTAATGCAGAACTGACCAGTCCACCAGAAGTGGTGCGTAGCATACTGATCTCACTGCTTAGTTTTTGTAACCACTTTAAAAATGAAGAGAAGCTACTTTCACCTCGTTTGTGAAGCTTTAAAATGCATTCGCCTCATTTCATCAGTGTTCTGAGCCCTCCTGGTGACCTGATGGAATCCAAAGACCCCACCCACCTGCCACTTTTGTTCCCCTAAAGCAGCTGGCTTATTAAAAATTGGCCAATCAATAAGCCAATCAGTGATCTTTTTTTAATTTTTCTTGCAGTTTAGTAGAAGCATGTATGTTATTCGAAAGGGGTTGCACTACTCTGAACTGACCACTAGTGGCAGTGCTTCCATCCTCTGATGTATAGTGAAGCAGGCTTTCAAATCAATTCTAATCATCTCTAATTTGATGGAAGACTTCTCCAATGCTGCTACATACAACCTCCCTTTGCCTTATCAGATCATGAGAAGTGTAAGATGTTTGAGCAGATTATCACTTCGTTGGTGGGTCTATCTTTTGCTCTAAGGGCTGATTTACCCCCCCCTCCTCCTCCCAAGCACCACAGCCAGCTCAGCTCAGCTCTTTCTTTAGATTCATCGCGAATCGCTCCTATGAGACTCTACTACGAATCATAACTGGGATCGATGGAACCATGTTAGCAGTTTCTGAACACTGTAGCGCTTTAGTTATGTAACACTATCAATAACAGTTCTCAAAGGTGTCCATCCCACTGAAAATATCGATACAACACTTTATGCTGTATATTTTGTTGAATGGATGTACAGAGGAAAGATGTAAATTTAGATATGTATACAGTAAATACACGGATCAGTCCGTCTCAAAGGTCTTTATTTTATTAAAGCTGACAGAGCTTTGAAAAGATATATCATGAATGGAGCTTTACTAAAACTGGAAGCCGGGGTCTCGTCTACCAGCACATAACAATATTATAGAAACAGAGAATAAATCCACCTGCAACAACCCTTGTGTCTGAAATACTGGATACGTTAGGTCTGGCTTAGTTTTAGTTCAGTGGTTCTTCTTCACAGTCTTCTTTTCATCGCTCATTATAGTCACACAGGACGACCAAAACAGAAACACTATCTCTCCCCCAAGCAGTCAGATCTGTATAGCATGTAAAAATATAAAAAAGCAATAAAATTTTGTTTGGAAATCACAATGCTTTTTGTTTTATTTTTTCCTTTTCAAATGAAAACATTTGCAGCTCACGTCTTGGATTTCCAAAGATGCCAAACTTGTGTTTAACTGGTGCAGATCCTTTGCTCAGCCAAACACTTTTATGTTGTAAATATTTAAACAGTATTAATACAGTAAGTAGTGCTTTTACATATGTCAGTGTGATTATTTAACCCTTTCCAATAGAGATGGACCGATCAGCGTTTTTGAGACCGATTCCGATCTCCGATCACCTTTCAGCGTGATCAGCCGATAGCCGATACAGATAGAGGGCGGGGTATACGCCACGGCAGGGCTACATGTAGTTATTAGCGCAAGCAAGTCATTAAACATGGTCAAAATTGGTTTATTACCATTTTTAACCAGCTCATGTGAAACAGCATAATATTTATAACAAAATTAACAGTAAATAAACAAAGTAAATCGTACATATACTCACTGTATTCAGCTGCGGGTGTACTCTAAAAACCGTATCAGATTAGAAGTGTTAAATGTCTTTGTCTTGGTTCCCACGAGACACGTTTAATTTTACACATTTTAAAAACGCTCTGGATGCGTCTGTGTCACATACGACAACAAGCTGCCAGACGAACACAACGCAACGCAAAGGTAAGCTGTTCTCGCGAGGCGCGCCGCTTTAGTCAGTCTGTGGAAAATGAAAGGGTATGTGTTTCCACCTAGTGGTTCAGATAGGAATTGCAAGGATCTGGCCAGAGGGGGTTTCAACGAAACACTAGCTGGAAATACAGAAATTAGGCTCATTTGTTTAACAACCAAAAATCCAGAGAAGAGAAACTTTATTTTCTACCGAAAACAGAATCACTAAACCAACTCCCCAGAGAGTCGACTCACCTCTATGAGTCCTCAGCGCGAACTTAAAGGGCCAGCAACAGCCTCCTAAACACAGTGTCTGTGTGTGAATACTGCTCATACTAATACTGCCCAATATATATATATACTATGAACAGTATTCACACACAGATGTGTGTGTGTGTGTGTGTGTGTGTGTAATTTATTTGAAATACAGTTATGTAATGTTCTATAGTACATTTGTCTATCTTTTGATAAAAAACAATGTAACAATTTTTTTTTTATTTTGATATCTTCACTTATAGTAAAAAGGCAATAGTGATTTGATTTATATGGTAATATATATTGATATCGACTGATATGAAAAAAAATATTGTGATAAGATTTTTTTCCCATATTGCCCAGCCCTACCCAAAACCCAAATAATATCTGCTCTGTGGTGGTCCTTCGGAGGGTCTTGATCTTTAAAGGATAACAAAGTAAACAGATGGGCTACAGGCTGTAAGTGTAGAACTACAAGGTGCTCCTGTATGATAACATGGACAATGTGTGTAGATACAAGGAAATCTGTATTATTTGAACGCAGCAGCTGGTGTTTACACACCTTGTGTGAAGGTGTCATAATAAAGGGACCAGTAGAAATGCTCCAACGTAACTCATTCCATTAACTTATAATAAGTAAAGTAGGTTCTTGTCCTCAACTGTTGGCTGTAAAGTTTACTTGTTTTCTTTGGACCTATATTTGATGGAACTACCTTCCCAACGCCTGTTTTACATCAAGCTCTTAGGCTGAATTTCTGCCTGATGGGATTCGGTGCGAGTTTGCTGTCGGAATATCTTTTGTAGAAGTGCTCGTAATTGATTCCTTACGCTTGAACAAGCCACAATGTAAATCACAGGATTAAGACAGCAATGGCAGTAAGCGAGCAGTTGGCAGAGGTCATAGGCGTAGTTAAGACGAATGAAGACAGAATAGTCTGTAAAGAACCTGACCTGATAAAAAGAGAAGATCTGCAGAAACATCACAATGTTATAAGGAGCCCAGCTTACAAAGAACACCAGCACAATACAGAAGATCAGTCTTATGTCCTTCTTTCTTTGGGATTTGATGATGGTCTGCAGAATTCTTATGAAGCAAAAACTCCAAACTAAAAATGCAACCACAAGAAAAGTGTTCTGCTCATAAGTGACGCCAACGATGGCTTTAAAGCTCCTGTACTCACAGTACGGTTTGTTAGAGTCGCCCAGGACTTCACTGAACAGGGCGGCTGGTAAAGCTGCCGCTAAGCTCACTACCCAAGCAAAGACGGGAAACAGAACCCGCTGCCGTCCGTTCCAGTCAGACTGAGGATGGACCACTTTGACATAGCACTGAACAGACATCAGCATCAGGAACACAGTGCTGCTATAAAATCCAGCAGAGAAGACAAAGTTCACACCTTTACACATAACGTCACCGAACGTCCAGCCCCAGATGTGATAACAGATCCAGAATGGAAGTCCAAGAGTGAAGATCAGGTCAGACACAGCCAAGTTGAGGAGCAAGGTGTTGGTCAGTGATTTGAAGGTCTTGTAGTGTCCAAGGATCACCAGAACTAGGAGGTTACCAACGAGACTGAAGAGAATCGCAGCAGTGAGGAATACAGAAACTACAGTGGAATCAACTTCGATCTCAGTCTCCTGGAGATATGTTTTGTCGTCCATGATAGTAAAATTGTAATCGTAATATTCATCATAACCTTCTCCTGTGATGTTTTCTGGAAAGAAAGGAAAGGATGGATGGATGAGTGTCTACAGATTGCTTCTTTTTTTGTTTAGGTTATTACATTTTAGACTATTTTAAAAATGTATTCGGTTTCTTTCTCATTTATCTTATTTCTCAACACTCCACAGTGACGAAACGTACTGTAAATAAGATGTATTAAATATAAAAATCATGTATTAATCATAGAATAAATGGAATGGTCCATTTCTATACTTTTTCAGACCCTTTTGTTATGACACTTGCAGTTGAGCCTTGGTGCCTTCCTGACACTGGTTCTTAAGATGCTTCTACATGTCAGAGTCCACGTGTATCTGAATTGCCTAAATTGAATTGAATTTTATACAATAAGTCAACACAGCCTGGACTTGTTTTCAATAAGTTCTATTTATTTGCTGATATTGAAGCAATTTGTATGATTAGTTTGTATAAACATTCTAACATTAACTACTATTATGAACAGAATGTGAAAAAATAGTTTTCATGGTATGTCCCAGGCATCTATGTATTGTATAGCAGATCAAAGCTCTGCTCAGTCATGTGGAAGGTGCTGCTCTTAGTAAGATAATTTAAGGACAGGAAGCCAAAGGAAGGAAAGTAACTGCAACAATGGATAAAGCTTTTGACAAGCGAGCATCATAATGTCTGCCGCTCGCTGCAGGTAAGGAAAAACGACAGCTTTATGTAGTCCACTGCTATGTTTTTCATATAAATCATTGTTCACACTCAGTTCTTGAGATAATTCGAAGGCTACATGAAGTTTGGAGGTCTGTAGCGATTGACTCTGCAGAAAGATGGCGAACTCTGCGCCCCTCAGCATCCGATGACCCCGCTCTATCAGTTATGTGGCTACTACTTCGTGGCTGAGTTGCTGTCGTTCCCAGTTGCTTTCTCTTTGTTATAACTCCACTGTCCACTGTGGAATATTTAGTAGTGAGGAAATGTCACAACTGGACTTGCTGCACAGGTGGCGTCCTATCACGGTACCACGCTGGAGTTCACTGAGCTCCTGAGAGCCACCCATTCTTTCACTACTGTGTATAGAAGCAGTCTGCATGACTAGGTGCTTGGTTTTATACACCTGTGGCCATAGAAGTGATTGGAACACTTAAATTTAATTATTTGAATATATATATATATATATATATATATATATATATATATATATATATATATATATATATATATATATACTACTGCTCAAAAGTTTAGGATCACTTTAGAATTTAATTTCATGCAATTCACAAACAATATTGTCCATTTCACAATTAATGTAAGTGTATCAGATGATTTTTAAAGAATAAAAATGTTTGTATTAAAGTCTATTTTTGTATAGAGGCTTATTTTCCATATAGTCCTATTATCAGCAATTCTCAGTCCTCTGTCTAAATCTCCTGGTACGACCACCAATCCAAGTTAAGGATGTTATTGGACTAATTGGTTGTTAGGACACTCTTGCTCAATTGTGATGCACAGCTGAAAAACATTCTACTAATAAGTGAGTATAAAAGGGAACAACATTCTAGGTTAGTTTAGTATCTGAAGCATCAGCAGTTGATGGCTTGCTGACCGACTCAAAATGACCAGAAAGAAACAACTTTCTTTAGAGACCCGTCAGTCCATTGTTGTGTTAAGGAAGGAAGATACTCCATTGAAAACAAAAACATTTCACTGTGATCCCAAACTTTTGAGCGGTAGTATATATATATATATATATATATATATATATATATATATATATATATATATATATATATATATATATATATATATATTTGTGTGTGTGTATATTCTCCTTTCAACTCTGACCAGTCCAGAAGAATTGCTGCAAGTTCAGCCTCAAACTTCATCCCTTTACTCTCTAAGAGCGTCTCGCAGTAGAAAGCAGTTCCTATGTTATGTTTAGATTTGCTTTTATTTATATCACTCCTATTGTTTGCTGTCGAACACGGTTTCACACGGGAGCGAGCGGAAGACGTTAATGATGCTCGCTTGCCAAGAGCTTTAGCCGTTGTTACATTTACTCCTCCTTTCTTTGGCTTCCTGTCCTTAAATGATCTAACTAGGATCCGCCCCTTTTACATTATTGATCAGAGCTTAGATCTAGCTTTGATTAGCTTAATAAACTGTAAATACTGTTTGACCAGAGGAGGATGGGTCTCCCCTTGTGGGTCTTGGTTCTTCTGAAGGTTTCTTCTTCCAGTCTGAGGGAGTTTTTCTTTTCTTGCCACCGTCGCCTCTGGCTTGCTCACAGTGGATAATGTGTTGTGACTTCATGTTTTTAAACTCCTGTAAAGCTGCTTTGTGTCAACATTGTTGTAAAAAGCACTATACAAATAAACTTTCTCAGACTTTGATCTGCTATATGATGCGTAGATGCCTTTGTTGTACCATCAAAACTGTTAGTTATTCACATTCTGTTCATAACTGTAGTTAATGTTGGAATGTTTAAACCAAAAATTTGAAATTGCTCTTTTAATATCAGCAAATAAATAGAAATTGTGTGTTAAAAAAATCTATTAAATCCATTATATATTGCCTTATGCTTGGTAAATGCCCGCATCTGCTGCCTGCATGTCTGGAAAAACTTTCATAAAAATAATTGTTCAGATAAAGATTTCTATTTCTTCATTAGTTCACTGGCATCTTTTCTTATTTACATAATAACTATATAATAAAAACAGGTTTCTATTGTATATTTCCTCTGTAATGTATTGCATTTAGTTTATACTGGCAAAAAATTCTTCTCACAAAAGCGTATGAACCTGTAATAGAAGTTTGGCAATTATGTCCAGTATTTGCTGTTTGATATCTTGGTGTTTTTTATTTGTTTTGTTTGTTTTTTTCGATATCACACGTATGACCACACAGATAGAAACAAAGAAACGTAGCTAGAACATTTGGTAAGTATTACTGTTAATGCTAGTAGTGATGACTTTATATCATTACTTAAATTATTAATGCTAATTGTGTTTTCTTACCCATGTTTCTCTCCTGAATGCTCGTCTGTGCCACCGATTGAAGACGCAGAGAAACTGAAAGTAACAGAGGATCAGTTTCTGAAAAGTAAGGAGGCAGGATGTCCGCTTTTGGGAAACATAGGCTGTAATAGAGAGTCAGATTATGAGCTTCAGCAGACTTACAGCTTCTCTGAACCCAGATCTCATAGGCAGCAGCCAGACTATTTCATGTCTCATGTGAAAAAAACCCCACAAAATTCCCCTGGGCTTCACTGGAAGTGACCCCCACTCTGCTTTCTTTTACTTTCATTTTCATGGTTTTGCTCTGATTGGCTGGATGTGTTCAGGCTTGCTACTGGAACACATACTGGAAATGCTTCATTTCTTGCATGCTTGCTGTCAAGTAAAAATAACCAATGCGGAAAAAAAGCTGTGTTCTAGAGAAGCTTGCAGAGTCAGAATTGTTTACAATGGTGGTAATGGGAACCAGACGTCTGAAGAGTTCAATGCCTCTGAAAGTGCCCTCACGTTAAGGTAATGCATGATAAAGGTTATGAATACAAGGTACTGACAACATTATTAGCATAGATTTGTTATTATTATCAATTTTTTTTGGCTTGATATTTATTTGAATCCTTTTAGTTTAACCCATTCATATGACTTTTACTGTTATCAATATTATATATATATATATATATATATATATATATATATATATATATATATATATATATATATATATATATATATAGCCAGGTAGTTCTAATACTGGTAGCATTGTGGTGTTGACAAACAGTGTTTATGTAGTTCCTTTAAAGATATAGAAAGAAGGACAAGGACTTTAATTCTGAAGGGCACTGAATGCGGGTGGGGTGGTGTAGGTCAGTGAAGACATAGAAAGAGGGGCTGTGTTTTAAGTGTGGAGCTAAGTTATCCTATATTTTTAACTTCTAGATAAGCAAGGCGATGCTTCCTTCTTGCAGTCTAAGGATAAAAACTACTAACTCTCTCATTAAGGAGAGCTTGTATGCTACAGTATGCATTTGATATGATCTAAGCTATTAAAATAGCTATCTGTCTGTCTGTCCACCCGTCAGTCCGTCCACTCTTTCGTCTATCCAACCATCCATCCATCTATTTTTTGCAACTTAATGATATCAGACTGATGTGCAATAGCATTAACTTGCATATAGCAATGTTAGTATCACAACTCTGTAACAAACTGATAATACAGTTTGGAACATTTTTTGGCTTTTAATGTGATGTACTCCAATGAATTTTCTAGAGCCTGAAGGAAAACACAGCTCCACAATATCACAGACCCTCCATCATACTTAACAGTGGGCATCAGGTTCTTTTTATCATTGTCATTATGATGCTGACACCAAACCCACCTTGAGCCTTTGTTTCCAAAAACTACACTTTTGTTTCATCTGGTCAGCAAACATGGACCCAGTCCAAGGCCTAGTAGTGTTTAGCAGTAACTGCGGTAGGTGACTGGTCTGGACTGCAGGCAGGGCAGTTCATTTGTCATATTTTTTCCTTATTAATGTTTTCAGTAGGTGACTACTCTGAACTGCAGCCTGGTCAGTTGGAATGCTTTTATAAAATTAAGGTATTTGATGGAAGTCACCATCCCACAGACAATGTTAGATACAGCCCTACATTCAGCTGTGGTTGGAAAAACAATGCTGAAGATGCAGAGTGGTCACCTACTGCCTGCCCAATCTGGATCTCTAAAGCATTAAGAAACACAGAAACCAAGATGCAGCAAGACTACAACGCTTAAATAAAACACTTGTTATTGTTCATATCTCACCTTTAAACGTTTGCCTCCTGAGCCCCAACATGCCATCTTGATGATAGCTGCTATCGTTATAGGAGCTAATGGGGATCCAAATAAAATAAACAAATTTATTTTGCTGTTTATTTATTTAATGGTTTTGGATTTAATCACATAAAACTGGCAGAACGAATTTCTTCCATTCTACCATTCTCTCATTGAATGGTTCATGTGGATTCAACACCGAGACACTTTCTGTAGAAGCGTCCTCAAACGATTCCGGAATTTTACATCAACAACAACATACAGCACTGGATTAAGACACTGAACAGTGCGGCTGGTAAAGCTGCTGCAAAGCTCACCACCCAAGAAAAGAAGCTAAAGACAAACCGCTGCCATCTGTTCCAGTCAGGATGGACCACTGCTGCAAAGCTCTAAACAGACATCAGCATCAGGAACACAGTGTTGGTATAAAATCCAGCAGAGAAGACAAAGTTCACACCTTTACACATAAAATCACCAAACGTCCAGCCCCAGATGTGGTAACAGAAGTCCAAGAGTAAAGATCAGGTCAGACACGGCCAAGTTGGAGAGGAAGATGTTGGTCAGTGATTTGAGGTTTTCATAGAGTCAAAGAATCAACAGAACCAGTAAATTACCTACGAGACTGAGAAGAAGCACAGCGGTGAGGAACACAGGAACTACGATAGATTCAACTCTTGTTTTAAAAGTACATGGTTTTCTGAAATCAGTTAAATTAGAATAATTAAAGAAAATTGTAGTATTTGCAGATGTGCTCTGCAGATTGTTAAACACCTGCAGAGCACATCGATTCTCCAATTCATACTAAACCAGTGCTCTCTTCTCCTCTCACTCAGAGTGAAGTGCTTTAATCACCACTGTGATAGTGGTGAACTATTTGTATGAAATAAATAACATATCTAGAAAATGTCTTACCCATAGTTCTGTCCTGAAGCGCTGTGTTGCTGCTACAACACAGAAACAGAAGCAGAGGTGTCAAGATTCCTTAAGTAGAGATTTCGGTTATTTATACTTTACTAGAGTAATTATTTTACAGCTGATTTTTTACTTCTACTCCTTACATTTACACTCCATTATCAGTACTCTCTACTCCTTACATTTACACTCCATTATCTGTATGTTCTACTCCTTACATTTACACTCCTTTATCAGTATTTTCTACTCCTTACATTTACACTCCATTATCTGTATGTTCTACTCCTTACATTTACACTCCTTTATCAGTACTTTCTACTCCTTACATTTACACTCCATTATCTGTACTTTCTACTTCTTACATTTACACTCCATTATCAGTACTTTCTACTCCTTACATTTACACTCCATTATCAGTACTTTCTACATTTACACTCCATTATCAGTACTTTCTACTTCTTACATTTACACTCCATTATCAGTACTTTCTACATTTACACTCCATTATCTGTACTTTCTACTTCTTACATTTACACTCCATTATCAGTACTTTCTACTCCTTACATTTACACTCCATTATCAGTACTTTCTACTCCTTACATTTACACTCCATTATCAGTACTTTCTACATTTACACTCCATTATCAGTACTTTCTACTTCTTACATTTACACTCCATTATCAGTACTTTCTACATTTACACTCCATTATCAGTACTTTCTACTTCTTACATTTACACTCCATTATCAGTACTTTCTACTCCTTACATTTACACTCCATTATCAGTACTTTCTACATTTACACTCCATTATCAGTACTTTCTAGTCTTTACATTTTAAACATAGTCTTGTTACTCCTATTTCATTTACAGCTTGTTTACATTCATGTACATTTACATTCCAGTAAAGATTATTGATAACATGCCTTTGAAGTTTGACTATTTGCACCATTACAATAATTATAGACAACTAGTCATCATATCTTCTGCTCCATGAAACACATGTTAATGTTCAGTAGTAACAGATATGCTTCTTTAATATATTTACATTGTACTAAACTACATTCATTTTCAATGGGCATATATACGGCTGAAACAGGAAGCCTAGCGCATCCCAAATTTATCAACATCAACATTTTAATATAACATTATAGTCATTATGGCTTTTAGAAGAATTATTTTTTGGGGGAGGTGGGCTAGAGCACTATAGATGGTGTGGTGGGGCCTAATCCTTTGTCATTAATGGCATTTTTTCTCTTAAATTACTTTTACTTTTATACTTTAAGTATTTCTGAAAGCAGTACTTTTACACCTTTACTTCAACTTCTTCAGAAGTATTTTTAAACCCTAGTATCTATACTTCTACCTGAGTAATGAATGTGAATACTTTTGACACCTTTGAACAGAATGAATAAAGGCAGATATTGACTGTGTTTTTAAAAATCTAAAGCCTACAATATACTACATACTCACACAGTGCTAAAATAATCAGTCTCCAGAAGTTCTCCAAAAGAGTTACCAAAGATGTAGAAAATTAAGCAGCTTTACACTCCTGCGCCATGCTGTGCACTCCAGTTTACAGACTGTTGTTAAGAAGAGTGGATGCTACACAATGGTAAACAAGACCCTGTCCCACCTTTAAGATGCGCTGCTGCCATTAAGTTCTAAATGAGTTAATAATTTTCATTAAATTGTACAATGTCTCACTGAAACGTCTTCTGTATTCAACTGTGAATAAGATGTAGGTCTACAAGATTTACAAATCTTTGCATTCTGTTTTTCAATATATATATCTATATATTTAACTTTTTGGAATTGGGGTTGTAGACAGACAGAGAGACAGATAGATATCATATCATAGACAGATAGATATCACATCTTATTGGCAAGTTTGAAGAACAAAGGTTAGTTCCAGATTTCTCCTGGACGCCCCAGACATTGTATGAATGTATTCAGTTCCTTCAGCAGCAATCTTGATTTAGCTTAATGAAGTACTGAGCAGTCAAAGCAGGTATTAGATGAGAACTGTAAATAATACTGGGTTACCAGAAGAAAAAGTGTGAAAAGGGTTAAATAAACACACTGCTATATGTAAAAACACTACTTACTGTATTAATCCTATTTAAACAGCTTTAAATAAAGTTAAATTCTGATAAAGTAAAAGCTTTAAACTAGCTTTTAGAAGATTTAGAAAGTAGAAAGAAGACACAGGGGTTTATGAGTAGAAGAAGGTAACGGCAGTGGACACGGGAAGGTCTAGCTTTAATTGGGCCCTCATACCTTTTGGTTTACCATGCTGGTCACTGAAGCTTTTAACTGATACCTATTTTTGTTTGCTTTACCACTCACACATCACCTTGTTTGCAAATAGATTGTTTATATTTCTATATTCCAACATACGAATCCCAACAATTACCCTTGTACTCTTGTTTTGCCAAGAAATCGTCTCTGCTAAAGAAGAGCTAACCCAGCCAACATGTCCATGTGGGACCCAAATGAGTGAAAGATGGGCTACCAATTGGGTCCCTTTTAGGCAACCTAGATGGGGCCCACAAGGATGAACCATTAGCTCCATATGGGCCCTGAGTGCATTGCCTATGTGGGTCACTAATGGGGCCAATCTGGGCTGCAAATGGTGTCTATCCACTGGCACGACAGTAAAAACAGAAATAACTGTAACCCTGCTGGAAAGACAAAGGTAGCCTAAATGGGCCCCATGGCAGTGACCCAAATAGTGCCTTTTTCCACCAGCACTGTGAATGTTTAATGGATGTGTCCAATAAATTAAATATTATAATTGTTTGTGTGGTATTAGGTTAAGCACATTGAGTTTGTCTATACTTGAGACTTAGACATAGATCAGATCGCGTTTTATGACCAATTAATGCGGAAAACAGGTCATTTTAAAGGGTTCAAATACTTTTTCTTGCCACTGTACATTTAAATGAAGATTAAACATGAATGAAGTTGTCTTCCTATTGGCCAGCTTTTTAATAAAGTGTTCCACCTTAAATGCTGCAGAGTAAACCATCGTATAAATACATCATTTGAGGTGGAACTGAAATTTCACAAAATGAGCTGGCCAATAGGAAGACGACTTCAGCTCCCACTCTGTAAGGAGATCACAGTTTATTTATAAGGATATTCTCGCTGTAAACCAGCCAATCAGAGCAGAGCTCATCAAATTATTCATAAGTTCACCAAAAAAGGGACAGCAAGGTGTAAATGGGCATGTAAAACCGCACCTGAATATTTTCAACCCCCAAAAAAGTCACATAGTGTATATGTAGAACAATTTAAACTAGAAAAGAACAGGATGGTTGTGCAGCATTAGCAGTGCAAGGAACAAGGGATGAATAAATGACAAGTAGAGAAGTGCAGGTCAGTGTGTACATGGAGTTTGGTGGCAATAGCTTTAATGAAACCATAATGTTTGTGAATTCTCGAAAATGAATGGGATTCTTTGGAGGGAGAAAACATGGATGGAAAAAGACAACAAACAGACGAGTGTGGGTCAAACCAACAGTGCAGTAGTGGTATATACAGCTTTAATAGCAGAAATCACTACAAAAAAGAGAGAAGCTAAACAAGACCTATATATAGCTAAAAAAAACCATCCAAGCATTTAGTTCTTCTTAAATGTGGTTAAGGGAATAAAACTGCTGATGATGATGTGAAACTCAATTGTTTCCCACGAAGAAGTAAGAAACACAGAAATGAAGATACAGCAATGCCAAAATGTCTAAATTCAAGTCAAGTTTATTTATATAGCGCTTTTTACAACGATGTTGTCTCAAAACAGCTTCACAGAGTTTTGAAAACAGACAGTTACAACATATATCCCCCAGTGAACAAGCCATAGGCAACAGTGGCAAGAAAAAACTCCCTCAGACTGGAGGAAGAAACCTTGGGAGGAACCAGACTCACAAGGGGAGACCCATCCACCTCTGGTCAAACAGGTCAAACTTTCTGTAGAAGCGTCCTCTAATGATTCCGGAATTTTACTTCAACAACAACATACAGCACTGGATTAAGACAGCAGTGGGAATAAGCAAGCATGCTGCAGACTTGTGACGCATAGTCAAGGCGAATTAGCACATCACATTCTGTAAAAGGATAAATCTCATAAGAAATTAAGGTCTGCAGAAACATCACAATGTAGTAAGGAGCCCAGCTTACAAAAAACACCACCACAATACAGAGGGTCAGTCTTATGTTCCTGTTTCTGTGGTTTGTTGGGGAGCTGAGGACATTCTTTAGAATTCTTATGCAGCAAAAACCTAGAACTAAAAATACAACAACAAAAACAATGTTCTGTCTATATTCAACACTGCGGATAGTTTCAATGTTATATACACAGTGCAGTTTGTTAGAGTCTGCTGGGTCTGACATGAACAGTACTTGTGGTAAAGCTGCTGCAAAGCTAAACAACCAAGTAAGTATAGGAAAGACTGCAAACCGCTGACATCTGTTCCAGTCAGGATGGACCACTGCTACATAGCTCTGAACAGACATCAGCATCAGGAACACAATGCTGCTGTAAAATCCAGCAGAGAAGACAAAGTTCACACCTTTACACATGAAGTCACCAAACATCCAGCCCCAGATGTAATAACAGATCCAAAACGGAAGTCCAAGAGTGAAGATCAGGTCAGACACGGCCAAGTTAAGGAGGAAGATGTTGGTCAGTGATTTGAGGTTTTCATAGAGTCCAAGAATCAACAAAACCAGTCCATTACCAACGAAACTGAGAAGAACCACAACAGTGAGGAACACGGCAACTATGGTAGATTTCAACTGGATCATAGTCTCATGGTCACATAACAGGTCGTCATAGTAATAAGAGCCATAGTCATATGTAGTATTTGCATATTCTCCCTCTTCAATGTCTGAAAAGCACAGAAAGGATTGTTAAACACCCACAGAGCACTTCAACTCACTGATGTAAACTAATACTAATTCTAAACCAGTGCTCTCTGCTCCTCTCACTCAGAGTGAAGTTCTTTAATCACCACTGTGATAGTGGTGAACAATTTGTATGAAATAAATAACATATCTAGAAAATGTCATGGAAGGAGGACCAAAACACTACAACACAGGATGAGTGCAGATGTTGAGTGTGTGGTTTAAGAAATCTTGCTCACACTGCATTTGTAAAAAGATGTAGAAAAACACAGCAGGTATCAGCCTCTGCAGTGTGGACTGGTGGATCCAGTGCGTTCAGGCTTCTCCAAAACATTAAAAACCACAACTTCTGCCCAGTAGTTGAATCTGCGCATGACTGTTATGTGAAGATATCTAAAGTATTCACGTTCATTACTCAGGTAGAAGTATAGATACTAGGGTTTAAAAATACTTCTGTAGAAGTTGAAGTATCAACTTAAGCTTTTTACTCCAGTAAAAGTGTAAAAGTACTGCTTTCAAAACTACAGTATAAAAGTAAAAGTAATTTAAGGAAAAAAAATGCCATTAAGGACAAAAGCTTAGGCTGCACCACAGGGGTCTATAGGTCACTAGCCCACCTCCCCAGAAAAAAATCTTCTTGATGATTCTTCCATTCTTCTAAAATTCATGACTATAATGTTATATTAAAATGTTAGTGTTGATAAATTTGGGATGCGCTAGGCTTCCTGTTTCAACCTCATACACGCCCATTGAAAATGAATGTAGTTTAGTACAATGTAAATATATTAAAGAAGCATATCTGTGTGCTACTGAGCATTAACATGTGTTTCATGGAGCGGAAGATATGATGACTGTGTGTTTGCATGGCCTTGAGCCATTGCTCAATAAAAAAAGAGGTTATTAAAGGATCTGTAGCAGTTCAGGAACCAAAAGGAACGCAATCATTTTTTGTAAGAGAAAAATAATAATAATAAAACACAGTCCCACCTGGAAAACTCGTGCTCAAGAACCTGTTTGCAGAACAGTATCAGCTTCTGCAGTCTGTAAACTGAGAAACTGTATTGGTCAGCAGCTGAAGTGTGGTCAGACTTTAATGAAACCACAGATTCCACCCAGCAGATGAAGTTAATTACAGCATGTATCTGTAAAATTCCATCGAAGATCTTTTACAAAATCAGATAAATATGTTTCCTGTTAGTTGTATTGACTTACGTTGTGCTTTGAATGAATGCAGCTGCATCCCAGAAGCCTACTGAATGGATTCCTTGTGTGAGAATTTTTCAGGTTAACTAAACAGCAGGAAATATTCAAAGTAACTGCTGGAAATGATCACAGAATCAATAATTATACACAGTTGTATGTTCATGTTTGAGTACCCACTAGTCAAATTGCATGTTATGTTGATTTTCTAAGAGAACACATCCTCTGCAGACACATTTCAATACACGAATGCTGTTTGTTGAAATAAAAAAAATGACAAATATAAAATATAGCCTGTGCGAAAGTTATGGCACATGTTATATATGAAAATATGTTTAAAATATCGCAAACTCAGCCAAAAAAAGAGAAGTTGTGTGCTACATTTAGCAAAAAAAGCATGTATAAGCACTCTCTGAGGATGCGTTCAGTTAGTTTCACTGAGAAAATCAACAGCATATGGCATTTGACTAGGGATGCTCAAACTTTAACATACAGTGTTTTAAATTTTAGGGGACTGAATGCTGTAATCTTCCAGTGGTGAAGTGCCCATATCCCCCAAAAACCAAGGAGGGCTTTCAGACTGTCTTAGAGCTGCTAAAGGAGAAGCAAAAGAAAGCACCATTTAGGGTAAACAAGGGAAAATAATAACACTGTTAACACATGAATTACCCCTATGTCCTGCAGGAACAGTGTCAATGTCAATGTCAATTTATCTATAGAGCACATTTAACACAACGTTGGTTGACCAAGGTGTTTATAGAAAACTTTAAAATTCACAATACTAGAACTAAAAACAGTAACCAAATAAACTATTAATTACATAAAAGCCAAGTAAATAATAAAGAGCTTTAAGCCCAGACCTAAAACGTGACAGAGTAGGTGCCAAGAGTAGGAGTAGTTGAATCTGCAGTGGTAACTCGTTCCAAAGTTGTCAGGGCGGCTACTGCCAATGCTCGGTCCCCCCTCTGCTTCAGCCTTGATTTGGGGACAACCAGCCGAAGCTGATCTGCAGATCTTAGGGACCGGGCTGGAACATAGGGCACAAGCAGTTCAGTTAGATAAGTGGGAGCTAACCCGTTAAGAGACTTGTACTCTAAAAGCAGGATTTTAAACTGTATTCTAAAAGACACTGAGAGCTGATGAAGTGAAGCCAGTACGGGACTGATAGGTTCCTTCCTGGTCGTACGTGTTAAGAACCTCACAGCTGCATTTTGCACCAATTGCAGCTTAGCGATTAAAGAATGACCAACACCAACATATAACGAGTTACAGTAATCAAGCCTTATTGAAATTAAAGCATGAATTACTTTTGGCTTGTTGTCTTAATTGGAAGAAACTGGACTTGACTACTGCATTTATCTGCTTATCAAATTTAAAACCATTATCAAATATTACACCCAAGGGTCTGCCAATGTCCAAGGTTCCATTGAGAACTAAATGATGGCCTGTTCTGGCCAAATAGGACAATTTCTGTCTTGGACTCATTTAAATTAAAAAAATTAAAAGCCAGCCAGTCTTTTATTTAATCAAGGCTACTCAATAAAGTAGTCAAAGATGTAACATCCTGCTTCTTTAATGGTAAATAAATCTGGGTATCATCGGCTGACAATGAAAGAAGATACCGCACCTGCTGTCCTTCTAATATGTTCATTTGTCGTGTGTTTTGAGATTTAGGTTCTGCTTACAGGAGGGCAGACAGTATGAGAAGCGTCACGACTTTCTTAGAGGTGAAGGAGCAGCACTTTTAAAATAAGTGTAAGAGAAAGAGAAGCAAATGGGTGAGATGATGAGCCGCAGGATTGAGGAACTCTCTACGTACTGTCAGAGATATAGAGAGGGAACTGAAAGCTGTGCGTGTATACACTTACCACAAACACAAATAAATAGATAGATCATGATCAGGCCTGGTCTACTGTTTTCAGAGCTTCAAACATGCCTAAAGGTTACAGAGACTTCAGACCAACCCGAAGTGGAGATCGTTGCTGGAAGTGAGCTTCTAAGAGATTAAACAAATACTGTAACTTCTGAAGCCCAGCAGCTCACAGCCTTGACTCTAACCTTCTTCCTCTTGATCAGTGGCAGAGAACAGAGCTACTGATGTGAGGAAGAACTGTTAAAGCACAACGACTTACTCCAGTGCTAATAGAGCCCCCTTGTGGAGAACCTTTGAGTAAAAGAGTCTGAGTAAAAGAGGGAGGAAGGAAGGGAAATGGAGAAGGAAAGAATGAGTGAGTGAGTGAATAAGTGGATGAAGGAGGGAATAGATAAGTGACGGAGGAAGAAAGTAAGTGATTAAGGGAGGGAGGGAGAGAGAAAGGGAGAGAATGAGTGTGTGAGTGACTGACTGATGGGTGAGGGAGGGAATGAATGAGAAAAGGAAGGAAGAAAGTGATAAAGTAGGTAAGTGCCTTCACTCATCTACTTTATCACTTACTTTCTTTATAAAGAGAGGGAATGAGAGGATGGGTGAGCGAGTTGGGGGAATAAAAAGTGACTGGGGAAGTAATTTAATCAATGAGTGAGATAGAGAGTGAGTGAGTGAGTGAGTGAGTGAGTGAGTGAGTGAGTGAGTGAGTTAGTGAGTGAGTGAGTGAGTGAGTGAGTGAGTGAGTGAGTGAGTGATTGGATGATGGAGGGAATAAATGAGTGAAGGAAATAAGTAAGTGAGAAAGTGAGTGAGTGAGTGAGTGAGGAATGAAGAGAGGAAGGGAGTGAGTGAGTAAGTTGAGGAGAATAAAAAGTGACTGAGTGACTGAGTGAATGAGTAAGTGACTGGGGAAGTATTTTAATTAATGACATAGGAAATAAGTGAGTGAGTGAGTGAGTGGATGATGGAAGGAATGAATGAGTGAAGGAAATAAGTAAGTGAGAAAGTGAGTGAGGAATTAAGCGAGGGAGTGACTGAGTGAGTGAGTGAGTAAGTGAGTGAGTGAGTGACTGAGTGAATGCGTAAGTGACTGGGGAAGTATTTAAATTAATAACATAGGAAATAAGTGAGTGAGTGAGTGAGTGAGTGGATGATGGAAGGAATGAATGAGTGAAGGAAATAAGTAAGTGAGAAAGTGAGTGAGGAATTAAGCGAGGGAGTGACTGAGTGAGTGAGTGAGTAGGTGAGTGAGTGACTGACTGAGTGAATGAGTAAGTGACTGGGGAAGTATTTTAATCAATGAGATAGGAAATAAGTGAGTGGATGATGAAGGGAATGATTAAGTGAGGAATAAAGAGAGAGAGTGAGTTGGGGAGAATAAAAAGTCTGTCCGGATTGAGCGAGTAGTAAGTAAGTGAGTGAGTAGGTGAGTGGAAGAGTGGGGGCAGGAGACCAGGTCGATGGGATATCTCTCATTTTAAAATTTTAAGTCTCTGCTCTAGACCAGGGTCTTCACTAACGCTTAAGAATAAGGGCTCTAAGCATGTACTAGGGGGGTCTGGGGACATGGACCCCCAGGTTAGAACTAAGTCAATCAAGTTGGTAAAACTTATTATTCAAATATACACAGTATAGATGTTTTATAAGGTAGGTGACAGAATTTTGATGACATTACTGACTTAGAGCAGCAGCAGTGCCTCCTCTAGGTCATGCCCTGCTATCACAAGATGTTGTAAATGACAATAAACTGTGATTTAAACTAGAGAGTGTGTGTGAATGTGTATGTCTGTGTGTCTGCCCCATGTTGGTCTGGCCAATTGTCCAGGGTGTTTCCATTTGGGACAGGGGGCTAAAACTGGCCTAGCGACACCCATGCTCAACACCTAACACACTTACTTACACTGGGCCTATGTTTTGGTATAACTGTCTAGTTATTTTCTAGACTTATTGATCTGAAATGAAAGAGAAATGAATTTTAGGTCATGGGTTGTTGATTGTAGCTAGAAATGGAGCGTCTTAATTGAGAATCAACTTGATGAGAGAGTTTCCATTCATCATGGATGCTATGTTGATGAAATTGAATTATCAGCATATGCACTTCAGACACCACATGTGAATTATATCTGTAAGTGCAAAGAATTGACTGTAATGGTCTGTAAAGATAAGCATTCATTTAAATTCCTAGTCAAATCGTGCTCATTTAGAAAAAGAACCTGTCTGTAATACTACTTTGTACCTCAAGAGGCAATAGTGAGTTACTATAGTGTCTAGTCAAATCAGTCCAACATGAGAAGATGAGAAAATTAAGCTCCTTTCTTGCTTCAGTTTTGAAAACATCCACAGGTGTTTCTGTCCATCTTTCACTGCAAGAAAACACCTCAATGCTGAGAGGTGTGGATAAGTATCTCTTGTTGTTGTTGATTATGATGATTAAAACTAAAAGAGAAATACATGTTAAACTTGCTGCTTTGAGAGATTTTATAATAATAATAATAATAATAATAATAATAATAATAATTATTATTATTATTATTATTATTATTATTATTATTGTTGTTGTTGTTGTTGTTGTTGCTGTTGTTGTTGTTGTTGTTGTTGTTATTGTTGTTATTAGAGTTATTCTGGCTGTTGTTATTTATAAAAAAAACTTTATAAAAAAAACACAAATACGCCTTACTCTTGCTGCAGTCCTCTCTGTGTTCTTGCTATGTATTATTTATTATTATTATTATTATTATTATTATTATCATTATTGTTATTGTTATTATTATTATTGTTGTTGTTGTTGTTTATAAAAACTCAGTGAGAAATACGCTTCAGTCTTGCCGCCATCCTCTCTGTGTTGTTGCTATGAGAGATGCAGGCTACCGCTTGCTGCTCTCTGATTGGTTGAAACGCTGCGCGGTCTCGGCCAATCAGCACGAGGTCCGCTTTAACGAACATTAAAAAAATATCCTCCAACGGTTCTTATGTAATCCGTAAACTCTTCTCCGGTAACGTTACCGTGTCGTGTGAGCAGCTGAATAATCACCGAGAGGCGCCGGGCTGGTCTCCGGTCTCCTGCTCGGTGTTGTGTAGTGCCGTGTGCAGCGGGCTGGCGCTCCGGTTAGCGATGGCGTAGGGGAGACGGCGCAGGGTCGACAAGATGGAGAAAGGCGGCGGTGTGAGCCTCGCCAGTCGCGGTGGAGGATGGAAGTGAGGGCGACAGGACGGTTGGTGCTTATAGTTTTTTTCCTTCTTTCGTCGCCAACGTTGACTGACATTAGAGATACAGCGGCTGGTTAGCGGCCAGGTAAAGCAGCAGCAGCAGCCTCTGTGGTGTGGCTCTGCTAATGCTAACGGCTCTGGGCCAGCAAGCAACATTAATAACGCCGTTCTGGATTTTACACACCGCCACGCTGAACAGCTACACGGGTGTTTTTAAAGCTACCGAGCCTTTAGTTCAGCTGTAGCCGCCTGAGCTAATGTGCTTTCTGGTTTGTGCTGTTCTGCAGTAGCGTTATGCTGTGGAGAACAGCAAGCTGAATTTTCCCTATTGGTGACATTAAAAGCAGCTCAGTTGTGGATCCCCACTGCCAGCACTCTGTCTGCTGTAATAAACTGTTACACATGCATAGATACTCTCCAAACCAAGACGCTGTGAGGAGAGAATCAGGTTATATGTGACCCACAAATACATGTTTGTTATTAATGCTTTCTGACAGCTCTTTCTACTTGTTTTTTTCTCTCATATAGATGGCTGTGGCAGAACATATAAAGAGCAGCATCCTTCTGCAGGTACCTTCTTCCCATCCTTTCATACACTCTTGGAATGTATATGTGGGTTAATTACTTTGAGTTCCTGTTGCATCTGTGAGAGTCAAACTTCCGACCTGCTCTGCAGAGCTGGAGTGTGAACATGTCACAAAACAAATAATCCAGGGTAGGGGGTTAACAATGCATGGTGAACTTGTGTTGTTGCAGTGCAAGACTGTGACAGTGGGCTTTGTGGAGGTGTGACCGTGCTTTGTGGAGAATGGACATTTGATTAATTATGCCATCTGATGCAGCTGCACTGATTAAACCCCAACGATCAGCATCAGTCAGTATCTTGCTCCAGCTCTCCTCCTGCCACCAAGCCTTAGTGTCATTAGAAAGTAGACAAATAACAAGATTACAGTCAGAATTCCTTTATTTACAGTTTGTGAAATCTGTATTGTTGTTAGGACTGGGTATCACCACTGATTTTCCGGATCCATTCGATCTCGATTCACAAGGTCCTATTTCAATTCGATTTCCAATTCAATTCAATTCAATATCGATTCATTTAGGGATGTTTCAGTTACAATAATATGTTTTGTTTGAATATGAAAAGAGATTTTCAGAGAACTAATGTGGTAAATGTACAAGGAACACTCAACCTACCATTACTAAAAACATTAGTGTTTATATGTTTATATACCGTCATGGTTTCTGAATCCTAAATGTAGCCAGACATTTGCTTTCATGTTCTGGGGCGCCTTCACTTATGGTCCAGCCATGCTTAAGGGGGGGAGCAGGGGGGGGGGAGCTGTAATGCTATTTTGAGGGTCGATTTAGGGTTTATACGAATCAATATCGGATTATTCAAATGAAGATCGGTTTGAAAATTTGTTTTTTTAAACACACCCCTAATTGTTGTATTGAAAGATTAGCTATATTAGTAAAATTGCCATTAGGTACCAAGTCGGTCATCATTTGTAGTCAGTCCACATTACTAGTCCGTCTTTTGAATTAGAATGACCAAAGACGTCTGATGGAGTGATTGAAGAACACTCTTGATTTCATGCACACTTTCCAAAACACCGACAAAAAAATAATTTAGAGTAGATTTCTTCACACTCAGTTCTCTTTTCCCTTTTCCCTCAGACCTTCTGATCCTGAGGAGGCAGCAAGGGGGTGTTGGCTTGTGTTGCCACAGCAGCAGTCGTGGAGGAAGAGGAGAAGCGGCTGTTCCGGTGGCGCCACGCCCTGCTGCAGGGTATGGAGTACCACGGCACGGGGACCCTGCCGCTTCTGGGCAACCACCGCTACTGCCCCGGGGCAAACAGCGCCAGCGGCTACCTCTGCCAGACCGGCCACTGCTGCGGAGAGACCGGATGCTGCACGTACTACTACGAGCTGTGGTGTGAGTACGGGCGGTTTAGGTTTCACACACGCTCTTGTTATGATACAGGAGGACGGTCAGGAAACATGAAGATGACTGCTGTTACTACTGTGTTGTACTATGGCAGTGGTTTCCAAACCTGATTATGGAGTTTACCTGCCCTGTGTATCTTGATGTTTTCCCAGATTCAACTAATCAGCTAATTAACAAAGTTTTGCTGAGTTGAGAAGGGCAAGCAAAACACTATGGTCTGCAAAACAGGAGTACTCCAGGGCTAGAAACCACTGCCCTCTGATAATACAATGTTGATTACCCTAATCGACAGTACAATGCCGGTACCAGAGTTAGGAGACTGTCTCTGTACATGTTTGACGTATGTATGTATTTAAATTTTATTTACTTTATTTCAGATTTGCTTTTGTTTGGCATTGATATCCATTGTCTATTGATGTAACAGCTTTGTTGGCCTCTGGGAATAATGTGTATAGCAATCCATACATCAATACATCTACCTACCTGGTCCAGTAATATCTTATCATATCTTGTATTGTTAGTATTCTAAGAAATAATATAGTGAGCATAAGTGTGGAGTGACTAGGGTACTGCTGAATTCTGCAAGTTCCTGTCTGCTTGTGTGCATGGCTATGCTAATGAGCTGAATACGTGATTTTTATTATCTGTGTGTTGCAGGGTTTTGGCTGTTATGGAGCGTGCTGATCCTGTTCAGCTGCTGCTGTGCTTATCGGCACCGGCAGGCTAAGCAGAGAGTGCAGCAGCAGCAGAGGCAGAGAGAGATCAACCTGATGGCCTACCATGGCGCCTGCAGCTACCCATCCTCAATGCTGGACCTCAGTACGGACTTCTTTATTTCTTATGTCTCTTTATTTTTTTATCTGTCTTTCCCACTTCACTGATAATCTTGATTATGAGGTGCCAAGAATCTTTTGTGAAATCTTTTTGGCTCTATTTAATATATATATATATATATATATATATATATATATATATATATATATATATATATATATATATATATATATATATATATATGAATTAAATAGCCTTATATATGAATTAAAAAGCCTTTTGTAGTGTCATATCTTGTTGTAGCTTGTTTGTAAAGTTTGTTTCTCAAACTGTCTGCTAATTTTTACTCTGTACACTGAACGCCAGCTAATTCTTCTACCAGGCACACTGGTTTATGCTATTTTGCTACAAATAAATAGATATACTTTTTCATCCTTTCACACCTAGCTTGTAAATACCATGCTGATAGTAACAATACTACTTAATAAATAGAAAAGCAAAATAATTGTATTGTTCTTTCTCCATTGGCAGGTTTCCTTGCTTCGTTAAAACTGCCATCCTATGAAGAAGTAGCAGCCCAACCCAGCACCCCGCCCCCTCCCTACAGCTCGGTAGCTTACCCACGAGGCTCTGCCCACCCTGGCCCAAGTCACATGTTGTCCTCCCAGAGTTCCGACAACTACACCAGCTGCTCCTGTGACTCCTGCTGTCCTTCATCCCCCTGTAGCTCCTCCCCCTCCTCTGCCCAGCTCACAGATGAGACTGACACTAGCCACACCTCCACGCCTTCCCACAGCGAAGCAGTGCCCATCAACTCCATTTCTGTGTTCGCCCACTCGGCTTCAGCCACAGAGACGCATGGTGAGACTGTTTCTGCTTCGCCCCTCAACGAACCTGGTCCCAACTCTTCGTTAAGCAGGGCAGAAGCAGCGGAGGTGGAACTGTCGGACTCCACCTCCCTCGACTGCAATGGCAACAGGACCGTTAAAACAGTTACCAGTCAAAGAATGAACAACAACCACAAGCTCGGTAACGCAGACGAAACCACGAAATCCAGCGAAACCACTAATACAACTCACACCAGTAACACCAGTGACATCAGTAATGCTAGTCAGGCGTGCGCCATCACTGAAAGTAATGCAACCCAATCCAACAATGCCAATGATATTAGCAGCGTGGGCCAAACATCTGACCCCAGTTCTACCAGAGACACTATGCCCAGTCACACCGCTGACTTAAGCCTTTTTCAACCACCCAGCAATACAACCCAGAACCTCCCTTCTGCCTCTCGCACTTCTGTTGCCATGCCTCCGTCCTCTCCGCCCTCCTGTTCTCCGATCTCTCCGCCGTCCCCTTCCCTCCCTCCTCCGTTATTCCCTCTCACTGACCCACTGGGGGCACTCACAGAGCAACAGAGTTCCCCGACAAAGTGGGAGGGCCCGGTACGAGAATGCCCTCCCACCCCGCCCCCTCAGTCTCCGCCCAGACCGGTGCTCTTTTCCCCAGACTTCCTGGAGCCGGAGCGGCGGGATTCGGCCGTGTGCGACCTGGACGTGGACCAGACCCACTTCCAGCAGCGCCGCCTGACGGGAGATTCCGGCATCGAGGTGTGCCGCTGCCGCGTCGATCAAGAGGAAGAAGAGGATGAAGAAGACGAGGAGAGGGATCAGCTAGAGGCGGAGGCGAGTGCCGTCCCGGGCGAGAGTCTCCATGACAGCGCCGACTGCTCCGTGCGAGCCCAGCTGGCGCCGTCCACAGGGGACGGGTTAGGGGAGTGGCCAGACATGTGCAGCTCTGCCACCTCTGCACCAGCAAAGGCAGAAGCAGTTGTCATAGCCATGGAAACCATTTGACGGACAGGTGGACCTTTGGAATCCAGTGTACAAAGGCTGAGAGTGGCTTTGCAGTAAGCAAGTGCTGAGAAAGCCTTTTACGTTGGGGTTTCGAAGCCAGCGAAGGTGGAGGTGGAGTTCCTCTGGAGAGAATTAGACAAAGGCAGCCGTCCAGAGTCCAACCAGTTAAAGTAACTGTGCTACCGAATTAGGACTGGCTTAGGATCATAGAGTGGTTTAGGTAAAACTGTAGCTTGACAGCATAGGAGGGTTCTCTCTGTCTATGTGTCTCACTCTGTGTCTTTCTCTGTTGTTTTGAGACAAAGCCCATTTTTCTGCTGACAGATGGACTGATGTCAGAGCCACGGACTCTGCTGGAACCCACCCACACGCACACAGTAACCATTATGTTTGACCCTAATGTGGGACGGTGGTACAACCATGCCAGCTCATCTGGCTCCCTCTGTGAACACTTCTGTATTCTGTAGCAACATTCATATTTCTATCTATCTATCTATTGATCTATCAATCTATCTGTCTGATCTCTCTCTCTCTCTCACTCTCTCGCCTTCTCCCTCTCCTTTGCCCTGCTTTTATTGTAGCCTCTAGCACAGGATCAGAGACCTGTTCCCTGTCCTGTTGAGTGGAGTGTCGTGCGCTTTGATAGACTTACGAAGCCGCTTGAAATGCTCATGGTTTCAACAATGCCAACAGTAAAGATGCAATAACACAAACACAAACTAGTCATAACTGTCCCGTGTGCCTCTGGGTAATGTAGTTCATGCCAGGTTCAGGCAGCCATGTTTTTGCGCTCGGTGTTAACTGGAGCTTACGACCGAATGTAAAAGGTCCTTCACAGGTTCACACAAACCAAACACCACGGCCACCGCGTTTCCCCGAACATGACAGAACACTCAGATTGCGTTCCCTTGGGTTTTATTTTTTCTCCCAGTGTTTCAGAACACCAGCTTGGCCAAACAGATGCTGCACCTCAAAGCACGGAAGAAGAAGATATATATATTAAAAAAAAAAAAGAAAAAAACCTCAGGACATTGTTTTCGTTCCGTTCTTGATTTTTAATAACATTTTGTTACGTCTTATTGTGGAAACATTTAAACAGCATTGCTCATTGGCGACGTGAAAGCAGTCTAAAGACTTAAAACAGACTCTGCTGTCTACAAAGATGAATATAAATATGGGAAATACATATACAAATATATATATATGTAGGTACAGATTATATATATAGATATATATATATATATGCTCTCTGTGAAATTATATATATTTTCTAAGCATGCCATTTCATTTGGAGTGCATCACAGTGCTAGAAACTGGTGTAAAATATAATCCGAGGCTGAGGGATTGTGTGTATTGACACTAGTGTTACTATGGCATCAGTACCGAGTTACAATTACGTTACTATGGCGTTACCATGGTGCTGCCGTGGCGTTACTATGACAACCTTCTCTAGTCTGAGCAATAGAGTATGTTTGATGTTGATGTGAGACTGTGAAAGGTGTGCAGATGTTATTCTCAATGACTTCAAACACTAAAAGAGTCAAGTGAAACCTTTGCCTCCTCGTTTCTGTACTGCATGGACTGTCTGACCTGTGATCACCTCTTAATTACATATTCACATCGCAGGCCTTAATGTTCATTTAATTTAAGTTCATTTTTTTGAGATCTAATCTGCTGGGATGGTTCACATTGGTGTTTGTGAGTGATTCCTATCTGCCGATAGTGTAACCTCTGGTCTTAGAGGTTGCGTGTACGAAGGTGACTCAAGATCTGATTAGATCAGATCATATTTTTGTGTTGACACATTTCTGAGAAACTCATGAAGAGCTAGATAACTGAGACTGAGGCAGGAGTTGACACTGTACCCAATATTGTTTAACCAAGAGCCAGACATATATGTTTTTTACACAGTGAAGCGAAATTAGAGGGCAATGGATATCTTCAGTGTTTAAAGTAGCAGATTTGTTCCACCTTAAATGGTGCTGTGGTTACATTCTGGCGCACAAGGCATTATAATAATGGCTGCACTATTTAAGGTGGAACTGGACAATTTGAACAGGCAGCTGACAAATAAGAAGCTGACTTCACCCTTGTGGTTTTAATGATGGTAGTGTTTTTGATTAGGTGATTTAAGCTATTAGAAATCCTACCAGGGGTTTCATGCATGTAGCTGCCGATAAATATGCATTACAAATGAACATTTCGACCAAGATTCTTATTCTTTCTTCTTCATGCTGCCACTTCAGTGAAAAACATGAAACAGGAAAGACACTTTGTGCATACGCTGCCTTCCATTTCTAGATCTTGCCAAAATCTTCTGGTCCATCAAGATTGAATTGCATGGGATAATAAATCTCGACTAGACAGTTTATCTACTATCGTTCATATGCAGCATGTTCACCTGCTCACATATAGAAAACAAGTCCTCATGTTTAATTTAATCGCAATGTTGTTTACCATAACCATCTACCTGGCTGTCTTGAAGCTATTACAGTATGCCATTGGCCTGGGTTTCCCTATCAACACAAAAACCCAGTTTTTTCCTGTCATCTTGGGGTTTTATTTTCTGTGTTGAACATTTATTTGGGCCACCACAAATACAAGTAAATACAAGAGTGGCTCCAAAAAGTTTTAACCCCTATTGCAATTTTTCCAGCATTAATTAAACCCGTGATCATTGATTTTTGTGGTTAGTTTTAAAACCGGTAAAAGCCCCTGTGGTGATACAGCGGCATGTGGTCTGTAAAACTACTGACACTGGAGGAGTCTGACAAGAATAAAGACTCCATAAACTCCTGTAATAATTATAATCCTATCCAAAAGTACTTAAGATACACTGCTGTGATGTGAATGTAATGTAATGCAGCATAGTGTTTCCTCCTGCATAATGTTAATATTCATGTGTTTAATATGCCCAGCCAAGCTGACTATGCAGATTTGGGCTCAGTGCCGTGGCGTGAACATAACACTGTAGCGTTGCGGCTGGAGCACCACTCCATAGCATCCCCGCAGGTCAGGCAGGGAAGCCCCTGATGGGACACTGAAGCGAAACCTCTGCAGAAGGCAGCTGAAAAACAGGAAGAGCTCCATGCGGGCCAGCGATTCGCCAATGCAAACTCTGGGACCAGCCCCAAAAGGCAGGAAACTGGGTGGTGCTATCTTCTTGCCTGTGGCATCAAGGAACCTTTCTGTAAAAGAAAGAGGAGAGAATGATGACTGGGGAACCTGTCCCAGAGAAGGAAAAGATAACGTATGGTGTTACATGTGCCACATATTCAGGTAATATGTGTAAGCTTTGAGGCAGCACTAAATACAATATTATGTCTAAAAGTATGTAGACACCCGCTCGTCCAAAGTCCCTTCCGATATCCAGGATTACATTTTGCTGTTATAACGTAATAACGCTCTCTGAGAAGGCTTTACTATAGATGCTGGAACATTGCAGTGAGACTGCATTTAGTCACAAGAGAACTAGTGAGCTCAAGCACTGAATGACCAGTTCTGTATTACAAATGACACCCCAATAGTTGAGAAAATGGTTTCACAGCTCCACAGCCCTATGCTGGGGGAATTTATGCACCTCTAGCTGCCCCTTATTGGGCATGGTGACCGTAGGCTCATGAGTGACTGTTTTAGAATGGCCTATTTGATTAGCAGTGTTTTTTTTCATGAGGAGCATATCTCAGAACAACTGAACGACTTGGTCAGCAATGGTGCTGAAGAATGGTGCATCTTGAATGTGTGCCTGGATACTTCTGGATTTATAGTAGGGCTGGGTATCGCCACTAATTTCCTGGATCGATCTAATCCTGATTCACAAGGTCTCAATTCAATTTCTCGATTCAATTCAATATGGATTCATTTAGGGATATTTCAGTTACAATAATATGTTTAGTTTAAATATGAAAAGAGATTTTCAGAAAACTAATGTGTGTAAATGTACAAGGAACACTCAACCTACCATTAATAAAAACATTAGTGTTTATATGTTTATATACCGTCATGGTTTCTGAATCCAAAATGTAGCCAGACATCTGCTTTCAAGTTCTGGGGCGCCTTCACTTGTGCTCCAGCCATGCTTAACTGATGTGCACCCCCAGCCCGATCTCGTGGCGCGAAAAACAATGGCTGATCACGCGAGACTGAGGGGGCTAGGGGGGGCTGGAATGCTAATTTTAAAGATCGATCTCGGGTTTATACGAATCGATATCGGATTATTCAAATGAAGATCTATCACTATAAGAATTTATAGTGTCACTATTAAACTGCAAACTGAGTTGTAGCCTTAATCGCTAATCCAAAAAACCTGGCTGAATGTGTACTGACTCATCCGGAGAACAGTATATCGTAGCTGTCCATTGAAAAACATCTCCATTATTGATTTTGAGTTTTTGCCATAGTTTGAGCACACCAATGATCGTTTACATTTCATGATGAATGGACCAATAGACTCCAAAATAGCTTGGAAAAATTCTGGTTCTATTGACTT
This sequence comes from Megaleporinus macrocephalus, assembly GCA_021613375.1. Lineage (NCBI taxonomy): Eukaryota > Metazoa > Chordata > Actinopteri > Characiformes > Anostomidae > Megaleporinus > Megaleporinus macrocephalus. The sequence goes on along the minus strand of CM038718.1, from coordinate 11,129,572 downwards.
ACATTGAAAGTAAAGTATGGTTTTGGTGTCTCCTGTAAAGTTGCAATTGTGGAGATCATTGTTTTTCATTGGACAGCGACGATATATTAGATATTTTCTTCATATTTGTCATAGGGTGTCTTCAACCCTGAGCTAATTTAATGCTTGTAGCTAGTGTATGAATTCTTTGAGGTTCCCAAAATCGAAATAATCCATGGGTCTGTCTCAAAACCTAGTGAATGTCTAAATAGGCTGTCTAGGTAGCAGCTGTTTAAGTAGCAGCGTTCTCCCCTCATCTCTCCTCATAAACAGATTACTGAGACGCTCTAGTTAAAGAGAGACTGCCTCATGGCTTGTTCCCGCCCACTGCAGCACGTTAGCTGGTTGCTAAGCTACCAGCAGGCATCCAAAACAATAGACCAAGGCTTAAAAATTCGCTAGCATAAATGCTAATGGCTCGAGTATAAAACTGCTAAATGGTGAATGACTCGTTACAGAGTTGATAATAAAAACTGTTTTGTGTGATTATATGACAAGAAACACATTAAAACACCAGAGAAAATCAAAATAACTTACATTTTAAAACCACTTCACTGCTCGTAGATGGGAGCAGTGGGATTGTCTTAGCGGAAGCGTTCAATGCTTCCATAAAATCAGGCCAAAATAAGGTTCCTCAGTAGACAACATGTTTAAGATATCTATGAATTAGGACAGTCTACATGTCGGGAGAGTGTATACTATGATGTAAAATGCTGCCTATGTAGACCCTCACTAGGTTTTATGACACACCCTATTATCCTGTGCTTGCCTGCGGCAAGTCATCAAGAAACAAGATGTCTCTTTGGAAGCAGGCAGATATTAGGCTACATTCACATGCAAGGCTCATTGATCAAATCTGATTTTTTGCTTGGATCAGTTCCCATTCTTAATAAAAGTGACCTGTATGTGTCTATAATGTGAACAGTTGTCTACTGCACATGCTTAACACTCAGCACACATGTACAGGCAAAAAGCCACGAGTTGGGTACATATACAGTCTAGGACCACATATATAAGTGACTCAAATCTGATTTGTAAAGATCTGATATGACGTGTCCACACAGCCTTGAAAAAATCAGATCACATTAAGGCACAAAATCAGATTTGAGTCACTTCCGCCTGGTAGCCTTAGTGTGCTTGTGGGCAGTTTGTGGTACCTGGTTTGAAGCGGTCAGGCTCGTCCCAGTGGTTGGGGTCATGGTGAATCGCCCACATGTTCACCAAAACTCTCGTTCCCTTTGTGACAGCATGGCCTCCCAAACTGCACAGAAAAGTAGAGCGGATTATGTTTTACTGGAGTTGCGAATATGTGTGCCATCCTGAAATACCACAATTCGGATTTGCATCTAACATTCCGGTCACGGCTGTATCTGTTTGTCTCCATGGCAACCAGAAGAAGTTTGTCCTTTTGTTGGCTGCCGTGGTTGCTGCGGCATTGCCATGGTTACCTGGTGTCCTGCATAGCGACATGGGGGATAAGGATAGGACTGACGGGCCGGATCCTCATGACCTCGCACAGAACGCTGTCCAGGAACGGCAGATTGGACCTGTCACTCAAAGAAGGAGGGCGATCCCTCCCCACAAACTCATCCAGCTCAGCATGAAGACGCTCTTGCACCTTCATCCGAAAAATAATGCAAATGAATGAGGAGGAATGATTGACATTTCTCACACTTGATGACTACTTTATTAGATACAGCTGGCTTATTGGTAACCAGGAGCTATAGCTCATCCGTTCCCTGCACAGTCTGTGATAACTTAATCAGAGGTCAGTTTCTGACCACAGCATTACTGTTGCCTGAATATTTTTTTACTGCTGCAGATAGTCCACCTCCTGAATAATATCTAGTCATCGGTGGTGTGAGGGTGGTTCCTTTAGGGTAAAAGGAGGCTGATAACAAGTGGTCTATAGTAAGTAATTGCAAACCTAAAAAGTACATATGCAACTGATATATTATTATACCTGGTATTTACATGTATGTGCATGTGTGTTCTTACTTGCGGGTGGTGCAGTAGAAATGCTATAGTCCACAATAAAGTGGTGGACGTTGTCTCTACTCCAGCTCCAAAAGCTTCAGCTGCTGTCATCAAAACATGATCGTCTGTAATGTCACCGTCCCCAACAGGCCCACTCTGACCAATCAGGAGAGCATCCAGGAGGTCACGTGGTTCTCCAGGCGTAAGGCTTAACTGTGAGGATACATTTTTCAGAGTAACTGAATGGTATTAATTGCTTAGATATGTGTGTCCATATGTTTGTTTGCTTTTGCTGTACCTTGTGTTCCTCTAGTTTCTTACTCAGCAGGTCATCTCGGATAGATATGCATTGCTTCAGCTTAGCCAGGTCCTTATTGGGGAACATCTGTGAAAGATTTTTTCATATTTGTATTAATTACACAAGTACCTATTGTAAATGAAAAAAAAATCTTGTGGAGATCATTGTCTACAGAGTATGTGATATGTGGACACCTGACTATTACTAAGGTAATGGATGCTCAAACAGTGCTCTGCAGACTTATATAAACCTCCAGCCGATGCTTGGCCTAGGCCAGTGACTGTGCAGGGCAGTAGAGTTCTCTCACTGGTAACATATGAATGTTTTTATATGTTGTAGAATTTATACCACGCCTCACTGGAACTGAAGGCCCAAACCCTGAAAAACAGGCTCTGACCCATTATCCATCCTCCACCAAATTTAGTGCTGGTACTATGCATTGTAGTAGGTATTGTGGTGTTTTCCTGGCAAACACCAAATCCAGATTCATCAATCAGACTGTCAGATAATTAAACATTCTTCACTCCAGAGAACAGAGTGATGACTTTACACTACTTTAGCCAACATTTAGCATTCTGACATTTATAGTGACTAAACTCTTCACTATAACACATTCTTCTGTCAGTGTTGTCTATGGAGATTGCATGGCTATGTGTTTGATTTTATATACCTGTTAGCAATAGGTGTGACTAAAATACCTGAACTCAATTAGAAAGGGGTGTCCACATACTTTTCACCATATAGTGTATATAATTATCAGCATTGACTCAGTAGGTAAGATTCTCTACAGGCCACTGTTAAGCCAAAATGAAAAAAAACCAACACATTTACATTTCAGCAAATAACTTACAGAGAACTTTAGAAAAATGCTGGACTTTCTGGTTTTGAAGCAAGAAGTATCAAAAAAAAAAAAAAACATTTACTCAAGTCACTCTCTAAGTATAGGCCAATGGGCAGATGCTGGCAGATAGAAATAAGGTTGAAAATGCAGAGGTTACATCTAAGTTATTTTGTGCACACTCGCTATACTGACTATACATTATTACATTGTGTATAAATCAAATGCTATAACAGTATAGTGCATTATTGATGATGGCTAGCCTTCCAGACCTGTAACCAGGGGAAAATGTCCACCAGGCCCCCCCGTGCGATGGTCTGGACAATGCCATCATTATAGTCCATGACCTGCTGGAGCTCAGGGTCATGACGGCCGTACGACGAATTGAAAACCAGCCTGCACACCACATTGGTAACGGCCCGCATCAAGACAGGACATAAATCCACCCGCTGCCCCCTCAAGGCCTGGAGATCTGAGCACAGACTTTCTGCAGCCTCTAACACTGCAAACACAGAACCATTGTGATGTATTTAAATAATGCAGCTCTTTATTTCTATATTTACAGTGTGTATGGCGTGTGTGGGAGTGTACCGATGGTCTGGAGTTTGCTGGAACCCTCTCCAAACAGAGCGAATGAGGAGTGAACTAATCTGCGATGACTCTTCCACAGTGCGGTGTAATCTGCAAAGGCAATGTCTTTCCCTCCTCTCGTCAACAGTGCTGTGGTAACCTTGACAGACCACACACAGGACAAGGTTTTAGCTGATGCATGTGTGTGTGTGTGTGTGTGTGTGTGTGTGTGTGTGTGTGTGTGTGTGTGTGTTTGTGTTTGGGTGGGCATGTTTGTTTTTGTATATTTTCTGGACAAAGATGTTCTGATCTAAAACATACTTTACTTTTAATGCAAGTCAGTGGGACCAGCCTATTTGGGATTTGGGATTGATAGGTAGGTATGTAGGTAGGTAGGTAGATGAATGGATGGATGGATGTCCCATTTTGGATGAAATGGATGTCCCATTTTATATTTATATTTCTATTTATGTCGCTGTCCAATGAGAAACAAGTATCTCCAAAATTGCAACTTTACAGGAGAGGCCTAAAACATACTTCACTTTCAATGTAAGTCAATGGAACCAGAAATATTTCCAAGCTATTTTGGAGCACTTCTATTCGATAACTCATCATGAAATTCTCAAACAATGTAAGCGACCATAGGCGTGTTCAAATAATGTAGAAAACTCAAAATCAACAAAAAGGAAGATCCATGTTTTTCATTGGACAGCGACAATATATATATGTATGTATATATCATGTATATATAATCGCTGTTGAATATATTATTAGAACGGATGTAAATAAGCATATATACAACACAAAGTAGTATTAGTAGTATTATTAAGTAGTAGTATCTTATACTGAAAGAAGTAGATAATATCTTAAGCCAGTTAAGCCAATTTAAAGAACAAAGGTTAGTTCCAGATTTCTCCTGGACGCCCCAGACTTTGTATGAATGTATTCAGTTTCTTCAGCAGTAATCTTGATTTAGCTTAATGAAGTACTGAGCAGTCAAATCAGGTTTTAGGTGAGAACTGTTAATAATACTGGATTGTTTCTACAAGGAAGACACTCTAGTTAGAGGAAGGGGTTAAATAAACACACTGACATATGTAAAACCAAATACAAAACTTTAAATACAAAACTTTTGCATAATACTGTGTATATAGCTCATTATATATTTTCAGGAATGTAATACTTATGGGATATTATTAGATGTGGGATGCATGATTATTATTGCATATGAGTTTGGTTTGATGGTTATAGCTGTATTCAATACATTTGCATTAGCTATTCTGCAAACCAGTCTTAACCTTTTACGCCACATTATGTTCATAGTATTTATGGATGCTTATTCTATAAATAATAAATAATAACTTATTTCTCCACGCTAAACAGTGTTCGATTCTATACTGAAATATTCTTATGTTTTATCTGAGAGCAAAAATGGTATTGTATGTGTCTGTAAACACATTTTAGTGAGCTGCTAAACTCTTATTGTGTAGGTTCTTTATCACACTTCACATGAAAACTCCTTCCACTGTGTTCACAGACAGTCAACAGACTCAGCTGACTTAATTATTACCAAAACTAGACAAAAGCAAAGCAGCAGTAACTCACCATTTTGGGCCGTCCAGCAAAGTCCCTGCCCCGTTGTAGCAGCACCTCTCTGGCCAAACCCACCTCACTGACCACCAGTGTGTAGTGGGGCCCCATATAGAGGCTGAAGAGCGGGCCGTACCTGCGGGCCAGCTGTGTGAAGAGCAGGTGTGGAGGCAGTGGGGAGTGCAGATGCAGCAGACTGCCCAGCACGGGTAATCTAGGTAGACCAGGTAGTGTATGACCTCTTCTGAAGGACCAGCACCCCACCAGCAAACCTTTCACCAAAACCAGGACTAGAAGAGCAGCACAGCAGCACAGCAGTAGAGTGACCGGGGAGTTCAGGTCCATAATGAGTGAGTATGTGTGTGAATGTATGAGTCTATGATGTGCAATGTGGTTGTCAGTGTAAAGTCACAGTTGATGTTCATGTACAGCAGTGTGTCTGCAGATGTATGTAAATGAGTGTGTAGGTGTTTTTAGGTGTTATGCTGCATATAGAGGTGTGTGTAAACATGTGTGAGTACCCAAAGCGCCAGCTCCAAGTGGTTATAAAGAGCCCGGCCAAAGATGGAGGCGGGGGATGTTATCAGGGCCTTGAGTAGGGGTCAAAAGCCATGGGAACACTTAGAGGGATTGTCTGAGGGTCGCTAGAGCGGACAAGCATGATAATGTACTGATGAGCTAATTAAAAAACCTGCTGACGTACAGTTCTCAGCAAGATAAACTATTTGCATAAGAAAGAAGAGAGAAATTCAAAGGAAAGCATGACCATGATTGAAATGGCTCTTAACAATCGTGCAGGGTGCTTGTAGACCAGCAAAACCGTGCCTGTCAGAATAAACAGTACTTAAAGCTTTCATCTTGGAGAAAGAGGAGAAAATCAAGCTCCACCGTCTTCAGATCTGAAGCATCCACAGGTGTTTGTGTCCATCCTTCCACTGTTAGAAGCACTCTCCTTTATTATTGTTCCTTTTGACCCCATCCATAATTATTTATCTTTTAATTTTATGAGATTTCCCATCCTTCCAGTATTCCAAAAACTGGTATTACAGTCCTATGGGTAGCATTAGAGTAGCGTCTTGCACAGAGAAGGTAAGCCCATGGCCTAACTGCAGCTGTTCTGAGGTCAGCTGAGAACCAGTCTTGATGCTGTTTCCACACTGACTATCATGAAATGCTTCAAAAACGTCCAAGGACCTTGGTGTCCTCATGCTAGTCACAGACATTACAGAAGCTGGTAGGAAACCGAAGGCTTGAGCCAGTTGTGGATAGCAACGGTTGGTGATTGGAGGGCTGGGAATATGTACAGTAGAGCATGATTTGATAGGCCATAGATTTGATGGCTTAATAAATATTCTGACAGACCAATGTCTGGAGCTTGTTACAGCTAGTTACAGCCATGATAAGAATGTGTATCTGTCACATAGTCCATACTGAGATAAGGGGATGGGTAAAACTGGAGAAAGTTTTAAAAACATCAAACAAAGAAGCTGCTTGTGTGCTAAGACCAATAAACTGACCACCCCAGAGTCCAGACCTCAACATCACTCAATGTGTTGTGGCTGTTTTGACTAGAAACCTTACATAAATGAAGTAATGCAACATGTAGCCAGTATTTTACTGTAGTAGTTTGGTGATATATATATATATTTTTTTGTAAAGGCTGCTGTATAAATAGCTCCCTGCAGGCTTTGGAGAGTTATTCTATGGCTATACAGGCATCAGCCTTGAACAGTGTCCTTTACTTAATAAGATCCAAGGCTGAACAGCTGGACAAAGAGAGAGTGTCTGTCTTCTGTGAACCGGATATATTGCAGAGTCAACTGAATGCAAAGAACAAAAGTATAAGATATACAGCACTGAGCAAAAGTTTTAGACACTTGGAGACACTAGATTGAAAAAACAATTTTCCAGAAAAGAAGGTTTTATTTGTTCAGACAACAGCGCTCTCAGGCTACAGCTCCCTCAGACAGTAATTTACTATAAACATATCAATGACTGTCAATGATTGAATTTCACCAGACCTATAAATTTCTTTTATTATGTAAGTTAAACAGAAGATGAACTGACATCAGAAACAGTATCAATGAGCATATTTATTCATCGTGTTTTTCCACTGTACTAACCCAATCAGCATTTTGTTGTGTTATTACAGCTTTTAAAATCCTAGCCGTGTCCTGCAAAGCTCAGTTCAAAGCACACCGTACAAAAGCATTTTGGATGCTAACCAATTTTGGAGGTCTGCATAGAAACTGCTCATGTGACAACAATCTCAAACTCACCAGCTGCTTTTCCAAAGAACACTCTGCCAAAACGACACTTACAGTCTGTTTAAGTATAAATGTCAGTTGCTTTGACATTCCCTCTCCCAACACAATGAATTCAATTAATTTTAATATGGCACAAATGTCCAAAGCCATTTTTTGGCAAGACTTTCCTGCCTAATGATTAATTCTACCATTTTTCTCTCTTTCAAGTGTTAATTTTTTTTCTCTGTCACTTTGTCACTCTGTCACTCTGCCACTCGTCTCCATCTGCTTTATGTGAGATGTTCTTCAGTGTCTGGTGCCAGAGCAGAGTGCACTTCTGACGCACGATTGTTCTGACAGTCAGTATACATGCGCCAGTCACTCGCTTAGTCAGGACCACACAGTTCGTAGATAAGGTCGTACACTCACCTACACACTCAGACACACTCACACACATGGTTACATGATGGTTATTTTTAGTGGTGAACTAAAAGCGCTCCTCTGTCACTTTACCATAAACTCTACAACTACACAAGTTTGTTTCCTGAACAAAATAAGTGGTGAGTGACAGCACATCTTAAGCTGGCTATGGTGTTGCTAGGTGGTCGCTATGGTATCCCAAGCGGTTGCTAGGGTGTTGCTAGGTGGTTGCTATGACATCCCAAGTGGTTGCTAGGGTGTTGCTTATTTGTTGCTAAGCGGTTGCTATGGTATTTCAAATGGTTGCTAGGGTGTTGCTAGGTGGTTGCTATGGCATCCCAAGTTGTTGCTAGGCTGTTGCTAGGAGGTTGCTATGGCATCCCAAGTGGTTGCTAGGGTGTTGCTTATTTGTTGCTATGGTACCCCAAGATCTTGCTAGGGTGTTGCTAAGCGGTTGCTATGGTATTTTAAGTGGTTGCTAGAATGTTGCTACATGGTTGCTATGCTATTCTACGTGGTTGCAAGGATGTTGCTAGGGCGTTGCAACCATCTTTTTAGGAAGTCGCCTGGGTTTGCTAGGTTGCTGCTATGGTATTACAGGTCGTAGCTTGGATGTTGCTATCTGCTTGCTATGTTATCTCACCTGGTTGCTGGTGGTTGCTATGGCATGTTAAGAGGTTGAAAAGGTGTTGCTTAGTGGCTGCTATGGTATCCCAAGGGCTTGCTAAGGTGTTGCTAGCGGGTTGCTATACTATGCCAGGTGGCATAGTATGTTGCTACAGCATTGCACCTGGGGTTCCAAGGTTGCTCGTGTGGTATTCCATGTGATTGCCAGGTTTTGCAATGTGGTTGCTGTGGTCTCTTAAATGTTTGCAAAGGTGTTGCTTGGTAGTTGCTGTAGTACCTCAGGTGGCTCAGGTTGCTATAGTATCCTAAGTGATTGCTATTATATTCCACATGGTTAACAGTGTGTGTTTCTAATGTATCCATGTGATTCTAATGTATCCCCCTTTAATACTAGCCCTTTCCATTAGCCAGCTAGCCCTGTCCTACATAATAAAGGTCTCTGGCAGCAGAGCCTGTATAACAGCCCCAATCAAGATGAATAACCTAAACATGGCATGCCTGAGTGAACTAGAACACAGACACACAGGCGCACAGACCTTTGTCCGCCATTCATTCCTATGATGTATATAAAAAAATTAGAAGAAGGAAGAAGAACTGAAAAACAGAGTGATAAACTGGGACATTCAGGCAGACTATATAAAAAAGTATATACTGGGACTAAATATTTAAGTATATTCTCATCTTCCCCCTTAAACCCCTTTAAATTGACTACAAACCTTAATGATCTCATTAAGGTTTGTAGTCAATCCAACACGTTAGGCTTCTAAAGTCCTAACCAATGCGAGAGCTAGTATGGCAGTGTCCTTTGGGCATATTTAAGTTTTAACCCTATTGTTTCCAAGCAAAATTATTTTTTTTAAATATAAATGAAGAGAATTAACACAATATTTGCAATGTTTAAATGCTACAAGTTGCATGACACTATTAAATATAAATGATTTAAAAAAATAAAATAATTTGAAATGATTTAAGAAATCATTAGGCCTTGAAGTCCCTGAGGATTCCCCACTGTTTTCTTTATTGGTATAATATGCTACTTTATGCTGCTTGCCAATACAACTGTACATGTTTATATCAATAAAACAAATGCTGAATTGAAGTGAGAGAGAGAGAGAGAGAGAGAGAGAGAGAGTTAGAAAGAGAAAGAGAGAGAAGAGAGTATGAAGGAATGAGTGTGCTGTCTAAATATAACCAACCCATTGTGGTGTCGGAGAGACTGGGATGCCCACACGGAGGCGGAAAAAGAGAGAGAGAGAGAGAGCACATGTTTATCTCTGCGGTAGAACAAGGCTGATCTAGGATCAGATTCAGTGGCTTTAGTATAACATCTTCCAATGAGAACTGTGCTTTGGGAATGCATGTTTAGGAGAGCACAGTGAAATCCCCAGCGCTGAAGGAACGCCCACAGAGTTTATGTAAGTCTGGCTGGACTCAAACAAGCACTGGAGGAGTGAAGTGAAGACGGAGGGATTTAAAGGAATGCTCCAGTATTTTCCTCCTAATCTCTTCCTGCCACATCAGTATCGTCCCATTCACTACCAAACACAGTGACTGCAACCATTTCCCTGTTTCCCTACATAGGAACAGGAGACCTGTTGGAGCTCAATCATAACTGAAGGCTGTAGGCAGATGAACAATATGAAATATGTCACACAAAGTCTTACCAGAGCTTTTCTAATTACTTTTTATCCATCGTTTAAGCACTGTTACAGCATAATTCCAGTTCCTTTCACTTTCCGTATAAGGTTGTATGGTATCCATGGCAATTATGGTGCCCACATCACTCCACTGGTAACGTGTTATGGTAGATTCATCCGTCTGGAGAAGTAGTCCCACCTCTGAAATAGCACATTATATAGATTTACCACATGATTTACCTTTGACTGAAGAACGTATCAGAGCTAGAAATGTTTCATAAACATGTACAGACAGACACTAACTGCTCTCTGACTCTTGTACTAAGCATCTCATACAGATGCTGCTGTGAGTCGAGGACAGGAGAACCCGCTGAAACTGCTCTCTGTAATAATCAGCCGTGCAAAGAACACACAGCAGATCAGAGATCAGCTTGTATTGTTTTTAGTGGACGTTTGTCTTCTGTCACAGATGCACTGCAGTGATCTCCTACAGATGCTGCTGGTTCTGTTTGCACACTGCGGGTAGCACCGACACATGGACCTGTTTCAGCTGCACTTCATTTTCACAGCCTTTAACTGTTGCCTTTAATTAGTCCTCTCGCTGAGAGAGTGACTGATAAGTACTGCGCCGCTGCCAGAGAGAGAGAGAGAGAGAGAGAGAGAGAGAGAGAGAGAGAGAGAGAGAGAGAGAGAGAGAGAAAGAGAGAGACAGACAGAAAAAGAGAGGGAGGTGAAAAGGTGGAGAGAGAGTGTGTGTGTGTGTGTGTGTGTGTGTGAGAGAGAGAGAGAGAGAGAGAGAGAGAGAGAGAGAGAAAGAGAGAGACAGACAGAAAAAGAGAGGGAGGTGAAAAGGTGGAGAGAGAGTGTGTGTGTGGGTGTGAGAGAGAGAGAGAGAGAGAGAGAGAGAGAGAGAGAGAGAGAGAGAGAAAGAGAGAGACAGACAGAAAAAGAGAGGGAGGTGAAAAGGTGGAGAGAGAGAGTGTGTGTGTGTGTGTGTGTGTGTGTGTGTGTGTGTGTGTGAGAGAGAGAGAGAGAGAGAGAGAGAGAGAGAGAGAAAGAGAGAGACATACAGAAAAAGAGAGGGAGGTGAAAAGGTGGAGAGAGAGTGTGTGTGTGTGTGAGAGAGAGAGAGAGAGAGAGAGAGAGAGAGAAAGAGAGAGAGAAATGGAGATGGGGAAGACAGGGAGAATGAAAGGGAGGGAAAGACAAAAAGAGAGGGAGGTGAGAAGGTGGAGAGAGAGTATGTGGGTGAGAGAGAGAAGGCAGGGAGAAAAAAGAGGGTGAGAGAAGGCAGAGAGAGAAAGAGAGAGAGAGGGAGAGAGAAGGGGAAGACAGGGAGAATGAAAGGGAGAGACAGACAGAAAAAGAGAGGGAGGTGAGAAGGTGGAGAGAGTGTGTGTGTGTGTGTGAGAGAGAGAGAGAGAGAGAGAGAGAGAAATAGAGAGAGAGTAGACAGTGAGAATGAAAGGGAGAGAAAGACAAAAAGAGAGGGAGGTGAGAAGGTGGAGAGTGTGTGTGTGAGAGAGAAGGCAGGGAGAAAAAAGAGGGGAAGAGAAGGCAGAGAGAGAGAGAGAAAGAGAGAGAAAGAGAAAAGGAGAGAGAGAGAGAATGGGAAGACAGGGAGAATGAAAGGGAGAGAAAGACAGAAAAAGAGAGGGAGATGAGAAGGTGGAGAGAGTGTGTCTGAGAGAGAGAGAAGGCAGGGAGAAAAAAGGGGGGGAGAAGGCAGAGAGAGAGAGAGAGAGAGAGAGAGAGAGAGAGAGAGTAAAGGCAGGAAAAAGAGGAAGAAGACAGAAAAAGAGAAAGAAGGAGGGTGAAGAATGAGATAGATAGATAGATAGATAGATAGATAGATAGATAGATAGATAGATAGATAGATAGAAAGATAGATAGATGAATGAAAGAGAGCTAGAGGAAGTTCTCTCTCTCTCTTTCTATCTCTATCCTCTTTCTCTCGCTCGCTCTCTCGCTGCTGTTGCCGCCTCTGCAGCACGCGCTCAGAAGTATTTTTGGAGTCTCGTGCTCTACAGCTCGAGGTTGTCCTGCTGGGGGCGCTCTAACACGGCTCAGACAGTGAGAGCGCCCCCACCCCGGAGTCAGAAAACCCAAAATATATAGATTTAAAATAAATAAATAAAACAAGAGTCACGTGCTTGTTATTCCTAAGCAGAGCCATGTTTGGTGCGCATATCCGGAATCCTGACTTAAAGACCCTCAAACTACAGACGAACAGACTTAATAGAGAACACTCTGCAATAATCTCTTCCGTTCTGCAGACTGCAATTAGTTATAATAAAGAAAGACCTATTATTATTATTATTATTATTATTATTATTATTATTATTATTATTATTATGATTATTATTATGATTATGATTATGATTATGATTATGATTATGATTATGATTATTATTATTATTATTATTATTCATTTTCAGTAATTGTTTACTGGATCTAACAATAAACAGACTTTAACTCTTGTAATAAATGCAAAGCATGTCTGTTGTAATTATATCCTATATGAAATATACTGAACACAACATTATTTCACTGATTATAAAAACAGTAGGAGCCATAATCCCGCTGTGAGGCAGTTTGAGCATATTTTATAAACACTATGTTTGGATGTGCGTGCTCCTGTGAAGAAGCTGCCTGTATAATAAGAGTGTATATTTATACAGCATGTCAGACAGAACTTACAAATACTCTGTCAGTAGCATCAGTATGGACTGAACAGTAGTGTACTTACACACTTGGCATTGTTTAAATCAGAAAGCAAAAGCCTTTCACTGCGCATGTTATCATATTATTCAACAGGTATGTACTAAAACAGCAGCACACTTCATAATTCATAATTCCCTTCCATTAGTCCAAGCACATTAACAGAATACAATGGTCTGTGATCCACTTAACCAACATAGAAGCACACTAATGAAGAATTATATTATGAAGAATTCAGCACACAACAGCACACAGTCATATATATATATATATATATATATATATATATATATATATATATATATATATATATATATATATATATATATTATCACACAGGTGACTGTGTGCTGTTGTGTAAATATTATATATATATAATACACACAGAAAGGTGTCAAAATGTGTCAAAAGTATTTCCATTTTTTCCATTTTTTCATTAATTACTCAGGTAAAAGTCCATTCATTCATTACTCAGGTAAAAGTGTAGATACTAGGATTTTAAAAAGCTTCTGTAGAAGTTGAAGTAACAACTCAAGCTTTTTACTCCAGTAAAAGTATAAAAGTACTGCTTTTAGAACTACTTTAAGTATAAGCATGTCATTAAGGACAAAAGTTTAGGCCGCACCACAGGGGTCTACAGTGCACTAGCCCGCCTCCCCAGAAAAAAAATCATTCTTCTAAAAGCCATAATGACAATAATGTCATATTAAAATGTTAATGTTGACAAGTTTGGGATGCGCTAGGCTTCCTGTTTCAGCCCCATATACGCCCATTGAACATGAATGTAGTTTAGTACAATGTAAATATATTAAAGAAGCATATCTGTTACTACTGAACATTAACATGTGTTTCATGGAGCAGAAGATATGATGACTAGTTGTCTATAAGTATTGTAATGGTGCAAATAGTCAAACATCAAAGACATGTCAAATGAAATAGGAGTAACGAGGCTATGTTTAAAATGTAAGTAGAAAGTACTGATAATGGAGTGTAAATGTAAGGAGTAGAAAGTACTGATAATGGAGTGTAAATGTAAGGAGTAGAAAGTACTGATAATGGAGTGTAAATGTAAGGAGTAGAGAGTACAGATAATGGGGTGTAAATGTAAGGAGTAGAAAGTACTGATAATGGAGTGTAAATGTAAGGAGTAGAAAGTACAGATAATGGGGTGTAAATGTAAGGAGTAGAAAGTACAGATAATGGAGTGTAAATGTAAGGAGTAGAAAGTACTGATAATGGGGTGTAAATGTAAGGAGTAGAAAGTACTGATAATGGAGTGTAAATGTAAGGAGTAGAAAGTACTGATAATGGGGTGTAAATGTAAGGAGTAGAAAGTACAGATAATGGAGTGTAAATGTAAGGAGTAGAAAGTACTGATAATGGGGTGTAAATGTAAGGAGTAGAAAGTACAGATAATGGAGTGTAAATGTAAGGAGTAGAAAGTACTGATAATGGAGTGTAAATGTAAGGAGTAGAAAGTACAGATAATGGAGTGTAAATGTAAGGAGTAGAAAGTACTGATAATGGAGTGTAAATGTAAGGAGTAGAAAGTACAGATAATGGAGTGTAAATGTAAGGAGTAGAAAGTACAGATAATGGAGTGTAAATGTAAGGAGTAGAAAGTACAGATAATGGAGTGTAAATGTAAGTAGTAGAAAGTACTGATAATGGAGTGTAAATGTAAGGAGTAGAAAGTACAGATAATGGAGTGTAAATGTAAGGAGTAGAGAGTACAGATAATGGATTGTATATGTAAGGAGTAGAAAGTACAGATAATGGAGTGTAAATGTAAGGAGTAGAAAGTACTGATAATGAAGTGTAAATGTAAGGAGTAGAAAGTACAGATAATGGAGTGTATATGTAAGGAGTAGAAAGTACAGATAATGGAGTGTAAATGTAAGGAGTAGAAAGTACTGATAATGAAGTGTAAATGTAAGGAGTAGAAAGTACTGATAATGGAGTGTAAATGTAAGGAGTAGAAAGTACAGATAATGGAGTGTAAATGTAAGGAGTAGAAAGTACTGATAATGGAGTGTAAATGTAAGGAGTAGAAAGTACAGATAATGGAGTGTAAATGTAAGGAGTAGAAAGTACAGATAATGGAGTGTAAATGTAAGGTGTAGAAAGTACTGATAATGGAGTGTAAATGTAAGGAGTAGAAAGTACAGATAATGGAGTGTAAATGTAAGGAGTAGAAAGTACAGATAATGGAGTGTAAATGTAAGGAGTAGAAAGTACAGATAATGGAGTGTAAATGTAAGAAGTAGAAAGTACTGATAATGGAGTGTAAATGTAAGGAGTAGAAAGTACTGATAATGGAGTGTAAATGTAAGAAGTAGAAAGTACTGATAATGGAGTGTAAATGTAAGAAGTAGAAAGTACTGATAATGGAGTGTAAATGTAAGGAGTAGAAAGTACTGATAATGGAGTGTAAATGTAAGTAGTAGAAAGTACTGATAATGGAGTGTAAATGTAAGGAGTAAAAAGTACTGATAATGGAGTGTAAATGTAAGGAGTAGAAAGTACTGATAATGGAGTGTAAATGTAAGGAGTAGAAAGTACAGATAATGGAGCGTAAATGTAAGGAGTAGAAAGTACAGATAATGGAGCGTAAATGTAAGGAGTAGAAAGTACTGATAATGGAGTGTAAATGTAAGGAGTAGAAAGTACTGATAATGGAGTGTAAATGTAAGGAGTAGAAAGTACTGATAATGGAGTGTAAATGTAAGGAGCAGAAAGTACTGATAATGGAGTGTAAATGTAAGGAGTAGAAAGTACTGATAATGGAGTGTAAATGTAAGGAGTAGAAAGTACTGATAATGGAGTGTAAATGTAAGGAGTAGAAAGTACTGATAATGGAGTGTAAATGTAAGGAGTAGAAAGTACTGATAATGGAGTGTAAATGTAAGGAGTAGAAGTGAAAGTCCCCTGAAAAATAATTACTCCAGTAAAGTATAAATAACCAAAATCTCTACTTAGTTAAGGTCACAAAGTATTTTTACTTTATATATATATATATATATATATAAATAACTACATAAGCCAAGCTGAACAAAGCATGTGGCAACAAACTGACACCAACCCAATAGAAAAGATTTCTGTTACTGGCTGAGTAATTACACAGAGATAGTCCAGTAAAATCACAGATGGTACGCGGGGAGGTGGGAAGTATAGGAATATACAGGCCTTCACAACGGACAGCTTTTGTTATTCGACCTGATATCAAAACACTGAGACGCCTTCACACTTCAGCTGAAACAGGGTTTAATATTTTACATGAGGATACTGATTCAGCCCTTACATACCACATACCATGCCCTGTAAATCTGATTCAGTGTCATGTACACATTTAAAGGTGCAGTATGTAAGATTAAGGGAGGTTCTATTAGCAGATATTAAACACAACTGGATAATAAGCTACAAGCTACACATTTTTGTGTTTTTGGTTATCCTAGAATGAGCCATTTGTATCTATGTAACAGGGTCAGCTAGCAACAGAGGCTGCCCTGTAGCCTCTGTTACTACAGTAGCCCAGCACAGACGAACCACAGAGATCAGAAAATGTTCTTATTCCACCTTTAATGGTGCAGCATTAATCAGTGCAGCATTATGCAGTTATTATAAAACTTTGAACACAAGAATGTAACTGCAGTACCCTTTCAGACCCAGTGCAGGTGGTGGGAGACAGGAGGATGTTAGCCAAGCTGGTATCCATGCTGGAGAATGACTCCCATCCCATGCGTGAGACTCTGGCAGCACTGGGCAGCTCCTTCAGCAATGCTTCACCCCAAGTGTGTGAAGGTGTGGTATCGCAGGTGCTTCCTGCTGCTGTTAGACTCTACAACCAGCACTGCTCCCAGCAGACCACATATACATACCGGACCACATACACACGCACTTAAACACTACACACTGCTCCCAGCAGACCACATACACACACACTTAAACACTACACACTGCTCCCAACAGACCACATATACATACCGGACCACATACACACACCCTTAAACACTACACACTGCTCCCAGCAGACCACATACACACACACTTATACACTACACACTGCTCCCAGCAGACCACATACACACACTTAAACTCTACACACTGCTCCCAGCAGACCACATATACATACCGGACCACATACACACACCCTTAAACACTACACACTGCTCCCAGCAGACCACATACACACACACTTAAACACTACACACTGCTCCCAGCAGACCACATATACACACACTTAAACTCTACACACTGCTCCCAACAGACCACATACACACACACTTAAACTCTACACACTGCTCCCAACAGACCACATACACACACACTTAAATTCTACACACTGCTCCCAACAGATCACATACACACACACTTAAACACTACACACTGCTCCCAACAGACCACACTTGAACTCTACACACTGCTCCCAACAGACCACACTTAAACTCTACACACTGCTCCCAACAGACCACACTTAAACTCTACACACTGCTCCCAACAGACCACACTTAAACTCTACACACTGCTCCCAACAGACCACATATACACACACTTAAACTCTACACACTGCTCCCAAAAGACCACATACACACTTAAACTCTACACACTGCTCCCAGCAGACCACACTTAAACTCTACACACTGCTCCCAACAGACCACATACACACACACACACTTAAACTCTACATACTGCTCCCAGCAGACCACATACACACACACTTAAACTTTACACACTGCTCCCAACAGATCACATACACACACACTTAAACTCTACACACTGCTCCCAGCAGACCACATACACACACACTTAAAGTCTACACACTGCTCCCAGCAGACCACATACACACACACTTAAACTCTACACACTGCTCCCAACAGACCACATACACACACTTAAACTCTACACACTGCTCCCAACAGACCACATACACACACACTTAAACTCTACACACTGCTCCCAACAGACCACATACACACACTTAAACTCTACACACTGCTCCCAACAGACCACATACACACACATACACACACTTAAACTCTACACACTGCTCCCAACAGACCACACACATACACACTTCAACTCTACACACTGCTCCCAACAGATCACATACATACACACTTAAACTTTACACACTGCTCCCAACAGACCACATACACACACTTAAACTCTACACACTGCTCCCAACAGACCACATACATACACACTTAAACTCTACACACTGCTCCCAACAGATCACATACATACATACTTCAACTCTACACACTGCTCCCAACAGACCACATACACACGCACTTAAACACTACACACTGCTCCCAACAGACCACATACACACACTTAAACTCTACACACTGCTCCCAACAGACCACATACACACACACTTAAACTCTAGACACTGCTCCCAACAGACCACATATACACACACTTAAACTCTACACACTGCTCCCAAAAGACCACATACACACTTAAACTCTACACACTGCTCCCAGCAGACCACACTTAAACTCTACACACTGCTCCCAACAGACCACATACACACACACACACTTAAACTCTACATACTGCTCCCAGCAGACCACATGCACACACACTTAAACTTTACACACTGCTCCCAACAGATCACATACACACACACTTAAACTCTACACACTGTTCCCAGCAGACCACATACACACACACTTAAAGTCTACACACTGCTCCCAGCAGACCACATACACACACACTTAAACTCTACACACTGCTCCCAACAGACCACATACACACACACTTAAACTCTACACACTGCTCCCAACAGACCACATACACACACACTTAAACTCTACACACTGCTCCCAACAGACCACATACACACACTTAAACTCTACACACTGCTCCCAACAGACCACATACACACACATACACACACTTAAACTCTACACACTGCTCCCAACAGACCACATACATACACACTTCAACTCTACACACTGCTCCCAACAGATCACATACATACACACTTAAACTTTACACACTGCTCCCAACAGACCACATACACACACTTAAACTCTACACACTGCTCCCAACAGACCACATACATACACACTTAAACTCTACACACTGCTCCCAACAGATCACATACATACATACTTCAACTCTACACACTGCTCCCAACAGACCACATACACACGCACTTAAACACTACACACTGCTCCCAACAGACCACATACACACACTTAAACTCTACACACTGCTCCCAACAGACCACATACACACACACTTAAACTCTAGACACTGCTCCCAGCAGACCACATACACACACACTTAAACTCTACACACTGCTCCCAACAGACCACATACACACACTTAAACTCTACACACTGCTCCCAACAGACCACATACATACACACTTCAGCTCTACACACTGCTCCCAACAGATCACATACATACATACTTCAACTCTACACACTGCTCCCAACAGACCACATACACACACACTTAAACTCTACACACTGCTCCCAACAGACCACATACACACACACTTAAACTCTACACACTGCTCCCAACAGATCACATACACACACACTTAAACTCTACACACTGCTCCCAACAGATCACATACACACACACTTAAACTCTACACACTGCTCCCAACAGACCACATACACACACACTTAAACTCTACACACTTACAGAAAATATAATTTTTTTTCAGTGTAACATAAGGTGCAATGTTTTTTTCATTCCCCTGTGTAATTAAGAAGCAACGTGCAATTATTTGTAAATATATTCTTAAGAGTCATTGACTTTTATTATGTATATTGTATATACTGTACTGTTTATTTATCTATTGTTTGTACGGAGTGTCTTGCTCCTCCTTTGCTACTGTAACACTGTGAGTTTCCCCACTGTGGCACTAATAAAGGATTATCTTATCTTAAATCTGCTTATCAGGAAGTAGTGATTACATTTTTTTTCCAGTTGCTGACACACTAAAATGACATGCATAGCACAATTACTTAAACTGACACACAGAGAGCAAAACCTCTTCTCAAGTCTCCAAAACTCTAAACTCGTTTTCTGCTTTACACACAGTTTGTACATTTAAAATGGCTCTTTTTAAACACAATGAACACGGTTCCCTGCATAACACACAGCAAACTGACCTAAAGTCACATATTTACCACATCAAAACACGGCCATTTAGAATTACACTACTGGAGATAATTGGCAAATATATGTGCCACCAGGCCGAGCACCTCAATAGTTAATTGGTTAATTGTTACAACTTCAATCAGTAGGTAAGCACTATAAAGACCACAGATGAGCACCTTACTGTACAACCATAATGGAGGACTATGCAGAGAGAGGATGAAGGAGGGTGAGAATGAGAGGGGTAGGAAGAGTGAGAGGTAGGGGTTGAGCTGGTAGAGGAGTTCAGGGCCAAAATAGACAACTTTCAATTGAAATCTGAGAAACCTTAGTTGATCATTTCATCAAACCTGGGCTAACAATACGAGAGAGTGCAGCCAAACCTGAACCAATTTACTGTCACCTATGTCATCCGGACATTTAGACTGGAGTACATGTATGTAACTTTTGTTCCCTCCAATGTAAATATATGTGCTATGCATATGTTGCACTGACTTGTTTGGTGAAATTTTTAAAAATAACAGCAGATAAGAGGGCTTTTCATTTTGCCCTGCGGTGTGTAGTTGGTTAGACAAAAATCTGGTAGTATGAATGAAGTGTGTGCCATTTGGTGCAAAAGTTAGATTTTGATGATGCTGTATGTAGTTTTGGTTGCAGTGCCTCATTTTTCAGGATATATGAGGTATTTGGTAGTTTGAGTGTGTGGTTTTGTGAATTGTATTAAGTACTTTGATAAAACCAGCCTAGTTTACAAAATTGTGTTTTAGCAGCTGGAAAAAAACTGTATTAAGCTGATTATTAGTCTAAGATAACAACAAAAAAATTTAAAACATTACATCGGATTCACTATTTAAAGGTGAAATTACATTCAATATTCCCAGATTTTTCCCCCTTGTGTGATAAATGTGGTAACGCAGAAGCATCTTTAACACATAGCTATGTTACTTGTCTTAAACTGATTATTTTTTTAAACGAGGTCTTTAATATTACATCCAAGATTTTAAGGTATCGAATATATCCTGACCCATTATTAATAATCACTGGTTGCTCTGACCATCTCAGGAGTTTACAGGCTGCCAGATTCGTTTTGTAGATCATGCATTGCTACTAGCAAAAAAATCTGTTCTCTTATTTTGGAAAAAAAAACACCACCCGTCAACATCTGCTCAAAAGTAATGACAGAGATGTTTTTCAATTTGTTTTCAATTTAATGAACAGCTAGCTCTGCTCTTGGACAAGATATGAAATCCTTTTATTTCCTTTTTACACAACAAGAGAGTTCTTTTTATTATTGTTGTTGTTATTTTTTATCATTTTGTTTATGTAATTATTTACATGTATTTATTATTTATTTATATTATTATTATTATGTTAATTTTATTTATTTGTTTGTTTTACAACAAATCAAAATAATTTGTTTTTTTTTACTATTCATTTATGTTTTTAGTATTTTTCGCTATTTATGTCCCTCTCGTCTACAGTAATATTTATGTATAAATATATGCAGACATGTATATGTGCATATGTATATATCTGGGTAAGGTATTTATGTTGGTGGACACATGTTTGGATAGGGCATGGGTGAGGGGATGTACACTTGAGGGCATACACTATGTTATGTATATGTTTTGTTTCCTTTTCTTTAAGAATAAACAAATTAAACATAAGCTGACAACAAAAACACTGAGTTTCTATGCTGTACTAATGATACGAGCATGCCTCTCGACAGGTAGAATCAATTACTCACACCACCACTAGGTGACCAAACGCACACGGCTCCTTTAATCCCCTTTTTGATTCAAACAGAGAAGAGCATTAGATCTGTGTTTCTCAACTCTGGTCCTAGAAGCCCAGTGTTCTGCACATGTTTATGTTTTTCTCTGTTCTTAGCACACCTGCTCCAACCAATCAGCTCATTAACAGACCCTTGTCGAGCTGAAGTGGACATGCTGCAGCAAGGAAAACACTACAATGTCCAGGACAGTGAGCCTTAATACATTCAATGGTTTTCTCGCTTCAGGTTACAGTAGTTTAGGATACGAATCAGCCTGAACTGGAGAGACTATTCACAGGGGTTTAGAAAGAAATGGTGAGAGAACGTCTCCTCGTTTCCCAGCCCCTTTCCGGAAAACCCTGCTTTCCTCACTACGATTGGATGGAACATCACTCTGGACTGCCAGTGAGTGGGAACTACTAGCCAGTCGTAGCGCAGGGTGCCGGAGTGTGTTAGCCAATCCCAGCCCAGGAGGAGGGAACCTTCCTGGAGGAATGTCCTAGGTGGGATCTGTCGGCTGTACTGGTGGGAAAAAATAACAATGCGGCTGCGGCGCTGTAGGCGCTGTCCGTGGTGCTGAAATCTGACACCGCTGCAACAGGCTACAGCAGCAACTTAATCCACATAAGCCAGCCTACATCCAGCTCTGTGCACCTCAGCACAGCAAGACAGATGCGATCAGTATATCTGTGGATTATATAACATGGCATTATTAGATACATGCACAATGTAATGTATGTATACAGTGTGGTTTGAGTTAAGCACGCTGATGCTGATGCGATTAAAGGGCCCACAGTGACTGCGTATCCTTAGATGTTACGCAGGGCATATATATATATATATATATATATATATATATATATATATATATATATATATATATATATATATATATAATGTAATATAACAGTAGATGCCGAGATCTGCTTTCAGTCCAGATATAAGCCATCCCTGCAGATGCACAACAGCACGATAAAGCAGGCAGCGTGCAAGTTTGCGAAAGCCTAGCGTCTGTTTGTTATATAAGTCGTTCAAATATCTTCTCCTGCAGCGTCGACCCGCCAAACAAACGCCGCACAATAAAGATCAGCAGACATGATTACAGTTTTCAGCTAACATTATGGCTGCCCTACATTCACAAACACCTCGGTCCCAGGCTTTATTTATTTATTAATTAATTAATTTTTTTTTTTATGCTTTTTTTCCTTTTTTTTCTTTCCCCGCATCAGGAAAATCGCCGCTACGTCACGGCCCCGTGCCCATTTTCGGAGGGGGAACCCCGTCACATCCTCTTCTGCCCATTTATGGGCAGCGGCGCGCGCCCAGAAGCTCCTCGGCGGGGAATCCTCTCGCTGACGCGGCGGGAGGCGGAGCTCCGGCAGTATAAAAGAAGCGGCAGAGGGATCCCGGTAAACAGCCACCGGAGGAAGACATACCGGATAACGAAAGCGACTCAAACGAGCCGAACGGGAACGCACTGGGAATCCCGGACCGGAAATTAGAGCGCTGGAGCAAAAGGACACGAGCGCCTCGTGGATCTGAAGCACAAACAGGGCTCTCTTTAATTGTAGCTTGACTGATTTTAGTGACGGATTTTTGTCATCATGCTGAACACAGTGGACTTCAGTGCGCTGGACTTCATCTGCGAGCGCCAAAGCATCACCGAGCCGGAAACCGGTAAGCGCGAGCTGGGCTTTGGGCTTTAGGGTGGGTGGTGAAGTGATAAAGTGGTGCAGAATGAGATCTACAGCACCTGCACTGCTTTAATGGGGGCTTAATAGAGTCTGTGTGTGTTAATGGGAGCGATGCTGTTAGAGCGACTCAAAGCAGTGAGTCATTTATGCATCAACTGGAGGGAGATTATATAATGACACCTCTCTCTCTCTCTCTCTCTATACTTCTCTCTCTCTCTCTCTTTCTCTCTTTTGATCTCTCTCTTCATCTCTCTCTCTGTTTCTCTCTCCTCATCTCTCTCTCTATCTCTCTCTCCCTCCAGTTCATAGTGTTTTATAATTTTGCCAACTTTCAGAAGCTGCACTTATTAAAATGAAGAATTTACTGATTGGCATTCCTGACTGTGTTGATAATGAAGCCTATTAACAAGCATTAACCCTCCTCCCTCTTTCCCATCTCTCTCTCTCTCAGGTCTCCTTAAACCTAAACTCGAGCTTCCGGACTCCCCGTTCCTCCCCGGCTGTGCCGAATGCTCCTCTGACCTCCTCCCTCCTTCTCCTCCCTCCCTGTTCCACCCGGAGACAGACGCCCTCCTCAACCTCATCACAGAGATCGTGGGTCTCTCCGCGAGCTCGCCTCCGCCCTCCACCAGCTCGCGCTGCTGCGGCAGCGGCGGCAGTAGCAGCGGGGGCGCGCTCCTCCGCCAGGGCTCGGTGGGCTCGGTCGCGAGCTCGCTCGGCTCTCCCGCCTCGCCGTTCGGCAGCGACTCCTCGGACGAGCTCGTGGACTCAGCGGGGAGCGCGTGCCAGCCGTTTGCCGCACACGTCAAGAAGGAGAGCTTCGACGACTTTTTCGATGACTTCTTCGAGGACGCGCGCGCCTGCGAGCGCCTCGCGGACCTGGACGACATCATCGAGCTGCTGTCGCCCCTGGAGCCCACGTGCGCCCCGGAAACCTGGATAAAGCAGGAGCCGCTGTACTCGGACGAGTGCGCGCAGACCGTCCCGAGCCCCCCAGACTTCAGTGCCCAAGTGCAAGTCACGCCCACCCTCCACGGACACGCCCTTTACCGGTCGACCTGTTTTCCCCATGACCCCCTCGCGCTGGACTCTCTACTTTTCACGACGGCCTTGCCGACCGCAACGCGAGCGCACGCGCCCAAAGCTCCCGGCAGGAAGGCCGCGTCTTCAGGCGCGCGCCGCGAGAAGCCCTTCCCGTGCCCGGTGGAGAACTGCGAGCGCCGCTTCTCGCGCTCCGACGAGCTCAACCGCCACGTGCGCGTGCACACGGGCCACCGACCCTTCCAGTGCCGCGTGTGCTCCCGCCGCTTCGGACGCAGCGACCACCTGACCACGCACATGCGCACGCACACCGGCGAGAAGCCCTTCTCGTGCGACGTGTGCGGCCGCCGCTTCGCGCGCAGCGACGAGAGGAAGAGGCACGCGCGCGTGCACCTCAAGCAGCGCGAGAGGGCGCAGCAAAAGGCAGAGCTCGCGGCCGCCTGCGCTTTCGCGCTGCCCGTGCTGGTGTGAGCGGCGCGAGAGGCGCGCTCGCTAAACCTGCAACGTTTATGGCTGCGGTAACGTGCCGAGTTCACGCGCGTCCACCGGGTCAGTTCTTGGGGGCATGGAGGTCCTGAAATGGGTCAGTTTTGGTGTCCGTAGCCAGAAGCGGCGAGACGGTCAACGCTGTGGAATGTAAAAGACTGTGGCTGTGTCTCAAATCGAGCCTTAAGTTCCCTACATACTGAATCACTGCCTGCCTGCAGAGGGAAGAGCACCCGGCAAAGGAGACTAACCTCAAATACCAAAATCTACAAAACGCTTTAAAGAAACTACACAAGTGGACTCACACTCAAACGCACTGATCTCTCCATCGGGACACCCCTAGAAATGAAGTCCACTCCAACAAGGGAACCAGTTTCGAGTGATTTGAGGCGCGCCCTCGCACTGATGGGGAAAGCGACATGGTTTTCAGCACTTTTCGGTGGGTTTGCGCCCCCTGTCCTCGCGCTAGCGAAGACGAAACTCCAGAAACGAGAGACTTTGAACATAAAGCGGACTCCAGAAACCTCCAGTGTCGGTCCTGAAAATGACTTGCATGTTTTGTTCAATATGATATATGAACGTGTTTGGCGCTGCTAGACTCTTGTTAGCATGCACATGTTATTTCTATCTGTTTCCTCCCTCTTTCTATGGTCACAGTGTCGTATTTTGATACATTGCTCTGTATAATCCAGACCGAAGAAGCCTATATATTTGTACATATATACCTATATTTTTGAATGTATTTTTCTACCGTTCATTTTAAGACGAGTAAGAGATCTATATCTATACATGACTATATCTTCTTATAGATTTGAATCGGAATTCTTGTATTCACCTTCTGACAGTGGAATGTGCTTGACTGGTTCGTGCGAACCGAATGCAGAAGAAAAAAAAACAACAACACATCAACATCGTAGTTGAGTTGCAGTAGCACACTTAGTTGTGCAGATATCTCGGGCTGTTTTCTCGGGGTTTGTCTATATATTATTGTCTATTTGCCTTTGAAAACAAATGACTATGTTCTTGTGCAATGCCACGCTGTTTAAAGCCTTATGCATATTTTAAAGAAGTGATGAATGTTTCAAATAAAATGAACTATTTATTGGTTATATCTGATTGTTTACGTGCTTATTTGACCACTCTCGTATTGACATACACATTGCCAGTGGTGGCTCTTCAGGGGTTCAAGGCCAATGGCTCTGTATAGAACCATAAACAACCTGCTTTCTCAAATGCATGAAATGATGCTGCAGATTGATGGAGAATGTGTTATATATGGTTATATATGGAGAACCATAAAGGGTTTTGGTGCTATACAGAACCAAGAAAGCTTCTATATACAAGCATACGTAACAAATTATATTCTAACATATTAGAACAATTGAAGTATGCAAATGGGTCTTTGAAGGGATATATATCTTCATATATTTAGATAAACATCCCCAAACCAACAGCAACAGTATTATATATATATATATATATATATATATATATATATATATATATATATATATATATATATATATATATATATATAAAACAACAATACTGATTCTGTACCACAGATACAATAAAGTTGACTGGAGTTTGCAGTTATGCCTCTACAGCGCCCTCTGCCGTTAAGTCCCGTGACTTTCCGTAAGCCCATCTCCATGCCCCCATAACTGGCATCAGTAGAGAAAATTGCAACTCATGTGATTCTATTTATATATTCTTAAAATTACAGGACCACCGTTTACAGGACCACCGTCTGATTCTAATTCAGTAACGCTTCAGCACCATCGACCTGCGGACAGCGACACACAAACCCAGGACCAGCAGGAGTGTGACGCACCCTGTTTCTGGGGCGTCAGTATTATGTTTCCCCCCACCTGCATTCCTAAAAACCCCTCATAAGATTGGCTATTAGCGTTCAACTCCATGCGCTGGGATTGGCTAGTAACCCATAGACACACTAACAAGAAATCTTAGGTGGGGGTTTGTTTGAAAACGGGTGGGTACAAAAATAAATAAATAAATAAAAATAGGTCTGCAGCGGTGGGCACTGTCGGCGCTGTCCGTGGTGCTGGATGTTATACAAGCCCCGGCGGTGGCGGTGGCGGTGGGCTCCTATTCGACAGTCTCGGCGCAGGAGGCGAGACTCGAGCCAATCTCAGGGCAGCGCAGGAGTCGAGCTCGCCTGAAAACGAGTGGAGAAAAAAACCCTCACTGCTATATGGGCGCCGGTTTGCGTGGCTCTTCCGGTATTCGACCAAGTCCATGTTGGTCGCGCGCGCCGGCGTCCTCGCGCTCCGAAGGAGCCGAGAGCGCGCCATGTGACGTCACGGGCGGTCCTGAGAGATGCACGCGACTGTTTGAGCGCGAGGGCCTCGCTGCCACTGTCCTGTCTTCTGCGAGAAGATAAAAAGAAGATAGAAAGAAGATATATAGAAGGTATATAGAGGGTATACGGAGGGATATATGAACAGCTGAGTTGAAGCTGCTCGCGCGGTGGAGGGCGGGACAGAGATGAACGAGGACTGAGTGAGTACCGGTTATATTCTAAAGCTTGTTTGAAGTAGATCAAAGAGACTGACTTTCAGTGGAAGAACAAGATTGTTTTCTTATTTCTGTTTAATAAAGAAGGAGGTGTAGATGGTCATCTTGACCATACTGGACGCCAGACAAGCGAGGACTACTATAGCGCACGAGATGCACGCGGCCAGTGATGAAGCTTTCTCCCCGTGTTGTCTCAGTTTGTAGCTCCCTCTGTGGAAATAATGTCTTCATATGCTGGAATCTGTAAGCCGTAGAGCTCCAGCTCTGTATGAATAGCACTGCTGTTAGAAATTAGACTGTTGGTTCCGGAGGGAAAGTGAATTCAGCGGCTGTGTGTGTTTTAATAACGGGAGCAGGTGGGGTTTGAATGTCTAGTGAGACTTGATTTGGATCAGAGGGATGGTCTCGTGCCACGGTGGCACGCGGAGAGGACAGTCTTTGTCTGCATGCCAGTCAAGCGTTCATAACGTGCAGTCCGGGGAGCGCGCGCTCTCCAGCCGCGCGGGCTTGTTACGTTCCAGCACATCACTGGAGAAGCCTCAGTTCACACACACACACACGCGCGCCCATGGACAGAGGCCAAAGCACACACACATGCAAACACACACATGTTTGACATGGCAATTGTTTATTGTATATTTTACTGCACACACGTTAATATATATATATATATATATATATATATATATATATATATATATATATATATATATATATATATATATATATATATATATATATATATTAACACATGCACATGAATACACAGTATACAAATGCACATACACAACATACGTATATACATGCACATACACACATAGAAACGAAAACACATACATGCTAAACCTCAAATATTACTGGAAAAAACTTCATATTGTCCTAAACTTATATATATATATACCACTACAAGAACACACACACACATGAACACACAATATACAAATGCACATGCACAACATACAAATATACATGCACATACACACATGCAAACACATGCATGATGGACTTCAGATATTAGTTTGAGGGCGTCATCAGGTTCCTATGGTATATTTTGTATATTGTCATATTACGGTAACTGAATATTAATATAACCACACCCAAAGCTAACCCTAACCTCAGTATCCAAAGGACTATATATCTGCTGCATTCGATTTTCCACACACTCTAACACACTACTAACCGGGTATAACCAACTGTATTATATAAATAAATATATGT
This sequence comes from Megaleporinus macrocephalus, assembly GCA_021613375.1. Classification (NCBI taxonomy): domain Eukaryota; kingdom Metazoa; phylum Chordata; class Actinopteri; order Characiformes; family Anostomidae; genus Megaleporinus; species Megaleporinus macrocephalus. The sequence continues at coordinate 11,100,757 of CM038718.1, read as the reverse complement.
ATATATATTTGTATATTGTGCATTTGTATATTGTGTATTCATATATATACAGGGGTTGGACAATGAAACTGAAACACCTGGTTTTAGACCACAATAATTTATGAGTATGGTGTAGGGCCTCCTTTTGCGGCCGATACAGCATCAATTGGTTTTGGGATTGACATATACAAGTCCTGCACAGTGGTCAGAGGGATTCTAAGCCATTCTTCTTGCAGGATAGTGTCCAGGTCACTACGTGATGCTGGTGGAGGAAAGCGTTTCCTGACTCGCTCCTCCAAAACACCCCAAAGTGGCTCAATAACATTTAGATCTGGTGACTGTGCAGGCCATTGGAGATGTTCAACTTCACTATCATGTTCATCAAAGCAATCTTTTGCTGTGTGTATTGGTGCATTGGCATCCTGATACAGTAAAAACAGTAAGGGTGGACTTATCATAGAACAATACATGTTTCACATTGTCCACAGTCCAAGATTTGCGCTCCTTGCACCATTGAAACCCAACGTTTGGCATTGGCACGAGTGACCAAAGGTTTGGCTATAGCAGCCCGGCCGTGTATATTGACCCTGTGGAGCTCCTGACGGACAGTTCTGGTGGGAACAGGATAGTTGAGGTGCACATTTAATTCTGCCGTGATTTGGGCAGCCGTGGTTTTAATGGGTTTTGGATACAATCCGGGTTAGAACCCAACATCCCTCTCAGACAGCTTCCTCTTGCGTCCACAGTTAATCGTGTTGGATGTGGTTCGTCCTTCTTGGTGGTATGCTGACATTACCCTGGATACCGTGGCTCTTGATACATCACAAAGACTTGCTGTCTTGGTCACAGATGCGCCAGCAAGGCGTGCACCAACAAGACTGGTCCAATTTAGCCATGAAACCTCCCACACTGAAAGACAGGTGTTTCAGGTTCATTGTCCAAGCCCTGTATATATATCAGAATCAGAATCAGAATCTGACTTTATTTGCCAAGTATGCTCACACATACAAGGAATTTGTGTTTGGTAACAGAAGCTCACAGTGCACGATAACTGACATTACAGAAGTAGCACATCCAATCTACACACACACACACACACACACACACACACACACACACACACACACACACACACACACACACACACAGTGACATACACGCACAGACACACCTGTAAACTTAACATGTGCAGAGTTGTATGTTAATAGTAAAGTGATGAGTGCAGCAGTAAAGAACAGTGCAGACTGAATTAAATAGATATAAATATGAAGAACAGTAGAGTCACTGGTTGAGACGATGGTACAGAGTGTTCTGAGACTCTATCAGTTAAATAAAAAGTGCAGAACAAGAAGAAGAGAGAACATCTGGATATGGATGTATGTATGTAGTAGACTGTGCAGAGAAAGAAGAGTGAGAGAACATCTGGATATGGATGTATGTAGTTGACTGTATCCAGAATGTAGCGTTGTGATGTTCAGCTGTTCATGAGTGTGATGGCGTGTGGGAAGAAGCTTCTCTGAAGTCAGGAGGTCTTGGTCCTCAACTGACTGAAACGCCGACCTGAGGGAAGATACTGGAACAGGTGATGTTTAGGGTGTGACGGATCACGGACGATGTTCTCTGCCCGCTTCCTGGTTCTGGCCATGTGCAGGTCTGGTAGGGAGGGTAACTTCACACCGATGGTTCTCTCTGCAGACCTGATGATGCGCTGCAGTCTGTGGGTATATATATATCTCAGGAGGGAGTCTGTGTGAGTCTCTCATTGTCAGTAGTATTAATCATATGCTCAGCAGACAGATAAGATGTACTGGGGAGATAGCACCACCACCTCCACACTGAATGCTAGCTGTGACCCAATTACTGCTCTGCACTGTCCCCATTTTATCACTTTATTGCATCACTTTCTGTTAAAGAAGCCTGTTGTATTATCTTATTCAATATGGGAAGAAAGATGTACTAAAAGCCAGAAAGAAAGAGAGAAAAAAACTAATTTACAGTACTGTGCTTAAATCATAGACCACCTTTAATGTATTTAATTTACAGTCAAAACAGTCATTAAGTGAAGGTAACTGCTGTACAATTAAGGCTGAAGGGAGAAGGATTGATTATGTGTGTTTCGTTTGTTCCCATAAATACATAGCACACAATGTCAACCACCCCTGGGCCGTCGACGCATTGTCCTGACTGTGGAGAGGCATGTGGTTTTGGAGAGCTGCAGATGAGCCACTCCTGCAAAAAGATCTGCCTGACCCCCAGGCGGAAGTCAGAGGGGGCCGTGGTGGCGCTTTCGGCCCAGCAGCAGTGCTCTCCTCCACGAAACAGTCAGATCAGCCACCCCTTACGCCTGGAGCTGCTGGACGCCCTGAGCTTGGCTTCTTCAGCTGCGGTTCCTCTGGGTCAGCTCCTTGTCCACCGAACTGCTCCCTCTCTGATGGCCATGGCTGTGTCTACTGAGGTGCGGTCAGAGCAGGTGGTGGCCCAGCTGAGCGTGCCCTGGCTGGGCAGGCTGGCGGTGGAGGCCAGGCTGCAGCAGCTGGCTCAAGAGGTCCAGCAAAGAGTGTCCACCCGACTGGGAGCGCTGCAAGAGGAGGTGAAGAGGAGGAGCGCGGAGGTGCGCAGGGCGAGGAGGGAGAGTGAGAGGATGGAGAGAGAGAAGCACGATGCGGAGGAGAGGGCGTCCGAGCTGGCCCGGCAGGTGGACGTTTCTGTGGAGATGCTGGCCAGCCTGAGGCAGGAGCTGATGGAGAGAGAGGAGGAGCTCAATCTCAAGCATCAGTAAGTTATGTTTGTTTACACATCAGCTGCTTGTAGCACTGAGTGAATGATTCTTGATGACTCGGAATAAAAAAGCAACATGTTTTAATCCAATTTGGAAACAAATCTAGTCTAAAATAGCAGGTACCACCACCAAATGTAAAGCGAGTAGAGTAAATTCTATTATAACAATAAACACATTTTGGCAAAACTCTTTATTTTATTAAAAAACAAGATTAATTATTTCCCTTTTTAAACAAAGTCCGAAAGGAACAACTGGTATACATTGGGTGATGCATGCAATGCAATAAATCCATTATCCTCCGCTTTATGCCGCTAGTCAGGGTCACGGAGTCATCAGGCTAAGGTGGGGTACACCATGGACAGGTCGACAGTCCATCGCATGGTCACCACATTCACACCTATGGGCAATTGATAGTGAGCGATCAACCTGACATGCATGTGTTTGGACTGTGGGAGGAAACCGGAGTACCCGGAGAGAACCCACTCAAGCACAGGGAGAACATACACACTCCACACAGAACCACCCGGACCGGGAATCCCACCCAGATCATCTTACTGTGAGACGACAGTGCTGACCACTACACCACTGTGCTAACCACCTTAAATATTTTGAAAAACAAGTCATTCAAAACTCAACAACAATTTATAAAGATTCAATTTGATCACCATGCAGCACATAATTTAGTTTGAACCAGTTACACACTGCTCTCCTCAATCTCAATCACCTTTAATATTTCTGCTTTTCCAATCATCTAGTCTGGGGTTGATTTTAATTCTGAGATATTGTTTAGAATAAAGTACATGCATAACCAAACTCAGCACGCAAGAACAGCACCTCACACTGATGAACATTTCTAACATCAGTCAATACATCCATGCATCTCCAAAGGTTTTTTTTTTTTTTAACTCGGCAGCTGATGTTTCGTTGTGTGAAAATTTCATGATGAATGGATCAATAGAAATGCTACAAATAGCTGGGAAAATAGCTGTAAAGTTGCTTTTCTTTGGACAGCGATGATACAAACCTTTTTGAAAATGGTACCTTATAGCACCCAAACGGGTTGTAGCATTGTTACTATGACCAGCTTGTTACTATAGTTAAATGTTGTTTGGTGGTATATAGAACCATATACAACACATTCACCACCATAATAAAGAACCATTGCACCATGCAAAGAACTATTCAAGCATGTTTTTAAGCAGACATGGTTCTTTTTATTCCCATTGTCTTCACTAAAGAACCCCAGAAATCCCTCCTTTTCAGAGTGTACAAGGCATTGTGTGAATGCAGTGAACGGGTTCCAAAAAACACCGATCTAGTACATACATTAGTTTGTACATTTTAATGATTTTACTAAAGACAGTAGAGTCTCTTAATGTTGACCAATGTTGCCCAAATCTCATCTGATAAATTTGGTTCTCGTCCTCTTTCATTTCCCTTAGTGTTTCCATTTTTTGGAGGGATATGGAGATAGTGGGGTGTGAAATCTTACTCAGGAAAAACTTAGAGATAAAGTTAAAAGATAGAGATTAGTTTAAAGGATGTTAGATTGAAAGAGGAATGAGCTTTCTGACCTGAGAAAAACAATTTTCCAAAATGGAAACTTTCAAAGAGAAGTCAAAACATTCTTTACCTTTAATGAAAGTCCATGTAAAGAGATTTAATTAGAAACAATTCTATTCAAGTCTACAGCACTATTGGTATAATCATCGAGCCATTTTTACCCAATGTAAAATTCACATATTTTTGTTGGACTTCTTGAATAGTTCAGTTTCTTCCATATGTAGTTTAGGGTCACACTGATGAACACAAAAGCCAGTTTCTTACGACCCTCATTACATTTTTACTATGAACACCAATCATTTTGCCCATCATGTTCATTGTATGACTTCAATGGACGGTGTCCTCTGCCTGTGTCTGAGAATGTGGGTAGACTTCTGTCTCCGACTGCCCGCACGTCGTACAACCCTACAGCACTCACTGGAATAGGTCGCTTGTTGCCATGGCAGCATTCAGTGGAGCCCCATTCCACAGGCATCTGCCTCACTGCTGCATTAGACATGCAATTTGACAGGGCAGCAGGACAGGACCCCAGGTGGTAGTGAGGCATGACTTGACAAACTCACACTCTCTAAGCCTGTGTGCCTGTACAGGTCATCCAGTTCATAGTCTCTGAACTATTTCTGGAAATAGGTTACCAGTTTTTCAGCAACACCTGCCTAATCATGTCCCCTCACTGACCATGTTGATAGAAACACTCGCCTCACATATCCACTCACTGACCATGCTACTAGAAACAACAGCTTTCTATGTCCACTCACTAGCCATGTAATTACAAACACCTGCATGCACTCACTAGACATTAATAAAAAAAAACTTTTCTTATACAGTGACACAATGACCATGTACCAGTCTCATACATTCACTCACTAACCATGTTACTAGAAACACCCACCTCATACACCCAAACACGGACCATGTTACTAGAAACACCCACCTCATACACCCAAACACTGATCATGTTACTAGAAACACCCACTTCATATATCCAAACACTGACCATGTTACTAGAAACACCCACTTCATATATCCAAACACTGATCATGTTACTAGAAACACCCACTTCATATATCCAAACACTGACCATGTTACTAGAAACACCCACTTCATATATCCAAACACTGATCATGTTACTAGAAACACCCACTTCATATATCCAAACACTGACCATGTTACTAGAAACACCCACTTCATATATCCAAACACTGATCATGTTACTAGAAACACCCACTTCATATATCCAAACACGGACCATGTTACTAGAAACACCCACTTCATATATCCAAACACTGATCATGTTACTAGAAACACCCACTTCATATATCCAAACACTGATCATGTTACTAGAAACACCCACTTCATATATCCAAACACTGATCATGTTACTAGAAACACCCACTTCATATATCCAAACACTGACCATGTTACTAGAAACACCCATTTTATACACCCAAACACAGACCATGTTATTAGAAACACCCACTTCATACACCCAAACACTGACCATGTTATTAGAAACAGCCACTTCATATATCCAAACACTGACCATGTTACTAGAAACACCCACTTCATATATCCAAACACTGACCATGTTTCTAGAAATACCCACTTCATATATCCAAACACTGACCATGTTACTAGAAACACCCACTTCATATATCCAAACACTGACCATGTTATTACAAACACCTGCCTCATACATCCACACACTGACCATGTTATTAGAAACACTCACTTCATATATCCAAACACAGACCATGTTATTAGAAACACCCACTTCATATATCCAAACACTGACCATGTTATTAGAAACACCCACTTCATATATCCACACACTAAACATGTTATTAGAAACACCTGCCTCATACATCCACACACTGACCATGTTATTAGAAACACCCACTTCATATATCCACACACTAAACATGTTATTAGAAACACCCACTTCATATATCCACACACTTACCATGTTACTAGAAACACCCACTTCATATATCCAAACACTGACCATGTTATTAGAAACACCCACTTCATATATCCAAACACTGACCATGTTATTAGAAACACCCACTTCATATATCCAAAAACTGACCATGTTATTAGAAACACCCACTTCATATATCCAAACACTGACCATGTTACTAGAAACACCCACTTCATATATCCAAACACTTACCATGTTATTAGAAACACCCACTTCATATATCCAAACACTGACCATGTATTAGAAACACCCACTTCATATATCCAAAAACTGACCATGTTATTAGAAACACCCACTTCATATATCCAAACACTGACCATGTTATTAGAAATACCCATCTCATACATCCAAACACTGACCATGTCACTGAAAACACTCATCTCATACACCCACACACTGACCATGTTATTAGAAACACATGTTACTAGAAACACCCACTTAATACACCCAAACACTGACCATGTTATCAGAAACACCCACTTCATATATCCAAACGCTGACCATGTTATTAGAAACAGCCACTTCATATATCCAAACACTGACCATGTTACTAGAAACACCCACTTCATATATCCAAACACTGATCATGTTACTAGAAACACCCACTTCATATATCCAAACACTGACCATGTTACTAGAAATACCCACTTCATATATCCAAACACTGACCATGTTACTAGAAACACCCACTTCATATATCCAAACACTGACCATGTTACTAGAAATACCCATTTCATATATCCAAACACTGACCATGTTACTAGAAACACCCACTTCATATATTCAAACGCTGACCATGTTATTAGAAACACCTGCCTCATACATCCACACACTGACCATGTTATTAGAAACACCTGCCTCATACATCCACACACTGACCATGTTATTAGAAACACCCACTTCATATATCCACACACTGACCATGTTATTAGAAACACCTGCCTCATACATCCACACACTGACCATGTTATTAGAAACACCTGCCTCATACATTCACACACTGACCATGTTATTAGAAACACTCACTTCATATATCCACACACTTACCATGTTATTAGAAACACCCACTTCATATATCCAAACACTGACCATGTTATTAGAAACACCCACTTCATATATCCAAACACTGACCATGTTATTAGAAACACCCACTTCATATATCCAAACACTGACCATGTTATTAGAAACACCCACTTCATATATCCAAACACTGACCATGTTATTAGAAACACCCACTTCATATATCCAAACACTGACCATGTTATTAGAAACACCCACTTCATATATCCACACACTGACCATGTTATTAGAAACACCCATCTTATACACCCACACACTGACCATGTTATTAGAAACACACATCTCATACATCCAAACACTGACCATGTTACTAAAAACACCCACTTCATATATCCAAACGCTGACCATGTTACTGGAAACACCCACTTCATACACCCACACACTGACCATGTTACTAAAAACACCCACTTCATATATCCACACACTGACCATGTTACTAAAAACACCCACTTCATACACCCACACACTGACCATGTCACTGGAAACACCCACTTCATACACCCACACACTGAGCATGTTACTAGAAACACCCGTCTTATACACCCAAACACTGACCATGTTACTAGAAACACCCATCTTATACACCCAAACACTGACCATATTACCAGAAACACCCGTCTTATACACCCAAACACTGACCATGTTACCAGAAACACCCATCTTATACACCCAAACACTGACCATGTTACTAGAAACACCCATCTTATACACACAAACACTGACCATGTTACTAGAAACACCCATCTTATACACACAAACAATGACCATGTTACTAGAAACACCTGTCTTATACACCCAAACACTGACCATGTTACTAGAAACACCCGTCTTATACACACAAACACTGACCATGTTACTAGAAACACCCATCTTATACACACAAACACTTATACACACAAACACTGACCATGTTACTAGAAACACCCATCTTATACACACAAACACTGACCATGTTACTAGAAACACCCATCTTATACACACAAACACTGACCATGTTACTAGAAACACCCACCTCATATATCCACACACTGACCATGTCACTGGAAACACCCACTTCATATATCCAAACACTGACCATGTTACTAGAAACACCCACTTCATATATCCACACACTTACCATGTTACTAGAAACACCCACTTCATATATCCAAACACTGACCATGTTATTAGAAACACCCACTTCATATATCCAAACACTGACCATGTTATTAGAAACACCCACTTCATATATCCAAACACTGACCATGTTATTAGAAACACCCACTTCATATATCCAAACACTGACCATGTTATTAGAAACACCCACTTCATATATCCAAACACTGACCATGTTATTAGAAACACCCACTTCATATATCCAAACACTGACCATGTTATTAGAAACACCCATCTCATACATCCAAACACTGACCATGTCACTGAAAACACTCATCTCATACACCCACACACTGACCATGTTATTAGAAACACAAATCTCATACATCCAAACACTGACCATGTTACTAAAAACACCCACTTCATATATCCACACACTGACCATGTTACTAAAAACACCCACTTCATACCCCCACACACTGACCATGTCACTGGAAACACCCACTTCATACACCCACACACTGAGCATGTTACTAGAAACACCCGTCTTATACACCCAAACACTGACCATGTTACTAGAAACACCCATCTTATACACCCAAACACTGACCGTGTCACTGGAAACAACCACTTCATATATCCACACACTGAGCATGTTACTAGAAACACCCACTTCATATATCCACACACTGATTGTGGGATCAGTTCCTGGACAGGGACTGGATGGAGATTCTGTAATGAACTGAAAGTGTAGTCCAACACTGAACTTAACCACTGACCAGTAAACCAGCTCACAGTGTCTTCACAATAAAAATGTTCTCTTTTTAATAAAGTAGTAAAACTCTAGGACTTTTGGATAATTCAGATAATTCATTGTGATCACATCACATTAATCAATCAAATGTATTTTGTGTAGTTAATCACATTAACTAAAATTCATCAATGTCACCCTGAAGACAGGCTGTTGGTTTTAAAATGTGGTGCATTTTATAGCTATGAGATCATAATAAGCTAAGCTTATTTGTGTGTTTTAATGTATTTATTACATTTGGGAACTAAATTTGACCAACATCTGTCTTACAGAGGTGTGGAAACAGCTGTTTAGGGTTCTGGAGCTGTATTAACTCTGAACTGGGAGATTTAAACCATCAGTGATGTTTGCACCAGTACAGAGCAAATCGGAATAGTTGTGTTGTGTGAAAGTGTTACTGGTTACGGGTTAAAAAAAGTACACTCTCAAACAAACCCAATGCTGGCAAAACCCTATCAGCCAATCGTGGCTGGGAGGCGGGGCTTATCTGAAAATGGGCGTGATAACCCCACCGTTTCCGCAGAGAGTGTGCCTGCATTTAACACTGATATTTTCTCATTATATTTACAATAATTCTGTTATTTTCTGATTACATTTACATTAATTATTAATATTTTCAATTAATATAATCATTCACTGATCTGTAAATCCACACACATCAATAAATCATGTACTTAGAAAATAGCAGGATATAATGTGCAGTGAAGTTAAAGGTACTTTAAATGTGCTCTCAGTTCATGCCGAATATAATAGCCTACACTGCCCCCTGCTGTTGTAAAAAGTACAGGCTGTCTGTCTAGTGTTATTATTCTTAATGCTTTTCAGTTTGGAGCAGCTTTTAGTTGATGAGTTGATGACATTAGTTACTTACCTCGCTCTGTTATTCTCTGTGATTGAGATGGTTTGTCTTTTTTTGTTTTGAGAGTTCTTTTCACATGTGCTGCTAAGACTGCCACTCAGTTGCAGGAACAATTTGCACTACTGGAGGGTCAATAAAAAGTGAAGGACTTACTGAACCCAAACTTTTTAAGCCAAGATCATCAGGTCGGTTATCTATTGGCTGGTAACAGAGCTGGTGATAAAAGTGTTTAGATCTTATAGTCAGTCTTTATTCTTTATTCTGTTGGAAGCCATAGGACCATATGGTGCCTTTGTGTTCACAGACTTAATCGAATGTATTTTTATTTATGGGAATGTAATTAATTCATATGTAGTATGTGTTTAATGAATGTAACTAGCCTGTAATTAGCCTAAATGCCCTATTCATAATTAGAAAACAAATGGACAATGGACAAACATATGAAAATAAATATGATTTATTTTACATTTCACCATCCAGCCAGCTAGCTAAAAGCAACACTAACTGGATTTGAGGCTTTAATGATGTCTTTTTCGGGAAATATGTAATTACATATCATTGCTGTTTGAAGACAACCTCCAAAAACCTTCTTTACATTTAATGTAAGCCAATGGAACCAGACATTCCTTTCTTTTTTTTAACCTGTCTTGGCAATTTTTGCAATCGAAATGGTGATCCGTATGCACTGATGTACCAAACATATTTGCTTTTACAAGAACAGCTCTATAGGATTTCTAAAGCCTATTCTTGTTAATGTTTGTATTTTTTTTTATTTGCTATTTACACCAGGCCTGACAGGCAATACAGAAATAATAACAAAAAATAATAACATAATAAATAAATAAGTATATAAAGAAAGAAAGAAAGAAAGAAAGAAAGAAAGAAAGAAAAAAAAATCTAAATAGTTAAACACACATACATACATACACAAATTCAAATATTTATACATATGCATATACATATATACACCCACACACAACCAGACATCTTTTAAATGAGTTTGGATCATTTCTTTTGGTCCTTTAACCATTGAATGTTTACACACGGTAAATAGCAGACAAGAAGACTCTTGGATGTGTTAGATGTGTTCAGTATAATGGTGGGTCCTAAACATTGGCTCAAAACTTGTTTTTAAGGTAGTGGAAGTGACGTTAAGTTGTAAAGACGAACGACATGGTTTAAAAGTTAAAAAATTTAATTGTCTTTTCATCTCAAATTGTTTTCTCAAGATCACATCCTTCTCTGAGATCATAAAGGTGTGATTGTAATATGTGTGACTTTTGTATTAGGTAGCATTAGCTTACATAATGACTGTATTGGTGATGCAACATTTTTCATTTGATCACAGGCCAACATGGGTATTGTACTGTGGAAAATGAATTCATTTCAGCAGTTACACTTGACTCACTCCATAACATCACTACATAACATTAAGCAATCATACCATAAGCCTATCATGGCAGATGTCATATGCTATCATGAACTGTTAAGACATTGTTTATTAACGTGTCATGCTACCATTAACTGTTGTTGATAAATGGTGTTATATTTGGTGTCGTGACAGCTTATTTTACATGCTTATTCTGACTGTGCACTCTAGTTAGCCATCATGACATGTACCAACATGAGATATTACGATAGTTAATAGTAACATTGCTGCTATGTGGGTGAACAAAACCTACGACAGCATCTATGGGTTTATGGCTTAGTATGTTCACTTGCATCCTGAGGTGCTGCCGCAGTAGACTATCGGTTGAGATTTTCCAGTTTAAAGCCTTGAAAACCATTTTGGTTGATGTATTTTGATCTTTAAGTGTTCTAATGGTGGTTTTGGGGGTCTTCAAATCATTGTTGCAATCAAGAGACTAAATAACTGACACTTAAGAATAGGCAGACAAGCAAAAGTTACCAAGTTACCACATCACTATCTAGATAATGTGTTTCAGTTTGGCTCATAGACAGAATCCTTGATTTCTTCATCCTTTTTTAACGGTTTATGGTTGATATTAGCCCACAGATCCATATCATGGCTGGAAGTCAGGGCTGGCTGACACTCTAGGGATTCTTGGGGTTGATGGTTTGTATGTGTGTATGTGTGTGTATGTATCAGAGAGGTCTGTGAGCTGGACAGGTTCGTACGAGAGACTGCTTTCAGGGAAGCGAGTGCAAAGATCCGCCTGCAGAGCTTCATTGAGGATCTACTGGAGCGAGCAGAGAGAGCAGAGAAACAGCTGCAGAACCTACACACTCCCACCGATATCGCGTCGCCCCACGGGCCACTCACTCCCAGAGGAGCAGCGTATCAGGTAGAGTTCACTTCCATCTCCTATTTTACACTCTGTGACCACCTCACCTTAGCAATTTTGAAAACACTGATGCTTGAATCACTCCTAAAAGCTTGATTGGTATTAACAGAATAGTGACATTACTACCCAAAGCTGCATGTCAGGCTTTGAAGTAACTAAGCATCAGCATGCCAACCCCCATTTTCAAGATTGCAAGAGGAAAAGGTGACAGAAAGAGGGGTCATGACTGAGAAACAGATGGTAGGAGGTTTAGTCACAAAGACTGTGTAACAAATCAGAACCCTCAGGCCAGACCCATGTGCAGGCTTGTTTATTTAATAACAACCAGAGAAAGCAAATGTAACACACAACCAGGCAGACGGGCGTGAAATCTGGGAAATCAGGCATTCTAGAGGCTATGGTAGCTAGCGGGATAGCTGTGGGAGCAGCTGTAGATGGAGAACCTGGCTAACCCCGGTCTCTCCAGGCATTGATTTCCCATCCGAGCAGTGAGTAAAGCAGTCCCCAGTGTAGCGTAGTCCTGTCTGAATAGTTGGTTGAAGAGATTCCCTCAGCTGAGGCACTTCAAAATCCGGGAAGTGAATTGCTGTCTGAGCAGATACAAATAAGCCCGGGGAGCCTTGGGAGAGCATGACTGGGGAAACAAAGGTTGTTTACTTGACCAGCGGAGGCTGGCCTCAGACAGCGAGTGTATGTTCAATACCACGCAAAGAATAAAGTTATGATAAGCTACAGGTGGGGTAAGAAATGAGGGAAAGGTGTGTGTGTTCTAGGCTACCTAGTACAGACTGCTTGACTGGCCATTGTTTCACTAGCTAGGAACAGTGACTTAAGTGACATAATACATATAAATATAAAGAAATATGTCAGTATCAGTGTGATATAAAAGTAATGAATGAAGAACAACAACTGCTTCTTAAGAGACTGAGAACATCAGTGCATGAAATAATAAGACAACAGCCGTCCACCACTTCATAAGGATGTATAGTAATAGTTTAAAAGTATAATATAGTAGTATAGTGAAGGCAAATGTTCATTGGAAAATTCAATGAAACAGAAAACATTGATCTAATCAGATGAGTCATTCCTTCACCAAATTCTCTTCACCAGTGGGACAGCACATGTGCTGTGTACACCAAGACACCTACAACAAGGTAGTCCGCTTCATTTGTTGTTAGGCTGTGAGAGGCAGTATAGATCCAGAGACTTGTATGATCAATAGCTTACAAGTTAGATAAACTACCTTTGTTTTTCATCTTTATGTATTTGTATGAAACATTAATGCATTTCCTGCTTCACCTAATGCTGCAACAACAATGTATATATGACACAAACCAACATTTTTACACTAAAGTTGTTCAAGTCCTTTGTCAGAACAGTTTAAAAACTGTTGAATAGCGTCCACTTCTGCCTTGTAATAGAATACTTCATATGTACATATCCTGGAATGATGAACTGCAGTTTAAACTTGATCAACAGTTTCAGGTCTAAACTGGAATTCAAAGCTGTTGTTTACATGTAGCTGTTGATACAGGCACACCTACAACTGTCTCACAACAACTGGAATCTACATTACTGTGCCACTGCTACGCAGCTTGCATGGACTAGTGAGTGTCGTAAGGGGCAAAAACAAGGATTTGCTAAAACTCAGGGGCTGACAACTTATTTTCTTAACTAGAATTGCTTAACTAGAGCAGAATAACTATCTAACACACTAAAATAACTGTTCTATTCATATCACAGGCTTCGAATTGACTTGTCTTAGAAACCCAGACTGAATCTTAGTGAGCTGTATATGTCATAAAAGTCAGGCTTCTACATGCAAACAGTGAAGTATGGAATTGTACACACTTGGCTGAATCCCAAATGACTATTTGTTGAACATATTATGCACTGTATATGTGCAGGAGCCAGTATTTTAATTCATATGTAGTGCAGTATGTAGGGAGCAGGAGGCACTTTAAGATGGGATATGAAACAGTCATAACTTGGTGCTGAATAGGTCAGAAAAAAAAAATTGGTGTGCAAAAATATTTTAAAGAATCACATACTCTAAAGTAACTGGGGAAATCTTGTATTTTATTATATTTTATGTTGTATAAAAGCATAATAGGACAATTTACTCACACATATGTGTCTAATAATGCCCTTGCTCACGATGAGACCCGTTACACACAGCCTCTCGTGGCTTATTGCTTTATTATAGTTCTTTACATATTATTAATTTTTCTATATTAAAATAAAGCTGCCAAATGCACCCAAAATAAGCCATTTGGAACAAAATGACATAAAGATCCTTTTTTAAAAAAACCTGAGGCCTGAAAAACATATATACAATGTAAAGGTTCTATGCTAATGAAAGCATTCTAGAACATTCAAACCAAGAACTGCATAGATGCATGTAACTGTAAATGCAACTGGCATGTAAATTAATAACTTACTTACTCATGTTTAGCAGGCTCAACATTCTCCAGAAGGGGGCGCAGTCAAATGGCTTTGGATGCATGTACTTTGAGTACTGAGTACTTTGCATCAGTGACACCATGGGGCTAGTGAGCTGCGTACATAGACAGCATTTTACGTCATAGTATGTTTACTCCCGACATGTAGGCTATCCCAATTATTAGATACCTTAAACATGCTGTCTTCTGATGCACCTTATTTTGGCATGATTGTAAGGATGTGTAATGTAGAATTCAGTTGTTGTGAGACCGTCATAGGTGTGCCTGTATCAACAGCTACATGTAAACAACAGCTTTCAATGCCAGTTTAGACATGAAACTGTTGATCAAGGTTGAACTGCTGTTCATCATTCCAGGATATGTATAGATGCATGTAACTGTAAATGTAACTGGCTTGTGAATTAATAACTCACTCACTCACTCATGTTTAGCAGGCTCAACATTCTCCAGAAGGGGGCGCAGTCAAATGGCTTTGGATGCATGTACTTTGAGTACTGAGTACTTTGCATCAGTGACACCATAGGGCTAGTGAGGGTCTACATAGACAGCATTTTACGTCATAGTATGCGCTCCCGACATGTAGACTATCCCAATTATTAGATACCTTAAACATGCTGTCTACTGAGGCACCTTATTTTAACCTGATTTTAAGGAAGCATTGAACGCTTCCTCAGCCGCTTAGACCATACCATGATGCAACGCAGACAAATCTATGAGCTGTGAAATCGTTTTAAAATGTACATTATTTTGATTCTCTCTGGTGTTTAAATGTGTTTCATGTCATATAATCACATAAAACAATATTTTATTTACAACTTTGTAACGAGTTGTTGACCATTTAGCAGTTTTATACTTGAGTCATTAGCATTTATGCTAGCGGATTTTTAAGCCTCGGGCTATTGTTTTGAATACCGGCTGGTAGCTTAGCAACCAGCTAAACCACCCGTCGCGTGCTGCAGTGGGCTGGAACAAGCCGTGACGCAGTCGCTCTCTAACTAGAGAGTCTCAGTAATCTTAGTGTTATGAGGAGAGATGAGAAGAGAACGCTGCCTGCTTAGACAGCTCACTAGGTTTTGAGACCCCATATGTTTCTGTTTAGATAGCAGTTTCTTTCAAGATGTCTCCCATTTACCTCATTTTCATTCCCTCTTCACTATCAGAGGAGCTACAGCGTTTCAGGGATGTCCCGGTGCTGTTACTCTCAGTACGATCGAAGGGGCAGTCCACTTACCAGGTAACTCCAGCATTCCAGTATTTTATGAAGAAAATGAGTTATTTCTTAAAAACAAGTAGGTCAAAGTCTATTTTCTCATGCAAGTCTTGGATAAAACATTCAAGCAGCCTAAAATCTGAGAAACTTTATTAAATATTCATAACTCCCAATTTGCTTCTATTCTAGATGCAAGGCTGCTGTTTATTTATTCATTTATTCATTTATAAGTCATTTTATTTATAAACTGGTGGTCCAATTAGCAGGTAGTTCTAACTTCTATTTCATGTAGAACATGCGTTTAGGAAAAGCCTCGGTTTTCCTATATAAGTAGGTCAAATCGAGCTCTCTTAAAAAGTTCTTGCATTTCTAAACGTCATGCATTAAACACACATCGTAAAATATTAGAACATTTTTAAGACTTGAAAGGTTGCTTTAATTTTAGATGCAGGGACTTTATATTATTTATAAGCAAATTTGTTTATAATTTAGTCACTTGTATCCATTCTGGCACTGTCCATCTTCTTGGCAGATGCAGTGGTGGGAGGATGCGGACCTTGTCTGTGGGGTCTGGGGGGTGTGAGGTGGACTGGGAGGGCTCACCAGCTGCTCTAGAGGCACAGTATTACCATGCGCTGTGTGCGGGTCTCCAGGATCCACAGAGGGTCCCTCCATCTCCTTGTTGGACCCCCCACACACAGCCCGGCACTGAGGGTGACTCAGACAGCTGGTCCATCTACACTGCTGATTCACAGGAGGATCTACACCCACGCAGACGCTACAGAACCTACAGCAAGACAGGTAACACAAACCCATGTTTATACTCTGTTATTCTGCATTTGTAAGGAACTGTATGTATTAATCATATTTATTATACACAAATATGTATACACAACATATATATGTAGTGCTGGTACAAGTAGATCAGACGCAGCAGTGCTGCTGGAGTGTTTAAACACTGTGTCCACTCACTGTCTACTCTGTTAGACACTCCTAGCTTGTTGGTCCACCGTGCCGGTGTAAAGTCAGAGATGATAGCTCATCAGTTGCTGTTTGTGTAGGTCGTCCTCTAGTCACTCATTAGTGGTCACAGGATGCTGCACACAGGACAGATGTTGCTGTTTGGTGGGCTGTTCTCAATTCAGTAATTCAGTGACACTGAGGTGTTTAAACACTCTCTTGTCTGATCCACTCACACCAGCGCAACACACACTAACACACCTCCACCACGTGAGAATGATCACATTTACAATGAATGCTCACAAATATCTATAGCAATGTATAGAATATAACAAGTCTGTAGGAATTAATCTGGAAGTTGTGCCTGTGGTTTTGGACAGAAGATGGCACCTTCCACTGCCCTACTTGTCACCATGGCAACAGGCCTGCTGAATCAATGATGTGTTCAGAGCGAATGAAGATGAGGGCGTGGCTTTTCTGTGTCTTCACTTATCTGGACACACGTTCCCTCCTCACTTCTGCACAGGTGTTTTCACACACACACACACACACACACACACACACACACACACACACACACATATATATATATATATATATATATATATATATATATTACACTATATAAGTTCTGTAGGGTTTGTGAATAGGGTTTGTGTTTTACAGGTGTGTAGGGACTGGTGGAGTGTGGCTCGTCACCCTGCAGTATGGACCAGAGTAACGTTAGAGAATGCTCGCATCTCTTCTAAGGTATAACAGTCTCTTACACACACACACAAAGTGGTTTACTACTGCTTCCTTAATATCTGTAGCTTCTTTTTCAGGTTTTCTTTCTTTTTCTTTTTCATTTTGTCTATTTTTTATATGTATGACCTCATTTCCTGTCAGATTTTGCTTGGCTTTTGCCTCGTACACAGATGACAATACCGCAGCTTTACTATAGTTCAAGCAGAATGTCCCCTTTTTATGGAATTGATATTTGGACTTTTAGTTTATTATAAGAATTCATGAATTCTATTATAGAAGCTATTGGGACATGGTTTTATATTCAGCGTATTGTGTTAATAAAATATTCTGTGTGTCTGTGTGTGTGTATGAATATAGTTTATGGTGACACTGTCTCAGTGGTGCGGTCAGACACAGTCGCTCATTCTGCACAACCTCAAGCCTCGTTCACGCAACCGGAAAGAGAGTAAAGAGGAGTATCAGAAAAGCACAAGGTACACACACATATATGCAGACATGGAGAGACTCAGTAAACATTTAGTTACATTGAACCTAGAAGACCATGTTCTTATGTAAGTGGTGAACATTAATCACACCACTGACATGCATACGCATATGTACCATAATCTCTAAAACAGAAGTATTTTTATAATATTTGTTTTTGTCTACAGGGGCTGTCTGGAGGTGGGTCTGGAGGCAGTGCTTAAATCAGCAGGACGGAGCCTCATGTCTTTGACCATATCGCATTGCCCCAATATTCTGACGGACAGGTCGCTGTGGCTCGTTAGCTGCCACTGCAGAGCGCTGCGCTCACTCACATACAGGTGTAAAAATTGTGTAAAAAAGAGTGTAAAAATTAATACAGGCAGTATGCCATTATGTTACCATTACCATGATAAATTATAATTAAATACCCATTTACTCACTCTTACTTCACAGTGCTTATTACTCAACAATGCACAAATATTAAAGGACACAGAGATCAGCAGATATTAGATCACGCCAGCTAATATTACGCCCTGTATGAATTTAGGAGCTCGTCAGACCCGGTCGGTCAGGAGGTGATCTGGGCTTTAGGAGCGGGATGCAGAGACATCACTAACTTACACATAGCACCTCTACAGCCGTGGTGAGCCTTCAACATCATAATTATCTTCTTCTTTATCATTATTATTATGATCATTGTTATCATGATTGTCAACATTATCCACATCTATATCAACATCATCATCATCATCATCATCATCATCATCAACATCTATACTGTTATCATTACGAACATATCATTATTGCCATCATCATCATTGCCAGCCTACACACAGCAACTTTACAGCTCTGGTGAGCCTATACTATTTTCATCAACATCATATCTTCATCATCATCATCACCATCATCATTATCATCATCATTACCACCATCACCATCATAATTTTCAGCATCATCAACATCTATATCTTCATCATCTTCATCACCATCATCATTATCATCATCATTACCACCATCATCTTCATCATCATCATCATCATCATCATCATTACCACCATCATCATCATTACCAGCCTACACACAGCAACTTTACAGCTCTGGTGAGCCTATACTACATTCATCATCATCATTATTGTCAACATCATCAACATCATATCTTCATCATCTTCATCACCATCATCATTATCATCATCATTACCACCGTCATCTTCATTATCATCATCATCATCATCATCATCATTACAACCATCATCATTATTATCACGTCATCATTATTGTCAGCATCATCAACATCTATATCTTCATCATTTTCATCACCATCATCATTATCATCATCATTACCACCATCATTATTATTATTATCATTACCATCATCATTGCCAGGATACCCATAGCACCTCTACAGCCTCCATGAGTCTTCATCATCGTCATCTTCATCACCACCATCATCATCATTACCATCATTATTACCACTCTACACAGCACCTCTACAGCCAAGGTGAGACTTTGTCATTATCGCCATAATCAACATCATCAACATCTGTATCATCATCGTCATCATCATCTTCATCATTGTCATTACTTTGTGTACTATGTGTCATGCCTTCATCATCCTCATTAACATCAGTGTCATCATCATCATCTTTATTACAATATCATCATCACCAGCCCACACTTAGCACCCCGACAGCCAGGATGAGACTTTATCGTCATGGTTGTTATTAACCTCATCAACATCTATATCACCATCATTGTTACCATCATCATCAGCCAAAATGAGGCTTCATCTTCTTCATCACCATCCTACACATAGCATAACTGCAGTCAAGAAGAGTCTTCACCATCATCATCATCAGCATCTTCAGCACAAGCTTACACATAGCACCACTACAGCTATGGTGATCCTTCAGCATCATTATCATTATCACCATAATTAATATCTTCATCACCAGCTTACACCAGCACCGCCACAGCTGTGGTGAACCTTCATCATCAGTATCATCACCATCATTGCCAGCCTAAAAATCTGGTCATGAAAAAAACCTCATTCCAAATGCTAACTTATTATATGACCCTTATCCTCAGTCAGCAGCCCAGTCGCTTCAGTAACCGCTGCTTGCAGACAATCGGCCGGTGTTGGCCTAACCTGCGTCAGGTGGGTGTGGGCGGGGCCGGCTGTGGTATTCAGGGATTAGCCTCTTTAGGTAAGTCACAGGTGGGCTTATCTCTCAGTGTTAAAGTCCCAGTGTTAAACCATCACCCGTGTTGTTCATTCCTCCTCTCTCTGCCTTTCTCCTCAGTGAGGAACTGTGCTGGTGTGTGCGTGCTGGAGTTGGACCACATGAGTGAGATCAGCCAGGAGGGGGCAGCAGAGCTCTGCAGAGAGGGACTGCAGCAGCTACAGACACTGATCTTCAACTCCACACCTGTCACTGCTAAAGCCATACTGCACTTTAACAGTGAGTTCTACATAAATTACTGAATAGTATGCTTTCTATAACAATAGACAGACGTAGAAGTAGCCATCTTAAAGCATGACGTTAGTCTACATCTCCATTTTTATACTTAATAGTATGTCATACAATGCCAGTGAGAGATATATATATATATATATATATATATATATATATATATATATATATATATATATATATATATATATATATATATATATATATATATATATATATATATATATATATATATATATATATACACATACACAGGCGGCACGGTGGTGTAGTGGTTAGCACTGTGGCCTCACAGCAAGACGATCCGGGTTCGATCCCCGGCCTGGGCTGTTCTGTGTGGAGTTTGCATGTCCTCCCTGTGCTTGAGTGGGTTACCTCCCACATGTCCAAAGACATGCAGTGAGGTTAATCACTCACTCTAAATTGTCTGTAGGTGTGAGTGATTGTTGGCCATCCGATGGACTGGTGAACTGTCTATGGTGTACCCCGCCCTCACCTGATGATGCTGGGATTGGCTCCAGACATATGGAGGGACTTGTTCTATTTACACATGAAACCACAGCTATCAGGGTTTTGATAGATTCTTTCTGGCTGGCTTCACCTTTGTGGGGCCAACAGTGGTCTCTGATTGGTTATTTTGCATGTCTATCAATAAGCCTTTCCTGCCACGGTAACAAGTTATGGTCAAAGTTATGCAACCAAATGCAGTAGAGTTTCTGATGATAGGTACATGTTTTCTTGTGAGTCTACAATCTTCCTTGATCTATTGCTTTGTCTCTCCAGGTGTTTGTGTAAAGCTGAAGAGTATTGTGGTGCAGATGAGTATTGCAGATTACTTTGAAGATGCTGAGAGCGACGACGCAAAGAGGCTGTTTGAGGAGATCGTCAACAACTTGCAGGTGAATCATTTGCTTAAGCTTTGTGTTCAGAATTTTGCTTTTTGTTCAGTATTAATGTGGGTCTGTTACATGTAACATATCCAGTAAAACTAGCCATCATGACAGGGGCCTTAGGGCTAGACTGAATTAAATGTTGGTCTGTTGTTGGTCTGCAACTAGCTGTTATTTCCATATTTGACTAACTGATAGTTACACTTCATCTTATTCACCCTCATCCAGTGTTCCATCTGTGCAACAACCTGTATCTTCTTGAATTTAAATGAAACAATAGCAGCCATACCAACACTAGGGAGCCTGGCCACTGTACATTTACCGTATTATACCAAAAAAAGAGAAACACTAAAGCAGGGGTATTTAATTAGAGTTCAGTAAGGTCTAGTAAGAGGGAATTTCCTCAGGTCAAGGTCCGGACCATGTTTGTGTTATGACCGTAACTTGTGTTATGATTCAGTGTTATATCTTGTATACTTAGAGTAGCCTAGTAGCTCTATTAGCATTTTATGTCATCAGCAACTGAAAGATAAACCACATTACAAATACCGTTCAGTATATTTCAACAATATTTATTATTTTAAATGCTGAACTGAATGAATTATTTATAGAACTTGAAATGAAAAGGTCTACATTAAAAAACAGAATGATTCAGAAAAAAAGTACATTTTAAACAGGCAGCTTCTTGTTAACTCTTGACCTGTTGATTTGGAGCTGCCTGTGGTAGGAATAAACTTAGTAGTTGACCTCTAGTTTTTTTTCTTTTCTTGCTTTATTCTCCGACTGCTGCTTCTCGCTTGGCTGCACTGTGCCTTTGGTGAATTAACAACGCAAGGGATTGGTCTGTGAGCCCGTATACCGCAAAGACAAGAAAAGTTCTGCCGCCTAAAGTAAACACTGTCAAAATTAAACCGTTCTCAATAGTTTATTGGTTTTGGGGTGACATCTGGGTCCAGACCGCAGTCCGTCTATTAGTGACCTCTGCACTAAAGGATATTCACAAGTCCTCAATTAATGGGAGTGAATGCAGCTAAATGGCCATTTATAACCTTTTCTACAGCAAAAGCATTATTGCTACTGAGTGCTGGTTGGTTGGCAAGCTGTCCAAGAACTGGTTGGAAAGTCCAATAACTGGAGTTTAAAGATGCTTAGCAGAGAACTGTTTAATGCTTGTGCTACACTCCTGTAACAAAAGTTTCATAGGAGCCCATTCATGTTGGAATTGATTAGGAGCGCCCTCTAGTGTCTAACTAAGTACTTATTGAGTTGCAGTCTTTCCCACTAGAAATCTTCTGACCATATTACCCTGTACACATTCAGTAGTGTTTTATAATCTGTTGCAATCATCACATATTATATGAACATCAACAATCTTTTTTAAAACTCAACAGCATCAACTTAGTACACTTTCTTGACTAAATGTATCAAAGATTCTGTGCTGTGCATTGATTTATGAACAGATCTCTTTCTTTAACCAGGCTCTGCGGAAGAGACCGGGCCTGTCCGACATCCTTCAGATCAAGGTGGACAGACCGTGATGTCATCAGCTAGAACATTTTACCAATGGAACCATTCTGTTGAACACTGTGACATCCTACCTGACCAAATACACACACACACACATGCACATATGCTTTGCACGTAACACTAAACCAACTACGACCGTGTGAAAAACTCTCAGGTATTTTATTTTAACATTTAAATATGAAACATATTCCATAAACATGCCTATATATGTACATACACTAGTTACTTAAACTCTATTTAGCACTCTTTCTTGTTACTGTACACAAGCACAAAAACACATGGCAACACTTTAGTTGAACACTGCTTTCATAGGGATGTCATATATAAAAATAGGGAGTACCATATATAAACAATTTAGGCCAATCAGGATGTCATTATTAATTATTAAATACAGTATTAACCCTCCTATTATCTTTAAAAAACTACATTCATAAAGTTACGTATCAAATTGACCTGCACGGTTTAAGTACACTCAAAAACAAGCAAAGGTTCGAATCAAAGCAATAAAACTTAATTATAAACTCTCTGAAGATTTAGAAATATAAATTAGAAGAACATCTTGTATATTTACAGTTTTAATAGCTATTTAATAAACTTTTTTTTCAGCGATTTCAAACAATATTTCAAACAGTTGAAAGTGGAGATGGGTCAGATTGACCCATAGCATAATAGCAAGGTTAAGTAAATGACATTGTATTAACATGAGGGGCCAAAAATTAAAGTGACTACGTTTTGGTTTAGTTCTTCTCTCATTATTTGCCTTTTTGGCTACATAGGAACTTGAGTTTTCAGAGGTTTTAGAGCTGAGCAATGGAGATAATGGACAATTGCTACAACAGCACTGGAGAAATTCCAAGTAAATTCCAGGTTACCTTGGATTAGTTTCTTTAATTAACAAATTGCTTATAAAATACTGAGGAAATCTCCAGAGACTGAGAAGATGCACAGCTGTCTTCTCATGATATTATGATATAATAATATAATGCTTTACAACAATGTTATAGAAATGTAACATGTCTCTCACTTTAAGGCCCTTTAATGGCATGAGGTGTTCATAAATATAAAGTTTCACTTTGTCAACGTAGATATCGTTATGAGGTCCCTATGTAGACAGCCTTCAAATATAGTGCTACCAAACAGACACACCACCACAGGAACTAAAGGAAACAGCATTTGCCAATGATTGTGAGTGGTCCGAGTAGTTACCCGCAAAACCAGGACATCTCTATAACAACAAACATGTCGTCATATAATGACCTCACTGAAACTGGATGGGTTAAAACACTGCTAAAGGTATCGTTCCTGTTTTGTTGGGTGTATGTTTGTGATTTTTAATATAATATCTCTTCATTGGTGCAAAATGTAGACTCTAGGGAAAGTTACTAAACTGCTGGCTTCTTATGCACATGTTTTATACTGTAGTGTTTAGACTTTTAGGATACTTAAAATGGTGCTGTCGTGTGACTGGCGGAGAGTTATAGTGTATCTAATTAAAAGCCACAGAGGCCATAGATCCTCCATGTACAGCTAACATCCTTACCTTGCCTGAATAGATTACATAGTTTAGTAAATTAACTTCCAAATCAGTTTAAGACAATCAAATCTTATACTGTAAGTGACAGTTTGGTATAAAATCATATTTACACAGTTTTCTCTTTTTCCAGATTTGGCTGACAAGCTAAGACTTAAATGTATGCAGTTAGGCTATCAGGCCAATGCAGCTAACAGAGTTTGAAAGCTTACACCATAAACACAAACTACATTAAATTATTAAGTGATCTCAAATGTACTTTCTTGTGCAGTTACTGCCACTACATGAAAGACTGTTATCTATTTAAACAGATAAACGAAACTAGCATAACTAGCATAACAGTAGCAACTCAAAGCCTGGGTTGCTGCTTCATTACTGTGAAAATGTGATTTGTTTTGGTCAAACTATTACTTTTAAATGTTTAAGTGCTTCCAAACGAACTAGGCCTATTACTATCGAGTGTAAAGTGAAATATAGCAATGCAGTTGGTTTGGATTATAGTAGCGGTACCACTATAGGAATATGCATCTGATAGGATCTAGATAGTAGTAGTGTTTTTTTATCTTACGTTCTCCTCTAATGAGCACAATTCACAGAGCACGAGAAGACGTGTTCTGAATATATTTGAAAAAACCCAAAGATCGGGCGATCTTCTATGGTTTGCATTGCAATCATCATGAGTGTTGTTGAAGTGTCTTAAGTGCTTTGTTAATGTTGTAGAGCACAAATCATGAGATAAAATCATTGTTCAGATTGAAATGTTTAAAATGTCTTGGACCAAATGTACCTCAAATAAAAGAACTTCACTTGTGATGTGTTTTGGATTTTATGCTGAGACTGAAAGAGCGAAGAGAACATGTGTTAACAATACTGTGCTAACTTTCTATGTAAGTTAATCAAAATCAGTAAATCTTTATTGATAAGCTGGCAAAAACAATCGTTAAAAATGTAATTGTTCCTCAGAAATGTTTACCATTGCTTACCATTGAGCACCCCTAGAGAATATTTTAAGTAAAGTCAAAGAAAGTTGCATCTTATAGTATCTTGGAACGCCAGTTTTGTCTAATACCAAGGATAAGCAGTATTTATGATGAGAGTATTTGAAAATATTATTGTGTAACTCATATTTGATAGGGGCAATACTGTCTATGAGACGTCTGGGTGCTCATAAAAATGCAAAATAATCTATTTGGCCCTGGAGTGTTGCCTAATTTGCCTTGTTGAGATCAGAAAACATTCAGTACAAGCTGACCAACATGTATTAGCATACATTGGTACAGTTCTTAGTTTCAGTATCCATTTTAGTAGCCTAGGTTAAATCATTTACCCATTTACAGAATGTTCTAGCTAAACATTTGACCGTGTAGTGACCCCCACAGTTAACACTAGCCTGCTACTTTAGCCTATGTTAGGTTTTCATCAGTTATTCAAGGTACATTACTTTATAATACCACAAGATGAACATACTCACTGTAGGTACAACATGCTGCTACCACACAGTCCTTTAGCACGAACACACAGTGTGTACTTACGTTAGTGTGGCTGTTAAACACTTAGTACTCAAGGAGGCGATAGAGGACAAATCATAATGAGATGATTCCAACATCCTCTACAGCTAAACGTGGACAGTATAGGACAGCAATCTGCTTTACCTGCTTTTCTGCTGGAATGAAAAGACCATAATGTATCATTTGTGTTAATGTGAGCCATCATTTCTACATAGGACTCAACTACATGTCTGCTACAGTAGTTGAGAAAGCTTGCTGGCTTGGCTTTCACTAGCGCTCACAATCTGGCTTGTGCTTGTGTTGCATTATGAATTTGCGTTGTGCTACATTTCTTAATACAACAATGCACAAAACTGTGTCTGTGTAGCTTATAGAGTCTGCACCCTTGTGTGAAGCATGTTTCTGGCCTTATTAGCATTAACATCATTGCAGCTACACTATTAAACAGCAGAATGTCAACCCGTCCACACTGGTGTTTGTTGTAGATCACAATTTCTCACCAAGTCTAAGTGTAATGAATGACCTGTCTGTACCTGAATTAGTGTTGCTGATGCACAGTAGTCACTTCAATTCCAAACACCATGTTGGATGTCATTGAAACTGCAGATATAATTCCACCTTATGTGATGTGGCCAGTTGAAACTAAATGTTAAGGACCTCTTGTCCACTGTCAAATATGGCGGTTTAGTTGCTCATGGTCCAGTGGACCTCCAAAATTGTTGTATTGGTCCACTTGGTCCAATTTTAGCATGATGTGAAGGTCAGCTGTTATATTAACATCATGAAAAAAAGTATAAATCACATAAATGGACGTACAATGTAGGGCGGGGTGATATATCGAGTTTTTAAGAAATATCGATGTATATTTTTATATGCGATATAAGATGAGACAGTATCGTTTATATCAATATAGTCTGTGTTGTTCGGCAATTATACTTGTAGATCCCAGTTTGTCTCCACTTCACACTGCCACGCCTCTCTCCCTCACTCATCCCTCCCTACTGCTTCACCTGTAAACGCAGGCAGCGACAGCATGGAGACGATAAACACACGAAAGAAGCTATTGAAGAGGAGCTGGTTAGTAAAAAGAAAAACAATGGCTGTCAAAGTAGGGCTGGGTATCAAATTCGATAGCAAAAAGGTACCGACAAAAACGTTTCAGTACTTTGCGTGATACGAAATGACGTGTTTCGGTTTAGAGAAGGGATGAACGTCACAGAGCAGTAACCAATTTTATTGTCAAAGGATTGTATAGTTTTATTGATTAAGTATAAATAATGCTAATGCTTTATTCTTAATAAAGCAGCACCAAGATGCTCATTGTTTAAATAAGATCCAAATAAAAAGATCAAAAATAAAAAGGTAGCCTATTATGGTGATAGTATGAGACTGACTCATGTTTTCTGTTAAATAAATACATACACTTTTGTATTTTATGTTACAATTTTTAAAAAAAAGGTATCGTATTGGTACGAAAATTTTCAAACAATACCCAGCCGTAGTCAGTAGTGCCTGTGTGACATTTGGGACGTGTAGCTTTGACGCAGAAGTGCGTTTTTGTTATCACTTTATGGAAAAAATAAAATCGAGATATATATAGAATATCGCCATTTAGCTAAAAAATATTGAGATATTATTTTTGGTCCATATCGCCCAGCCATAATACTATGGTCCAGCATTGCTGTTATACGGTTAACAGAGTGATAAGTTTCCTTAAACACAATTGATTTTAGCCCCAAATCTCTTGGTCATGGGTGGACCTCAAGTGATAATGACCCCAATATTGGGAACCTGATTGAAAGGCTGTGGTGTGTATTGGTGAGGACACTTCACAAGCAAAGACCCAAGGATGTCAAGGGACTGGAAATGTAATGCACAGAGGAATAGTCCAATATCCTTCATCAACCTTGTTAGGCAGCTCAGTGATGTTGTTCTTGCCAGGAAATGCTTCACCAAAGATTAATAATGAAATCTGTGTTATCGTGTTACAACACAAACAATTTTCAAAGCCTGAAATATGAGTTATTGCATGTCTGAATTTTTATGAAGGGTGTCAATACCTCCAGAGCCCACTATACATAAGAGTGCACTGACTAACTTGAGAGCTGAAACAAATCAATACAGAGGGGAAATGACCCTCTCTCTGCCTGACCAAGCACATCGTCATTGCTCTACTGCACTCTCTGATATTGATTCAAACGTGTTCAATATGTGAAATGTTCCTGAAGCATCATGAGGGAGCTACAGAAATACAAACCTTACTACTGAAACAGTCTGATCTGTAGTGAATGGTAAAATAAAGCCATTTCTGAGTTACAGCTCCACTGGAACTACCCGCAGTGGCTCAGTGACTGTGCGGAAACAGTGCGAGGCTGCCAAAGCAGGCGTCACACTCCGTAGTGAGAGATGTGTGTGCACGCTTTCACACCTCTCATGTGCTGAGTACAAGGTGCGAGACTTGTGACAGTGGGAACTGGCTCAAACTGGAAAGAAGACAAGTCTAAATAAAAGAGACACTGTGGTATTCGGTCCTGATCAAACTGAAGCTGGGCTGAATCACCTGGGTTCAATGGAGGCTTTGAAATATTCACTCTCACAACTTCTAATCCAATCCAAAAGCCCAAATCCAGACAGATAACTCTGGGGAAAATGGGCCATCTGCCTCCAAGATAAAACTAGTCTTTCATTTATTTATTTATTTATTTATTTATTTATTTATTACCTTTTTAATGTTCTTTTTTTAGGACAGCAATACGAGCGTGAGCAGCTTTTAGCTCAGTTTCAAAAAGATTTTGTGTGTGTGCTTGTGGAAGGAGGGAGAGACAGAGAGACAGAGAGTGATAGAGGGAGAGAAAGAGAGAGAGAGTTAAGGATGAAGATATGAGATATGATGAACATTGAGCTAATATGAATCAGGTTTTAATGAAAGCAGACTATTCATATGGCTGAAGTATTCTGACCCACACTGTAGATTAGTGTACTGTATATTAGTATACTGTAACATGAACTATAATATTTTGCATCATGTACTTATGACCTCGGGCCACTATTGGGCACTACCTATTCAACCAGTATGTAATTGATTTAATAACCCTTACATGTTTCTAACTTTCTTAATTTTTGCTTTCTGTCTCTGGTGTATCATTAGGTCATCTATCTGACCTGTGTGTGGTTGTTAGCCCCGCCCTCTCATTAGACATATGTGTTTCTCATGTGTAGCTTTGCTCCTCGTTTCTCTGTGTGTTTTGTTATTTCTCTGTATGTTTATGAATTTCCTTTATGTTCCCTGGTCTTCTTCTTTCAGCTCGAGTATCTTAAATACTAGTGTTCAGGTTTTGTTTTGTAACTTTTGTGTTTTTATGATGGATCACAATAAACTACTGGACGTGCATTTGGGTTCAGAAGCATCCAGATGCATTACTATATTAATCATATTTGGAATTATGATGCTTTCTCTCATAAATATCATATAAGTTATATCCCCAATTACCCATGTATTATAGTCATGTGATTTATTTTAATTTAACTGGTAGTACTTTGTTTTCCAGCTATTTGTAGTTTTGTGCAATCATGTTCTGTTTATCACAAGTTCATAATTTCTAATAAATGGACAAAATGGGCCAATATCACAACAAATCACCATCAACTTTATAATTCCCACCTGCCTCTCTCTCTGTTACTCTCTCTCTCTCTCTCTATCTATCTATCTCTATCTCTCTTACACACACACACACACACACACACAACACAACACACGCAGCGCAGGTCAGGTTGAATATGGGACAATGATGTGAAGGCTGTGCCTCCAGGTTGCATTAAAAAGCGAAGTAGCGCCATCTAGTGTGACAAAGCAGTAATGATTATACCAAGAAGGGCTCCAAAGAACACTTTTTCAGTACGTCCTTAAAAAAGAGTTTGAATCTTTAAGAGTTCTTCAGTAAAGAGAATACTTCTGTTTAAAACAAGGAGTTAAACCCAGAACTATTTCATACCTAAATTAATTTGCATGGACAAATGGTTCTTCAGATGTTGTATAGGGTTCTAAACAAAGTTCTACTGTTACAAAGTCAAGTGTGTGACAGTAATAGAACCAGTGTGGTGCTATATAGAACCGTTTTTAAACCAGAGCCATATGCATCACAATTTTTATATATATTATCTTGGTTTTGCACTCTTATACCTTATATTTTATATTACAGAAACTTTAAAATGGTATTATATTATTTATTTTTGCGAGTAGGCAGTTGTCAAAGCTTTTCACTGCCAGTTGTAAACTTGATTTTATTTAAATAAAATAAATAAGTAAACAACAATGAGTGTATATATCGTATTTGAGAAACAGACCTCTTGGTTTAGGAGACTGTCCAACAGAGTGCAAAGAAGGCAAGTTTCTTACAAATAAATAAATAAGCGTTATAACAATGTAGGTTAATCGTAATAATTCGCCGTGATTTTTCTTTCAATCAAGTTGACAACAGTATTTCTGCACGCGGAACAACTGGAACTAAATCCTGATAATCCTGGTTCCGGCAGCGGCCTGTAACCCGTGCTGCACTAGGACCCCGCGGACTCCCCTTGTTTCTCCGGGCGGATGATGCGCGCTCCCGTCTCACCTGCTGGCGTGAAGCTGCGCGCTCCCGAGCCATCAGCGGCCATGCTGCCCGGTAAGAGCGCGGAGGGGCCCTGCACCTGCACCGCGCACGGATAGAGGACAAGAAAGAGAGACAGACAGAGAAACGGACAAACATAGAGAGAGAGAGAGAGAGAGAGAGAGAGAGAGGGAGCTGCCGCTGTTGTTTTTTGTACTGAGGCTCGAGGCTGCACGCGGCTCCTCATCAGTCACCCAGCCGAGAGAGCGACCGTTCATCCGTTACAGAGCCTCAGAACCGGAATCATCCGCGAATAATCGGGATTACAGCTCCTCGGTCAGCGCGCCTGCGGACGGTTTGGTGATTCGATGCTTTCTATGAGGTCGCGGTGTGGCGCGAGGCGGCTCTTAAAGGGAAAGGGCAGCGCCTTTTGTGCTCGGAGTGAATGATGCTCACCGGACAGCCGGCACAAGAGGACGGGCACGAGCAGGGTGTGTGAGCGAGGTGTGTGTATGTGTGTGTGCGTGTGCGTGCGTAAGGTGGCCAGACAGGAATATACTGAGAATGTAGTGCATTATATTTTCATATTTCATATTTTAAACTGAAAACATATCAGTTCTATTGTCACAGGGCTGCGTGCGCGAGCTGTATGAAATCATATAGAAATATATTGAAAATATATCACAGCATTATATTTTAAGATGCATTGATCTTATAACACCATATTCTGTCTTCTCCAAGGTGTGTGCGCGTGAGGTGTGTGTGTGCGTGAGGTGTGTGTGTGCGTGAGGTGTGTGTGTGCGAGAAACACCGGAGCCCATGAGCAGAGCGGCTCGCGCGGCTGGATTTCGTCTGGAGCTGTGAGGAGAAGGGGGAGCACGTGCGGCATCATGGCTCTGAGCCGCAGCGTGGAGCTCGAGCACTTTGACGAGCGCGATAAAGTGCGTCGTTCCGCGCGCGCCTCAGCCTCCGCCGCCTCGGGCACAGGCTCTCCGAGCGGCTCTCGCGCGAGTAGCCTGGCGCCCAGCCCCGCGCACAGCGCCAACTGCAGCTTCTACCGCACGCGCACGCTGCGCGCGCTCACCTCGGAGAAGCGTGCGCGCAAGGTGCGCTTCTACCGCAATGGGGACCGCTACTTCACGGGGCTCGTGTACGCCGTGTCCACGGACCGCTTCCGCTCACTGGACGCGCTGCTGGCCGAGCTGACGCGCGCGCTCCAAGACAGCCTTCACCTGCCGCAGGGAGTGCGCGCCATCTACACCGTGGACGGGGCGAAGAAGGTCGCGAGCCTGGACGAGCTGGTGGAGGGTAAGGGGGGGGGGGATGGTTGGGGGGGGGAGGGGGCGGGGTGGTAGGGGGCGTGGTGTTCAGAGGGTACGTGGCAAACCCAAAAATGTAGCTGACTATATGGCATTGAACAGTAAATGGCAGGACTATATATATATATATATATATATATATATATATATATATATATATATATATATATATAGAGAGAGAGAGAGAGAGAGAGAGAGAGAGAGAGAGAGATAGATAGATAGATAGATAACGTGCTTTAGTTCTTGGCATTGAACAGTAAATGGCAGGATTATATATATATATAGATAGATATATATATATATATATATATATATATATATATATATATATATATATATATATAGAGAGAGAGAGAGAGAGAGAGAGAGAAAGAGAGATAGATAGATAGATAGATAGATAGATAGATAATGTGCTTTAGTTCTTGGCATTGAACAGTAAATGGCAGGATTAAATATATATATATATATATATATATATATATATATATATATATATATATATATATATATATATTGAGAGAGAGAGATATAGATAGATAGATAGATAGATAGATAGATAGATAGATAGATTATATCAGAATATATGTCGTAAGGTGCTTTAGTTCTCGTCAGAATATATGTAATAATATATCTATCACAATACACACACACACACACACATATATATATAGTTTACATCAGAATGTGGCAACAATGTATATATCAGAACACAGCAGGGTCTATAGCAGAATACATTCCTGAATATTTCAGAATGTTTAGCAAAATATTATTATAGATTTCCTCAGATTGTATTTTATTTCTAATTATGTCAGAATATGTACCAAATTATATTCTATCAGAGCACAACACTATAACATATATGTAGCATGTATATATCATATTTAAGAAACAGACCTCATGCTTTATGAGACTTATTTATAGTACATGATAAATACGATTCTTACAAATAAATAAATTATATAATTATATAATTGTAATTATAGATTACCTCAGAGTATATGTCTAATTATGTCAGAATATATATCAACTTATATTACAGCAGAACACAACACTATAAGATATATTACATATTAAATAGCAGGATACAGCAGGACATCAGAAGCTGGATTGGGTTAAATGAGATCCAATCAGGTCTACGTCAACAAGATTAGTGAACATCTACTCTCTCTCTCTCTCTCTCTCTCTCTCTCTCTCTCTCTCTCTCTCTCTCTCTCTCTGGCCATTTCTATTGCAGTAGTACATCTAACCCAAGCCTAACTCTAAACTTAACAAACAAGCTAATTATCACTTATTCAGTGATTGAAACACCTAATATTATGATGGAGATATTCAGTCTCTCAGAAAAGCCTGAAACCATGACTACACAAACAAGAACTGCAGACCACTTAAAAATATTTTAAATTTGCTGATGGCAGCACATCTCCTGGGACAGCACTAGTAGATCTGTGCAGTATTTGATGTCTTGAGCCCGTGTTGATTCTAATAATCTCTGTTGATTTTTCATTATGGAGGGGACATAATTCTGTTAGTTATAATGAGACCTTAAAGCCCAAGGCACTGGAGTCTGCAAGCTGGTGGCTGACTGGGAATGACCTTGGCACTTAAGGTGAAAAATCACCTGCTCTGTCAGCAAATGATAAAGCAGCTATTCACCTGCATGAGCTTCAGTGAACAAGAGAGCTAGAAAGTCACGTAGTTTCAGTCAAATAAATCCTAGACATTAGCAGATTCTCATCTCCTGCCTGAGTACCCAAAGAGGGGAGAGCTTGGTTCCCCTCTTCCTCCCTCTCATCTCCTTCCCTCTAAGCCATCTATCTTTATTAATGTCATTTACCTGATTAAGCATGCTTAAAGACGGCAGTCAGCGGTTTTTGGCTTTTGGGACGCTCTGGACGTCTGTAATTTCATGCTACAGCGCTCTTCCTTAACGTTTTACATTTGTCGTGTCTTCTGTTTCTTCGTATAGATCACCCTCCCTTCCCTCCCGTAGCCACTGTGTACGTGCTTTCCTTTGCCGTAATCCCTTAAGTGCTTCCATTTGCAGAAATTTAACGTCAGCCTAGAGTTAACGTCTGTTTCGTCCTCCTGCGCTCCCCTCTGTCTTCCTCCGTCTTCCAGATTCACTGCACACGGAAGCTTCTCGATGCATTTGCTTTTTTAATAGATAATCTACTGAACACAAATCCAAAGTGATTGATTGCAGTAGTTGGGAACCACAAATAGCACTCCCAGATCAATGTAGGAGAATACGCTTCCCCAGACAGAAGCAGAAGCAGACGCAGGCCCAGAACTGGAGAGGAAGCCAGCCCTTACAGAAGCAATTACCGTCACAGCACCAGTACGGACTCGCTGTGGATTATGAAGCGCTGATTTTATATTCCAGAGTCAGGGATTTGATGCCTCGAGGGAACTGTTTCCGCCCGATAATGGTGCAGACGCAGATTAATCCCGGTCTCGGACTGAATCGCGCTGCCAGCTCGGGTTCTCAATTCCAAATCCGTTTTAGTTCTACAACATGGTGAAACCTTCTTTACTGAGGCATTGCCCACTTTGAGAGGGGGGGTAAAGAACCTGTTGACTGATTTTGCCAGGGTTAAACTAACCCAGGCCGTCCATTAGGTGTGTGCCATATCGTATCGCACACAACATTTTTGAATATCATGAACGATATTATACTAGAGAGCGTTTCTGAGGCCGATTCCGATCGCCGATCACCTTTCACCGTGATCAGCCGATAGCCGATACCGATAGAGGGCTGGGCTATATACCACGGCAGGGCTACATGTAGTTATTAGCGCAAGCAGGTCATGAAACATGGTCGAAACTGGTTTATTACCATTTTTAACAAGCTCATATGAAACAGTTTCATATTTTAAACTAAATTAACAGCAAATAAACAAAGTAAATCAAACAAACATCCCCAAAACTGTAATCATTCAATTTAGACCCTTAATTTAAAGCGAAAAAATCGATTTAAATAAATGCAGTAAAAACTGCAGTCAATAAATGCAGACTCTGTTATTTTAAACAAAAAACTGCAATCATTAAATGTAGATCTTGAATTGCTGCTGCTGTTCTGTTCGTACCGGTCAAATCTGGTCTGTATGGTGTTCTGGGTTATTAGTTTTGTGTTAGCTGTGTGTGCTAGCTCTGCTGTTTGCTGATACTCACTGTATTCAGCTGTGTGCAGTGTCGTATCAGATTAGTGTGTTAAATATCTTTGTCTTGGTTCCCCAACGAGAGACGTTGATTTTATACATTATAAAAACGTCCTGGATGAGTCTGAGTCACATACGGTAAAAAAGTCTGTGGAAAATGAAACGGTATGTATTTCCACCTAGTGGTTCAGATAGGAATTGCAGGGAGGGGGTTCTCCTCTTCCTGAATGAAATGCTAGCTGTAAATACAGAAATTAGGCTCATTTGTTTAGTGCCATCGATCGGCTCTCAGGATCGGCTACATTGGAGCAATATTGGCTGATCACCGATCACATATTTTGATTAAAAATCGGCCGATACCGATACAATGCCGATCAGTCCTTCCATCTCCTTCCATTATACCCTGAAATATGGTGCCATATCACCCATCCATAATTATCACACCAGGGTACTACTTTTACTGTTTTTAGTAAAAGAAAAATTCAAACTTTTCTCATTTTCCATTCTATATCTACTAGAGACAGATTTTATCTGTCCAGTATCATTCACTTTACTTCAGTCCTGGATATATGGAGATATTTGGAGTGCATTATTTAGTATCGTGACATTCTGGATCATTGACTTCTGTTACAATCTGATGAATTCTTGTATTTTTTAATATCTCAGTTAGGGCCATATCATATCGTATGCAATAATAAAATTTAATTTTCATTTTGTTGCAGTAGGGTATTGTTGAAATATTTTTTTTAATTCAATGTTTTGTCATATCGCCAAGAGTATCACCGTGATATATAATAATATCGTGATATTATTGTAGGGCCATATTGCCCACATGAAGTGAAAATTAGGTTGTCTGGAAGCTGCTGAGGTCCTTATGTACTAGCGGTGCCTCCAGCCACAGAGGTGCTTAAAGCCATTCTGTCTTGCAGGTGAGAGCTACGTCTGTGCGTCCAGTGAGCCCTACAAGAAGGTGGACTACACCAAGAATGTGAACCCTAACTGGGGCTCTCGGATGGCTGGGACCGGGACTGGGACTGGGCGGCAGGGCTCAAGTGGAGGCCAGAGCCGGGAGACTAAAGACTTCATCAAGCCCAAGCTGGTGACGGTGATCCGCAGCGGAGTGAAGCCACGCAAGGCCGTCAGGGTGCTGCTGAACAAAAAGACAGCCCACTCGTTCGAGCAGGTGCTGGCCGACATCACCGAGGCCATTAAACTGGACTCCGGAGCCGTGAAGAAGCTCTACACTCTGGACGGGAAGCAGGTGTGTACATGTGAATTGGTATGTCTATAGTTTGTTTAACCTGAGTCTGTATTTAGGGGGTGTATGTATTTGAGTACATGCATGGAAACTTGGGAGTCAAAACCATGCAACTGTTGTTCCAATATGACTTCTTTTGGTCACGTCCTCCTCTACTCCAGGTATAAACCTTTATTTTGGAGTGAGGGAGGCAAAAACATCCGAACCCCAAACTGTCAGCAGATTCCTTAGACCTTGGTCAATCCATGTTCTCAATTTAGGACCCTCTATCTGCCTCCATCATGTATTAAAAACCTTCAGTCAGTATCTGTTCAAGCTTTAGAGTCCTCTGTGTACTGTTTTCAGACCTCTCAATTAGTTTTATCTGTCTTTAGTGTCCACAGTTAGTATCTGTTTGGTTTCTGAGCACTGGGTCTGTCTTTAGAATCAGTCGGGATCAGTCTGTCTCTGTTCTTAGAGCTCTTTGTCGTCTTTAGAATATATGGCCAGTGTCTGTTTCGTCTTTACCACCCCCAGTCAGTTACCACCCCCATGTCCTGTCTTTAGAGCACTTGCTTAGTATCTGTTCAGTCCTCAGAACCTTTAGTCAGTGTCTGTTCTCTCTTTAGAACACCTGGTTAGTCTTCATTCTGACTCCAGAACTCTCAGCCAGTTTCTGGCTTTTGAATTCTCTGTTTTATCTTAACGCTCTCGGTTAGTGTCTATTCAGTTTTGGAACACTTGAGTATGCTCTGTTCTGTCTTTAGAGCCCTTTCAGGAGTCTTTAGAGCAGCTGATCAGTGTCTATCCTGTTTTAGGAACCCTAATCAGTCTCGGTTCTGTCTTTAGAACCTGTGGTCTGTCTGTTCTGTTGTTAGAACATTTGGTTTGTTATTATTTTTCAGAATCCTCAACCTCTTTAAAATCCTCAGCCAGTTTCTGTTCTGTCTTTAGGCCCCCTGTTAGTATCTGTTCAGTTTTAAGAGCATTTGTTAATCTCCGTTCTTTCTTTAGAACCCTCGCTCAGTCCCTGTTCTGTCTTTAGAGCCTTCAGTTAGTATCTGTTTAGTGTTTAGAACACTTGGTAAGTCTTTATTCTGTCTTTATTGTTCTCAGACAGTCTCTGTTTTTATTTAGAATAATTTGTCAGTCTGTGTTCTGTCTTTAAAAGCCTGAGTCTCTGTTCAGTTTGTAGAACCAGTATATAGTATATCACCTTCTAGCAGTAGAGTGTCTCTCTATGTGCATATTACCATACTGAGTTCTCATAATAAATATCATAATAATTTTATACTCACTAACACCTCATAATAAATATCATAAGAACTGTATACTCACTAGCACCTCATAATAAATATCATGATCATATTATACTCACTAACTTCTTATAATACATATCATGATAATATTATACTCATTAACTCCTCATAATAAATAACATGATAATCTTATACTCACTAACTCCTCATAATAAAAATCATGATCATATTATACTCACTAACTCCTCATAATAAATATCATGATAATATTATACTCACTAACTCCTCATACTGAATATCATGATAATATTATACTAACTGACTGCTCAAAATAAATATCATAATATTATACTCACTAACACCTCATAATAAATATCATGATAATATTATACTAACTCCTCATAATAAATATTATGATAATATTATATTAACTAACTACTCATAATAAATATTATGATAATATTATACTCACTAACACCTCATAATAAATATCATGATAATATTATACTAACTCCTCATAATAAATATTATGATAATATTATATTAACTAACTACTCATAATAAATATTATGATAATATTATACTCACTAACTCCTCATAATAAATATCATGATATCATACTAGCTAACTCCTCATAATAAATATTATGATAACATTATACTCACTAACTCCTCATAATAAATATCATGATAATCTTATACTCACTAACTCCTCATAATAAATATCATGATCATATTATACTCACTAACTTCTCATAATACATATCATGATAATATTATACTCACTAACTCCTCATAATAAATATCATGATAATCTTATTCTCACTAACTCCTCATAATAAAAATCATGATCATATTATACTCACTAACTCCTCATAATAAATATCATGATAATATTATACTAACTCCTCATAATAAATATTATGATAATATTATATTAACTAACTACTCATAATAAATATTATGATAATATTATACTAACTAACTCCTCACAATAAATATCATGATATCATACTAGCTAACTCATAATAAAAATCATGATCATATTATACTCACTAACTCCTCATAATATATATCATGATAATATTATACTAACTGACTGCTCAAAATAAATATCATAATATTATACTCACTAACACCTCATAATAAATATCATGATAATATTATACTAACTAACTGCTCATAATGAATATCATGAGAATATTATATTAACTCCTCATAATAAATATTATGATAATATTATATTAACTAACTACTCATAATAAATATTATGATAATATTATACTAACTAACTCCTCACAATAAATATCATGATATCATACCAGCTAACTCCTCATAATAAATATCATGATAATATTATACTCACTAACTCCTCATAATATATATCATGATAATATTATACTAACTAACTGCTCATAATGAATATCATGATAATATTATACTAACTAACTCCTCATAATAAATATCATGATAATATTATACTAACTAACTGCTCATAATGAATATCATGAGAATATTATACTCACTAAGTGCTCATAATGAATATCATGATAATATTATACTCACTAACTCATAATAAATATTATGATAATATTATATTAACTAACTCCTCACAATAAATATCATGATAATATTATACTAGCTAAATGCTCATAATGAATATCATGAGAATATTATACTCACTAACTGCTCATAATGAATATCATGAGAATATTATACTCACTAAGTGCTCATAATGAATATCATGATAATATTATACTCACTAACTCCTCATAATAAATATCATGATAACATTATACTCACTAACTCCTCATATTAAATATCATGATAATATTATACTAGCTAACTGCTCATAATGAATATCATGAGAATATTATACTCACTAACTGCTCATAATGAATATCATGAGAATATTATACTCACTAAGTGCTCATAATGAATATCATGATAATATTATACTCACTAACTCATAATAAATATTATGATAATATTATATTAACTAACTCCTCACAATAAATATCATGATAATATTATACTAGCTAACTGCTCATAATGAATATCATGATAATATTATACTTACTGACACATCATAATAAATATCATGATAATATTATACTCACTAACTCATAATAAATATTATGATAATATTATATTAACTAACTCCTCACAATAAATATCATGATAATATTATACTAGCTAAATGCTCATAATGAATATCATGAGAATATTATACTCACTAACTGCTCATAATGAATATCATGAGAATATTATACTCACTAAGTGCTCATAATGAATATCATGATAATATTATACTCACTAACTCCTCATAATAAATATCATGATAACATTATACTCACTAACTCCTCATATTAAATATCATGATAATATTATACTAGCTAACTGCTCATAATGAATATCATGAGAATATTATACTCACTAAGTGCTCATAATGAATATCATGATAATATTATACTCACTAACTCCTCATAATAAATATCATGATAACATTATACTCACTAACTCCTCATATTAAATATCATGAGAATATTATACTCACTAAGTGCTCATAAT
Organism: Megaleporinus macrocephalus; assembly: GCA_021613375.1. Taxonomy (NCBI): domain Eukaryota; kingdom Metazoa; phylum Chordata; class Actinopteri; order Characiformes; family Anostomidae; genus Megaleporinus; species Megaleporinus macrocephalus. The sequence continues at coordinate 11,060,401 of CM038718.1, read as the reverse complement.
GAATATCATGAGAATATTATACTCACTAACTCCTCATATTAAATATCATGATAATATTATACTAGCTAACTGCTCATAATGAATATCATGAGAATATTATACTCACTAACTGCTCATAATGAATATCATGAGAATATTATACTCACTAAGTGCTCATAATGAATATCATGATAATATTATACTCACTAACTCATAATAAATATTATGATAATATTATATTAACTAACTCCTCACAATAAATATCATGATAATATTATACTAGCTAACTGCTCATAATGAATATCATGATAATATTATACTTACTGACACCTCATAATAAATATCATGATAATATTATACTCACTAACTGCTCATAATAAATATCATGAGAATATTATACTCACTAACTCCTCATAATAAATATTATGATAATATTATACTCACTAACACCTCATAAAAAATATCATGATATTATACTCACTAACTGCTCAAAATAAATATCATGATAATATTATACTTACTAACTCCTCATAATAAATATCATGATAATATTATACTAACTCCTCATAAAAAATATCATGATAATATTATATTCACTAACTCCTCATAATGAATATCATGATAATATGAAACTCAGTAACTCTTCATAATAAATATCATGATAATATTATACTAACTAACTCCTCATAATAAATATCATGATAATATTATACTCACTAACTCCTCATAATAAATAGCATGATAATATTATACTCACTAACTCCTCATAATAAATATCATGATAATATTATACTCACTAACTGCGCATAATAAATATCATGATAATATTATACTCACTAACTCCTCATAATGAATATTATGATAATATTAAACTCACTAACTCTTCATAATAAATATCATGATATTACACTAACTAACTCCTCATAATAAATATCATGATAATATTACACTAACTAACTCCTCATAATAAATATCATGATAATATTATACTCACTAACTCCTCATAATAAATAGCATGATAATATTATACTCACTAACTCCTCATAATAAATATCATGATAATATTATACTCACTAACTGCGCATAATAAATATCATGATAATATTACACTAACTAACTCCTCATAATGAATATCATGATAATATTAAACTCACTAACTCTTCATAATAAATATCATGATAATATTATACTCACTAACTCTTCATAATAAATATCATGATAATATTATACTCACTAACTCCTCATAATAAATATCATGATAATATTACACTAACTAACTCCTCATAATAAATATCATAATATTATACTAACTAACTTCTCATAATGAATATCATGATAATATTATACTCACTAACTCCTCATAATAAATATCATGATAATATTATACTAACTAACTTCTCATAATGAATATCATGATAATATTAAACTCACTAACTCTTCATAATAAATATCATGATAATATTATACTCACTAACTCCTCATAATAAATATCATGATAATATTATACTCACTAACTTCTCATAATGAATATCATGATAATATTATACTAACTAACTTCTCATAATGAATATCATGATAATATTAAACTCACTAACTCTTCATAATAAATATCATGATAATATTATACTAACTAACTTCTCATAATGAATATCATGATAATATTAAACTCACTAACTCTTCATAATAAATATCATAATATTATACTAACTAACTTCTCATAATGAATATCATGATAATATTATACTCACTAACTCCTCATAATAAATATCATGATAATATTATACTAACTAACTTCTCATAATGAATATCATGATAATATTAAACTCACTAACTCTTCATAATAAATATCATGATAATATTATACTCACTAACTGCTCATAATGAATATCATGATAATATTATACTCACTAACTGCTCATAATAAATATCATGATAATATTATACTCACTAACTCCCCATAATGAAAGACCTATCACACTAATACCACTCAGTAAGTGATGGGCGTACTCTTGTGGGCGTGTGCATGCGCTGAGCTGGAGAAACCCCAGCTCTGTCAAAAAACCAATACGCCAGCGACTCCGGCCGCAGGCCGGTTGCCATGGTAACCTTTCTCCTCTCCTCTTCTCTTGAGCGAACTCACAGAATGCCTCAGCAGAGAGAAGGCACACAAGAAGGTTGTGTGTGTGTGTGTGTGTGTGTGTGTGTGTGTGTGTGTGTGTGTGTGTGTGTGTGCAGCGTGTGTTATAGGAGAAGCCCTGGGTTCATTTGTATGCCACACATTTTCTACTGCAGAGAAGGAGGGGAATCCTTGAAAGACCCGTTTGTTCTTGGCGAGACAGAAGTGTGTGTGTGTGTGTGTGTGTGTGTGTGTGTGTGTGTGTGTGTGTGTGTGAGAGAGAGAGAGAGAGAGTGTGAGTGTGCTGCTGTACCTCATCAGCAAAACTGCTGGTTTCTCATAGCAACTGCAGACTAATTTATCCAGTGGCTTTTAGGAATACAACACATTTTTAAGTTAAGCTTATTTGCATAAAAGCAGTCTTGTATGTGCAAAGAATTCTATCCTGTAATTGTCATGTAGATATTTTGCTAATTCACTCCAGTTTGGCTCATATCAGCAACATCCAGCAACAAATAGCACACTGTACACCTAATCAAAGCCAGCTATCTGTGTGCCTTTTATTCAAACACTGCAGTACTCCTGATAGCGGAGAGTGAAACTGTCAACAATGAAGGTCAAAATGATTTCAACTAACTTCAAAAGTGAGCCAATAGGAGGTGCAACTAATATTTCTTTCTAATATAATCCAGTGGCATAAGTACTAAAATATTTATTGGGCCCCTCGTATAGATATTGGAGCAGTTTTTATGGCCACCAAAAGATCCTGTTTCTTAAAAACATGAGCATTTAGCTTCCATGAGCACTACACACAATCATTACGTCTATTCTTCACAACCTACTACATTGTATATTAAAGGTGGACCTATTACGCTTATTTATAGGGTTCATAATTTTATTCGTGGGGTCTAAAATAATAGATTTACATGCTTAGATTTTCACAAAGCAAAATCTATTTTCTCATGCTGTATTCACTGACTGTCTGTGCTGATTGGTTAGCTCGGCCCTTCTTTTCTTATTGGTCAACAGCTGGAACGGCATACTGATGCACAGACACAGCTGTTCCTACAATGGTGTGAGTTCTGCTGTATCAGTTTTGAGTCAGAGTTAGTTTCTGAAAGTCGGGTAGTACAAGTCGGTAGACCTGATCCACCGAAAAGTGGTCTCTGGGGGGGGCTTTGTAGACGGTTATGTGCACAAAAGGTTACAAGACTTTAAAGAAAAGGGAGAAAAGCTCAATGGGTTCCCTTTAATTGTTTATAACTCTTGATCAGATTGTCTTGTTAAATATAAAATTAACCATGATGCATTCTGCTGTTTCCGGTTATGTTGTCCTTTGTCAGAACCACTAATCAAAATTCCTTTTGTCTAATTTATTCCTTAATGCTGCAGTGCCACACTTCCTCTAGAGCATTGCAATTTATCTGATTAGCTGCTTGTACATATATACACTACCGCTCAAAAGTTTGTGATCACAGTGAAAGGTTCTTGTTTTCAATGGAGTATCTTCTTCCTTAACACAACAATGGACTGACAGGTCTCTAAAGAAAGTTGTTTCTTTCTGGTCATTTTGAGTCGGTCAGCAAGCCATCAACTGCTGATGCTTCAGATACTAAACTAACCTAGAATGTTGTTCTCCCTTTTATGCTCACTTATTAGTAGAATGTTTTTCAGCTGTGCATCACAATTGAGCAAGAGTGTCCTAACAACCAATTAGTCCAATAACATCCTTAACTTGGATTGGCGGCCATACCAGGAGATTTAGACAGAGGACTGAGAATTGCTGATAATAGGACTATATACAAAATAAACCTCTATACAAAAATAGACTCTAATACAAACATGTTATTCTTTAAAATCATCTGATACACTTAAATTAATTGTGAAATGGACAATATTGTTTGTGAATTGCATGAAAATTGCATGAAATTAAGTTCTAAAGTGATCCTAAACTTTTTAGCGGTAGTGTATGTAATTATTTTTACTATTTCACATGGTCGTTGAATTGCTGTACCAAAGCAGGGTTACAAATTGATTTCAGTCCAGCGTGCCATGGTGCGGTTATTAAACTATCCTTTAAGGCACCCCTAAGTGTTCACCTTAATATTGTGTACATTCCGTTTTGATACTTTTAAAATGTGTTGGATAAACCAAGCAAAATACTCAATTTATTAGAGACCCAATTCAAACATCCCCACCAATTCTTACGGGGCAGTGGTGGGCTGGAGGTTAGAGGAAACCAGCCTTGTGACCGGAAGGTCGCCGGTTCGATCCCATGAACCGACAGGACACAACTGATGTGCCCTTGAGCAAGGCACCTAACCCCTGACTGCTCCCTGGGCGCTGTGTTATGGCTGCCCACCGCTCTGGGCAATGTACTCACTGACCCCTAGTGTGTGAGTGTTTGACTGCATGAATGGGTTAAATGTGGAGATCTTGAATTTCCCTCTAGGATCAATAAAGTATCTCTATCTTTATAGCTGACAAGTCTTCAGGATTTCTTCGGTGATGATGATGTGTTCATTGCGTGCGGCCTTGAGAAGTTCCGCTATGCCCAGGACGACGCTGCGATCGGACACGCTGGGAAGCCTTCACCTGCTGCATTCGTCAACGGTGATACACATACTGAAGCATGTCTAAATGTTTAAAAGTTTAAATGTCACTCAAACCGAGCACTGTAAGCTTTTCTGCTGTTACTTTTCTAACAGTTTTTCTTTCTGAGGTCTACTTATTTCTGTGCTTCCAGGTTCCAAAAATGATTAAATAAATTTTTACATGATCTTTTAACCCCTAAAATGAACTAAGCAGGTTACCATGCTCTTAAAACAGATAAATTAAGTCCTCTCTTCTGATTGGCTGCCTCATTCTGCCTCACACCACTTATAACTTCAGAATGAATAGGTGGAGCAGAATCACTGTATGCTGAGTAGGTGGATGTTTGTAAATAAACTGGTTATTGTAACATCACAGAAACTATGAATTTATAACAGGCTATCCTGTGTTTACAGAATAGTTTATTCTGTAAGTGGATTGTGTGATGAACAATGTTTGCATATACTTCTGACACCCTTATGCTAAATTTGGCTTTCAGTGATATGAAATGAACAATACCTTACAAGGTTTCATTACCATGAATCTGCTATTCACTCATACAGTACTAAAGCTAAAGTGTCTTCATCAGTTCTTGCCTAAATGATAGTTTTACGTTTTTCTTTTCCACATAACGAGCTTACAACACAACAAGGGGGATAATATGAGAGGGATTCGGAAATTAGACAGCACTTTTGTTAGCTGCTCTTTAAGTTTTGCAAGATCTCAAGAGCTTTCTAATTGCTTTATTAATTTATCTCAGTCTAAAACATCATGAAAAGCTACGTGTCTCCAAACCTTTATCTATCCACAATACTAACTGTGTTCATCCTCTGTCTCTCTCTCAGAGTGTAAGATGAAATCGTCAAAGTCATCTGCTCCTTTGAAATACGCAGTTCCCAAAGGCTCTGGTATGAACAGGTCAAAGTCCCCCGTGTCAGGTAAAGACTTACCTGTGCAGGAGTTTTACACATGGAAATGAAATCATGCCTTACCATTAAAAAGTGTGGAACTTTCAGGAATAAGTTAAACACTATAGGTATTCACACTGTAAGGACAGGTTTGTCAGTTCAACCTAAACTGACATACTTAAGTAATTTAGTAAACAGTAAGTGATAAGTAAATTAACTAGTTTTATTTAACCTAAATAAATACTTTGAATTACTCATTATTTCAAAGTGAAAAATTTGAGAATTTCAGTTGCTCGTTATCACAAAAGATAAATTGGTCTCGATTTAAATTGTTTTAACAGCATTGTATTATTGTATAGATATTACAGATAAAAATGAGTTCCCCATTCAGGAGAAATATAAAAAATACACAGACTGTGGATTAGGGAAGCACCGATACCACTTATTTCTTACCAATACCAATACCAATACCAGCGTTTCAGGTATCTGCTGATACCAAGTACCGATACCAACTCTGACTTAAATGCCAGATATATGGCTATAAATCCTATTTATAGTGTTCCACTTTTAATATGTTGTATTTTTTTATGTCTTATCCTGAATAGGAAATAATAACCTTGAAAAAACACCATTTACTGGTTGAGTAACTGCACATTAAAAAGTTTCACAGCTATTAAAAAAATAAAAATCGCCACAATGCAGAAACACAGCCATTTAGTCAATAAGCTTCATGGTATCGGCGCTCTCTTTTGCAGATGCCGATACTGTGTGTAAGTGCCAGTATCGGCGCCGATACCAATACTGTATCGGTATCGGTGCAACACTACTGTGGATGTTATTTGACTGTAATTACTTAGTGATAGTATTCTTAGTATTCTATATAAAATCTAAGCCACTATATCTTCCTCCATGGGTGTAACATAATCAGTTACCGTGTCTCACAGTCACCATTTAATTTATTTGAATACGTTTTGTCCAGACACATGAACTTACAAAGCAGAAAGTGCAACCAAGTTCTATGAAAAACATCCCAAAAACTCACAGCAAGCCTTCCAAAAAGAATAGAAGCTTTAATAACTGCAAGGGTGTCACTGCATCATTTATTATTATACTTACTTATACTTACTTACTGAAAACCTTCTCGCATCCCTGTGTACAAGCACAGTATATACTGTTGAACCATAAGAGTGGGCCATATGACAATATCATAGATTACAGTCCTGACATACAGCTGCATGGTTCCAACTATATACGTTACTAAAATAGTTCTGCTCTCTTCTTTCAGGCAGTGATGTTATAGGAGGTCAGACCCCGGCACTAAAGTCGTCAAAGACTCCCCCGAGCCCAGGCAGTCAGCGCAGTCGAAAGGTCAGTGTAGATGAGAGATGTTGAAGTCCTCTCTGCAATACAGAGCTATTTGGTTTATTGACTGGTCTGTATTCACTGAATGTGTATTATGAACTCCATGCTCTCTTATCTGCAGATTTCTTCCAGTCATGCATCTCCCTCTCCTCCCCCCTCGGAGGAGCTGAATGGAGCAGAATATCTGAGCCCAGAAGGTATCTCATACACACGTACCACGTAGCTTCTGCAAATAAGCTGCAAATGTGCTGCATACGCATGTGTGTGGTTCTGTGACTGTACAGGTTGGCACATCTGGCAGAGTCAAACCCCAGGAAGCATAATCCCACTCTCTTATAAGCCTCTGGGAGACGGTACACACATTACTGTGTGTAAGTTAGTGAGAAAGAATGAGGTGTGAAATGCTTGCTTGGAATTACACATGCGTATATGACTATATGTGTTATGTAGTGCTATAGTATTGTACACTGTAGAACACTATAATATAATTAGATAATAGACAGTATTATAATGGGATTAATGAGATTTTAATTTAAGTAAGAAAATATTTAATTCTTTATAAATTCAAGACTGTAACTTATTCAGTGAGTAGATTTTTGCTTCTTAAACAAGATCCCAAGGTCATGGAAAAAATGCTATTGTGTTTCAGAGTGGTCAAATTACTGGCCTGCATCAAGCAAAGCAAACATAAGCAGGAGCTGCAATGGCTGGAATTGGGATATTGGGCTGTCCAGCACATCATTACAACCTGTAAGAGAGGACCTGTGGGTCAGAAAAAATCTTGAATAACGGTGATCAAAGTCAAAGTGATGAGTCAAAACCTACAGTAGAACTATGAAGTGACAAGAACTCACAGCATTGGGTGGTCTGATGAGTCCAGATTTACCCAGAGGTTCCAGAGCCATGGGCACATCAGGGTAAGAAGGGAAGCATGTGAAGTGATGCACCCATCATGCATAGTTCCCACCATACGAGACTCTGGAGGCAGCATTATGGTCTGGGATTCCTTCAGCTTGTCTGGTTGAGGTTAAGCATAATGAAGGCAGTAAAATAAAGTCAATGATCAGGTTATTCCATCAATGGATTTGTTTTTCCTTGATGGTGCAGCCATATTCCAGAATGACACTCAGGCCCAGATAACAACGTGGTTCAGAGAGCTTGCGGAATCATCTTCACACATGAACTGGCCACTGAAATAGATATGTCAGATATGCTGGAGAGGACCTCACAGAGTGGTTAAACTGGTTTAACTCCCGTTGTCAATGCAAGATCTCAGCCAAAAATGAATACAACTCTGGATGGAAATAAAGGTTGTGATGTTGTATAACGCTGTTGTAACAATGTCATGGCTAATGTATGCCATAATTGAAGGGCAAGGTGAGCCAGTGAAATATATATATATATTTATATATATAAATATATCAGAGTGCCTGGCGTTTTTTGTTTTGTTTTGCCCAGTGTACATTTTAGCACCCTGTCATATAATTATACAATATGGGACACTGATGTATGGTATGTATTCATTCTACTCTCTCTCTCTCTCTGCCACTCTCTCTATCTCTCTTCCTCTTGGTCTTAGTTAATGGAAATAAGGTGCAGTCATCCATCATCACCGATAAATACAAAGTGGGGAAGGTCATTGGAGATGGAAATTTCGCTGTGGTTAAAGAGTGTGTGGAGAGGTATGGGACTGAAACACCTACACACAAACACACAAACACACATGCAAACATGTATGTCTGTGAATATTACATAGACTCCCATTCATTTACTTGAGACATAAGACCAAAACCTGAATCTGAACCAGGGCTATTATTGTTAACTAAAATGAACAAAATAACGAAAACTGAAAAGAAAAAACGATACCTAACTGGAACTGTATTATGCATTTACAAACCTAACTAAAACATACTGAAATTATAGATAGAATACCATTCGTTTTCGTGTTTGTCAATTTATTCATAAGCCTTGTGGACTGATATCAAATTGTTTTACATTAGCTGCCGGCGCCGTGCGGCACTCTGATGCAACTTCTTAGGTGCGTCCAAAATCGTCTGCTAGTCAGTAGGTACTAGATTAAAGCCTGTATGTACTGCTCAAGCGGCAGACTAGTAGGTAATTTCAGTAGGTGAGTTTTAGTAACCACACAAGCTCGGATGTACTACGTCCGCCATATTGCCAGCATCCTGTGACGCTAGACGTCAGACCACCACCGTAAAAGTCCTGCTATTCATTTAAAAGCTCCGTTTACTGACAGATTTAGATGCTTTTTGTGACTCTGATCTGCGTTTTTATCTGAATATGTATCAGACAGTGTCAAGCTGTAGCTCAGAGAAGACGACACGGGGGAATGTGATCATTGTTTACCTCAGCAGTAGAGCTAGCTTCTGTAGCAGCAGTTCACTTGCCGTAGCTATGTACACACAGCCGACGTTCAGCTTTTTTTTCCTTCAGACATACTAGCCACGCTCGCCTACTGATTTCACTACTGAGTATTCGGACATACTAGCCACGCTCGCCTACTGATTTCACTGCTGAGTATTCAGACATACTAGCCGCGCTCGCCTACTGATTTCACTACTGAGTATTCAGACATACTAGCCGTGCTCGCCTACTGATTTCACTACTGAGTATTCAGACATACTAGCCCCGCTCACCTACTGATTTCACTACTGAGTATTCGGACATACTAGCCGTGCTCGCCTACTGATTTCACTACTGAGTATTCAGACATACTAGCCACGCTCGCCTACTGATTTCACTACTGAGTATTCGGACATACTAGCCACGCTCGCCTACTGATTTACTACTGAGTATTCAGACATACTAGCCACGCTCGCCTACTGATTTCACTGCTGAGTATTCAGACATACTAGCCGCGCTCGCCTACTGATTTCACTACTGAGTATTCAGACATACTAGCCACGCTTGCCTACTGATTTCACTACTGAGTATTCATACATACTAGCCACGCTTGACTACTGATTTCACTACTGAGTATTCATACATACTAGCCACGCTCGCCTACTGATTTCACTACTGAGTAGTAGACAAGTAGGCAAATTCAGACGCACCTCTTGTTTACAGTCTGTTCTGCTCTCCACGCTAGCCTGCAAAATGGCGACAGCAAAAGTTGGGAGACAGCAGCAGAGTCTCAATCTCAAAGTCATTTGGGAAGATTGCATGAGAGGGCTAACTGCGAGTACCTTGACAAGCTAGCCCGTCTGAGTAGCTCCCCCGAAAGAGCAGCCACATCCTGGCCAGGTAGCACCGGGAAGGTAACAACCATAACAGACCAGGCTGCTGGTTAGTTAATACACAGGAGCATTGGTGGATGGATTGGATGCATGAAGGGTGCATTGGTAGACACGCTTATCGAGACTGGGATGTCCACATGATTGTGACTCGGTTGCCTTCAAAAAGTTTAGCATTTCACTCGAACCAGAATTTAACTCACCCGGTGCTGCAAGAGTGAATAACTCTTTTTTGAGTTTTTATTACACAATACTTATTTTAACCTTTTTGAATTCTGCACCTGAAAAATAGCACAAAGTGTAAAAAAACTAAAACTAATACTAGAACTAATCAAAACTAAACTAAAATTAAGCAGTAATAAAAATAATAACTAATAAAAACTAGAAAACCCAAACTAATTAAAACTAACTGAATTAAAAGAGAAAAAGTGACAACAAAATAAAACTAAACTATGGTTAAAAACTATTATAACCTTGGTCTGAACTACTACTATCTTAAGCTTAACCCTTATCCTACAACATGGGTGTATGATAAGGTGTTGGCCCCCCCACAGTGGCTTAAACCTGGTATACACACACACACCACACACACACACACAGAAGCATATTACCCGCTGTGTCCACAAGCTAGGCACTTAACCCTGTGTTGTTCCAGAGCTTCTCTAAAGCATGTTTATGAAGTAAAATGTTCTCAGAGTTCTCTTTATAGTAATGCAATTACTTTCTTTCTCTATGTGTGTGCACACGTATGTGTGTATGTAGGGCCACTGGGCAGGAGTATGCTTTGAAGATCATAGACAAGGCCAAATGCAGTGGGAAGGTCAGGAAATATATTTAATCATAAAAATATATTTTTCATACACTTATTTCACATTTCACACAAAATATGACAAAACATGACCAAATATTGTGATTGGTGATCCTATCAGGAGCACCTGATCGCCAATGAGGTGGCAATACTGCGCCGCGTCCGGCACCCCAGCATCATTATGCTTATTGAAGAGGTGGACACACCTACTGAGCTCTACTTGGTTATGGAGCTTGTTAAGGTACAATTACTGCTTCTAATGTTATAGCGTTCCCGCAGGCTCTGCGTTAATGAGTCTTATGGGAAATGCAGCTGTATTGTCTTTTACATACATTCATACATTCTTAGAATTCTTTTATGCATTCTGTATAATCTGTATTTTCTCAGATGTAATTGTATTAGACTGATAGGCTTCACTTCCTGTTTTTATCCTGAAGACAAAAACTCCTGTAAGCTTGCAATGCTGTGGTAATATAAGTGTGCATGTGATTCGCAGGGTGGGGATCTATTTGATGCCATCACATCGTCCACGAAGTACACAGAGAGAGATGCCAGCGCTATGGTCTACAACCTGACCGGCGCGCTCAGATACCTACACCGCATGAGCATAGTGCACAGAGATATTAAACCAGAGAATCTACTGGTATATACACACATTCTAGAATCAAATATTAATTGTATTGCAGATATAGTACTGATTAAAAGTCAGAGACCACTAGTGATTTTTATTATTTTCAGTTTTGATTGTTATAATTTATTATTACAATGTTATTATCCGTGTCAAAAAAGGCAAAAAATAACTATTTCACAGAATTTATAACTAACTTAAATAGAAAATCAAAAGTAAAAATTATAATTTTTTAGTGCTTAGTGTGTCCACTCTTTGCTTTTATTACAGCTTCCACCTTTTTTCAGAAGACATGCTTTCAGTGTGCCAAAGAAATGTGCAGATATTTTTCCACACCTCCAGAGTCCAGTCTAAGAAGCTCTGCTCCTCAAGATCCAAGTCCAAATTTAGACTCATCTCACTCTACATCGCAGATCTTTTATTTCTGCTTCAACTATCTATCTATCTATCTATCTATCTATCTATCTATCTATCTATCTATCTATCTATCACTTGTTCTTAATGGCTATTCTCACCATAAATTAAGTAAATAAAGGTGGTCTTTGGCTTTTGCACAGTACTGTACTTTATACTTGTTCCCTAAAGCTTTTGAACGGTAGCACATAAACACTATCATAGACACTGAAGACACTCACCCTCTCACTCTGCAGGTATGTGAATATCCTGATGGCACAAAGTCTCTGAAGCTGGGAGACTTTGGGCTGGCCACTGTGGTTGAAGGACCACTCTATACTGTCTGTGGAACCCCCACCTATGTGGCACCAGAGATTATCGCAGAGACAGGGTAAGAGTGAACACCGGGAAAAGCCTGGATTTATCTCGTTATGTAATTTGCAGTTGTAATGTGAGAAACTGCTGTTTGTGTTAAACAGGTACGGTTTAAAGGTGGATATCTGGGCGGCGGGGGTGATCACGTACATCCTGCTGTGTGGGTTTCCGCCGTTCCGCAGCGAGAGGAACCAGCAGGAGGAGCTATTTGAGCAGATTTTGCTGGGCAGACTAGAGTTCCCCTCACCGTACTGGGACAACATCAGCGCCAGCGCAAAGGTCTGCCTCTGTCAACACTTCATTAAAGGAATGGTTTGGGAAGGATTAGCCAGTGTCCAAACTTGGCTTCTTTAGTCGGAGCTACAGTTTCCACATTTCTAACAAACACTAGAAGTCAATAGCCACCCAAATCTTTTCCATAACTACGCCCCCAAAACAAACTGTGTACAGGCCTCTTTTATAAGGTCCTGCAGCCTTGATGTTGTTTAGGACACATTATGACTTTCTGTGAAGTATATAAATGAATAAAACAATCAAATAAAACATTGTGTAGCCAAATACTTTGGGCAGCCACTTCACAGAGCATGGGGATGCCACAGATTTTACTAGCAGTTTCTGTTAAAAATTACTAATAACTGGAGTAATAACATAACTTGGGGTGTATCTCAAAACCTAGTGAGGGTCTACATAGACAGCATTTTACGTCATAGTATGAGCTCCCGACATGTAGGCTGTCCTAATACTTAGATGCCTTAAACATGCTGTCTACTGAGGAACCTTATTTAGATCTGATTTTAAGGAAGCATCGATCACTTCCTCAGCCGCTAAGACAATCCCATGATGCAACGCATGCTAATCTGCGAGCAGTGAAGTGGTTTTAAAAATGTGAGTTATTTTGATTCTCTCTGGAGTTTTAATGTGTTTCTTGTCATATAATCACACAAAACAGTTTTTATTTACAACTTAGTAACGAGTCGTTGACCATTTTGCAGTTTTACACTGGAGCTATTAGCATTTACGCTAGCGGATTTTTAAGCCTCGGGCTATTGTTATGGATGCCGACCGGTAGCTTAGCAACCAGCTAAACCACCGGTCACGTGCTGCAGTGGGCGGGAACAAGCCGTGACGCAGTCTCTCTCTAACTAGAGCGTCTCAGTAATCTGTTTATGAGGAGAGATGAGGAGAGAACACTGCTACTTACACAGCTGCTACCTAGACAGCCTACTTAGACACTCACTAGGTTTTAAGACAGACCCCTAGAGTGCATATTGTCAAGTCCCTTCACCCATGAATGTGAGGAGAAATGGGGGAGACAGAATTTGGCACAATACCAAGTCTAAACTAGCTGCCCGCTGTGTTCAGCAACTTTTCTTTTCTTGTAGCTCACAGTGAGTCATCCATTACCTGGATGTGATTAGAACGGGTTTAGACATTTTAAGGATAGATTTGCCAAAAGAATTTCTAGTGTTTTAGTGTTTGTTAGCAACATTAGCTTTAGCACTAAAGAAGCTCAAATTTGGACACAGATATCTCTGTCATGAATATTTAGTACATTGGATTTGTTTACACATAACACACTTGTGGTCACTTTCGTACATGATAAGAGCTAACTAGGTTGGATTTAACTGATTAACTCTGGTCATGTGCTTCTTTGCAGGACTTGATTGGTAAGATGCTGCAAGTAAATGTGAGCGCACGCTTCACAGCAGAGGAAGTCTTGTCACATCCATGGGTTCTGGTGAGCAAGAAGAGCTGTATATTTTAATTTATTTATTTATTTATTTGTTGTAAATGTAGACAAAACAAATGGTTTTACCTTTTCACCATTCCCCAAACCTGCTGCTTGCTGTAGTGGTTTTCATGTATTTTTCCTAATATCAAGTTTTATTTTGTAGCTGCCTTTGTTTCTTGATGACTTGTTGGTAGATTTGTCTGGATTTTGTTCGTCTGTGATCTCGAAATTAATAAAGTGAACCTACTTAAATGATATATTAGATTTTTGTTTTGTAACAAACATAATGCATAAAATTACTAATTTAGCTAATTTTACACTAACAAGCTACTGAATGAGCTTGTTAATCAAAGAAACCAACATTTATTGGTGAGCTGAGCCAGAATGCTCATCACTAGACACTGTGGAACCAGATATTTAGTCATATGACCAGTACTACAGGTTAAAATGGTGAACTTCATCACACTTAGAATAGCTGAATGTAAAATGTTCAGTATAACATTAGAATGTCCCCTGGTATTTACGTAAGTCTCATGTTGGCACACTAATCAAGCACTGACTGGCTGCTCACTCTCCAAAGCAGGGCGGATGCTGGCTTCAATGGCAGCAAAATGTTTGGTTTAACAATACTTTTCTTTTTTTAGTCTGATAATGCACTCTTTTCACCCATTTCTGAGATTGTATGCATCCCCACTTTAATCTTTGGTTTGAGAAAAGAGTAACAGTATTGCCTCACCAATCTTTAGGGAAAGTCGGGCAAGTCAAGGCATATTATAAAGATTTTCAGAGGTGTCCCGAGCATAGTTACACTTGCTAGGCTATGAAGGACCAACTAATCAGAGAGCTAATTTGCTACGGCGTGACCCTGAGGCAGATCAGTGGACCATTGGGAAAAAAAAAAAATAAATAAATAAAAATAAAAAAAAATATATATATATATATATATATATATATATATATATATATATATATATATATATATATATATATATATTACTGTATATATATTACTGTATATATATTACTGTATATATACTTGAATACTGTAGTACATATACTATACTGCAAGTATGTAACAATGACATCTCATATATTATATTATATTATATTATATTATATTATATTATATTATATTATAACAAGTGTTAGAGTGAAGAAGGACCCGCCTGTGGAGCTCATTCTGATGTTTTCATTTTGCTTTTAAATGTTTAGGATGATTCTGCACTGGAGAACAACATAACCTGCGAGACACCAGACGCAGAACACACACATGATAACACAGGAACAGAAGCACAGGTAAGACCACCTGCACATGTACACACATTCAGGTGTACACAGTCAGGAGACATCAGCAAAGGCAGTGTATGACTGATTGATGTTTCCTTTTCTTTCTCTGCTTTTAACAGTTGGATCAGCTGCAAGGCAACGGTAAGAACTAAAATCTGTCCATGAAAATGAACATAGTGATTTAATATAAACGATCTCAACCCGCTAAGATCATTGTCTGATTTGTGCTCCAGACACACGGTTGGCAAGTGGCCAATTTATTACTTAGGTTTTCTACTACACCTGTACCAAAATGTTGTGAATTGTGAATTTTATGGACATTTCCTTTTAAAGAGTAAATATTATTATATTAAAATTTAATCTTGGCTGATAGAAAGGACTACAAATGAGATAATGTGTGCTTAGTAAAAATTAGCCACGAGTCAATATGGCTGTATAAAAACTACTTAAAATCAACCCCAAACTATAATAATTTGTGCATCCTTAATAATTAACACTTTATTTTGATGGTTCTAGATAAATAATTTACACATACTCAAATTTCCAACAACTAATCTGTTAAAGGTGATAATCAGCTGCATTATGGTTAGTATTAGTGGTTTTGCATTATGGTTAGTATTAGTGAGTGAATGTTAAGGGTTACGTTGATGATGTGATATATATTTATATATTTAGATATATTATGTATTTAGATTCATGTATTTATATACAGATATATATTTTGTTGAACTTACATTAAAGCTAGTTAAGGTTTCGGGATTTAGAGGATTCTTTGGCAAGTAATTGCATGCAACATGCTAAGGAACATTTCATACCATGGGCTTTGGACCCGGATTGATCTTTGATGTTTAAAGGAGTGTTTGTTTTCTGAGGATGTGAGTGAATTATCTACTATTGTTTCCCAGTATAATAATGATTTTGCTTCATGTTGGACCTTCTTTTTGAGCCTGTGCATGTGACGTGAATGCATAAGGAAACGAAAACTTCCACAATTCAAAACTTGACATGAAATCTTACACAGCCTTAAAATAGGATCATCATTTACTAAGCATCCAAAATAGACCATCAAAATGCCATAGAATATGGTAATAGATGAAAATAAATAATAGGATTTATTAATGAATACTTATTCTTGTGTGTGCATCTTGCAGAGCAAAGCTCGACGTAAATGGAGATGCTCTGGAGGATCAGCAGAAGAGAAGCCCTGCTCGCTCAAAGCTCCAAAGCTTAAAGGAATACTTTAACCAGAAATGCCCACATGGCTTAAGATGAACGAAAGCTAAGCTGGGACTAATGCTAAGTTCCCCCTGCCACCCCGCCAGTAGCTTTCATTTAATACCAAAAACCAGCAGTTCTGGATGAAGTATACCTTTAAACCCAATGCTCTGCAAAATCTACTGAGCTGCGACCACCAGACCAGCAAAACCCTTCCAAACCTTCCTACTCTCCACTCATAATGTTTCCGTAAGCTCTCACCATTTACCTTCCTCTCATTTTACTCTGTCCATCCTCTCTTTTCCTCTCCATCCCCACAGTCCCCACTTTGATTCATTCCTACCTCTTTTCTCCTTGACTGGTATCTATCAGATGTCTCAGAAGAAGAGTGCTGTTCACCACTCAAGTGCCCCAATCACAGCAGCTTTAATACCACGTTTAATTGAATCAGTTCATAGACTTTCTTTCATTTACTGTTGTGAGCCTCTGGAGAGCTGGCACATCTTAATGGAGTACTCCAGTGTTTTCAACCTAATCTCCATCTGTACAGTACTATTCATGTCAAAAGTCGATTTGATGTGTTTGCCATGAACCCCACTGACTCAAAGCACATGTATGATGGACGCTATTAGACAGCTGATGAAAATGTTTAAAATATATTTAAATATGTTGTAAGGTTTAATTAAACATGTAAGAGCTGGATTAGCAGTAGAAAAGTTATATTTCTAAACATAAATTATTCCTTCTGGAAAACCAATCAGGCAGTACAGTGGTGTAGTGGTTAGCACTGTCACCTCACAGTCAGACGATCCGGGTTGGATTCCTGGTCTAGGCCGTTCTGTGTGGAGTGTGTATGTTCTCCCCGTGCTTGAGTGGGTTTCCTCCGGGTACTCCAGTTTCCTCCCACAGTCCAAAAACATGCATGTTAGGTTGATTGGTCATTCTAAATTGGCCGTAGGTGTGAGTGAGTGTTGGCCATGCGTTGGAATGGTGATCTGTCCTAGTGTATCTCGCCTTCGCCCGATGATGCTTGAATTGGCTCCAGCCCCCCGTGACCCCCACTAGCGGGATAAAACAGAAGATAAAGGATGGATAGTAAGTAAGTCATTGGGAAGTAAGTCATTAATAGGTCTTCACCTGAATGATTAATTGTATATATGTTTGCTGGCAGAACACAACTGCCCCTTACCTTCTATTACCAGAGTTACTGATGGGGCAGATAGAGATTAGACTGAAAAATGCTGGGGTATTCCTTTAAACAGTGTGACATAATCAGTGTGAAATGCACAGATCATGATTTAACGCAGCAGAATGGCAAAAACTGTCATATTGTTGCTGTCCAAACAAAAACGTGTATCTCAATTTCTGTCGATTTTTAATTTTCCTACATCATTTGAACACGACAGCTGCCATTTACATTGTGTGGACATTTCAGTGGACCTATAAAAATTCTGGTTCCATTGACTTCCATTGAAAGTAAGGTATGTTTTTGCAAAGTTGCCGTTTTAGAGATACTTGTTTTTTTTGGACAGTGATGATATTGGATGATATTGGATGATATTGGCGAATTACATGTTTTGATTCATCCTCAACAGGGAACTTGCTCATTTCTGCTATTTTAGTGCACAATTTGTATTTTTTGTTGAGTTTAACATCAATAAAAAATATGTAAATATAAAATAAACATATGCCGCAGCTTTTGCACAGGCCGCATTTTCAGATTTATTTTCCAGTATAAGTCAAATTCAGCAAGAAAATAAATTGTGCACTAAAGAGAATGTGGGCTTATCAACAAAACCAGGGACGCCCATTCAACTGTACAAGCCCAGCACCTGTAAACTGTGAAATCTGATATATATGACGGCTCCTGGTCTGTGTTTGCCTGCAGATTCTCCAAACGAACCAGCAACCTCATTTCCTACTGCGCTGTGCCCTTCTTTACCTCTCTCTTTCTCTCTCTGTATATACAGTGTCTAGGTGTGAAAATCATTGATCTCTCAGTCAGTAGCTACACTATATGGCCAAAAGTATGTGGACAAATGCTCATCACATCTTGATGAGCTTGTTGGACATCCCATTCTGAAACCATGGTCATTATTATAAATTAATTATTAGTTTCTCCTCTGGCATAGTTATACTCTTCTGGCATGGTTTTCCACAAGATTTAGGAATTTGTGAGGTCAGACACTGATGTTGAACGAGAGGGCCTGGCCTGCAATCGAGGTTCCAACTCATCCCAAGGTTGTTCACTGGGGTTGAGGTCAGGGCACTGTGCAGGTCACTGAAGTTGCTCCACATACAACTAACTAAACCATGACTTTGGTTTTGGACAGTGATGCTCAACTCAAGAACAAGAAAGGATCTTCTCCAAAATGTTGGAAGAAGCCATTTTTTGAAAAATGAGAAAACGTTTCCACTCTTCCAGAGTCCAGTCGAAGAGTGTCATTGGTAAACTTAGGCTTGGGTGCACCTGCTCAGCCATGGAAACCAACTTCATGAAACAGCGGAGGATAGAAAGTGGTCTGCCAATCCTGAATGCTTTCATTTCTTAGTAACCGCAAAGAGGGCATCCTGTGGGTTATGTTTAAAGTCACTCAGCCAGTAGTGGAGACTGCATGGCTGTGTGTTTGATGTTATACACCCTTTGGCAAAGGGTGGGGCTGAAACACCTGAACTCAGTAATTAGGAGGGCTGTCCACATACTTTTGGCCACATAATGTGCATCCTTAGAGTGCGCCATTAGATCTAGATCTTTCAGCCATTCCTTCAGTTTTACATATCAGTAGACATATCAGTTCTTACATATAGACGCATTAGATTGTATGTGCGTCCGGTGAGTGCGCGTGTGTTCAACAAGAGAAAGTATTTGGACGTTTGAGTGTAATTTTGTGCGCCCCGCGTGACTTGGTTTGAGGAAACAGAGTAGTCTTACCTTTTGCTTTACACCAAAATAGGGTCGGCCTTCGCTGGATGAAGAGAGCAGGAGTGCTGTATTAAGTGTGTGTGAGCGAGAGAGAGTGTATGTGTGTGTATCCATGAATTGCCACCTCCTTTTTCTGAGAATAAGTGTTATCCATTTAGTTTCATCTGAAAAAGAACGAGGGAAACGTGGATGGTACTGAACGACTGTGTCATGTTGAAAGTGTAATAGTATTAACTTTTGTACTGTGGTTGATTATTCGGGCCAAACATTTCCTGCCTACACTGTAACGATGATGGGTTTTTATTTCATCTTTTGTTTGTACTTCAACAATACATCTTTAGTAGCTGAGTCGCACGTGTGTGTTTGTGTTTATTTTAACACCCATAAGCATTTCTATTCTAATTAACCACACTAACAACAGCAGGCCAACAAAACACTGTGTTTGTGTGCTCAACGTATGCATGGGCAATGTAAATGATTACAGTACCCTACAACCAGTGCTTAATTCGTAAAACATCAGGTAATGGAACACTAAAGGTGTGGTGATCCAGCAAGTGGCAGTAATGGAAAAGGTCCTGGAACACATAGACACAACAGTGCTTCAAGTGTCCATCTAACATGGTAGCAATCTATGCAATAAAAAAATTCTAGCTTTAATGACTGTAGTAAGGAGCTGCAACCATAAAATCTCAGAGATGCCACTGGATGAATAGTTTTTGTTGTCCTACAAAAAAAAACATGTCAAAGAGGTGGTGGATCCACATAAATAAGTTCTGGAACACCTGTAAATATGAGGTGCCGGATCTTGTTCCGGCAAGATCTGGCACAAATTAAGCACTGCCTACAACTGTCTACAGTGCATATCAACATGATCTTCTCTAAAACTGATTAAAACGTGTTTAGTAAAGGTTAATATAAAAAACAAATGGAGAAGATATTACACAGTTTTGTACACCTAGAAACACTCAGGGGGTCCTATGTTGGCTGGCTACCCCAGTGTTGGCTGGCTGCTAACTCGCTCGCCATAGGAACTCTGCATCTAGCCTCACCAACATGGCTTCTCCTCCTAATTCAGTTCGAGAAATAAATATCAGTTCATTCTACACACCAACCTCCTGTGAAATTGGACGAATTTAGATTTACAAGTACACATCTGCACCGTCTAGTGTTTTGCTAAACAATGAAGGACCAACTGGGTGAACTAATTTGCTACAGACCAGTGCTGCATATCTAGATAGTTAGGAATATCGAAGACAGAAGCTGTGAAGCAGTTAAACAATAAGCTTTCCCTAAATCTGTTCAGTGTCTTATTCCTGAATGGACAGCATAATGTCGTTTCCAAGGATCCCATTCCGATGGGGTCCATGAGGTTAATTAGGTGATCCTAAACCCCTCAGGACCTCCTGTATTCTGCAACCTTGAATACTATCTAAATACAACCCCAAACTTATCAGATACAAGATATATCCTGCTCATCAATTTATTTACTTTCCAGGCAAAACAAGATGTATATTTCTCAGGAGATATTTCTGTGGAGATAAGAAGACCTGATAGACCACTGAATCTGTCGCCTTCAGATTTATAGCTCTTAAAGAGCTTCATTTATTCATTACATCAAGCTCCACTTTTACCTCAGGTCTTTGTCATTTACCATAAAGAGGCACTTTGCAGTTGTACTATTACAGATTGTAGTCCATCTGTTCCTCTGCCTACTTTGTTACCCTGTTCTTCATTGGTGATGAGCCCCATTGGACCACCACAGAGCAGGTGTTGTGCTGGTACAAGTGAATCAGACACAGCAGTGCTGCTGGAGTGTCCACTTACTGTTCACATTGATAGACACTCCTACCTTTCTGGTCCACCTTGTAGATGTTGTAAGCCATTACTAAAAGAAAGACATATTTCATGATGAATACATTAAAAGTAAAGAGTGTTTTGTTCTATATTGTGCTATTTTAGAGATACTTGTTTTTCTCTGGACAGCGATGATAAGCCATAAAAAGATATTCCTAAGAAAGAAACAGGAGTGGAGCAGCTTCCTTCTACTTATTTGCGCAGTACAGCCCAATAGACTACTCAATGTGCATTGAGCTTTATCCATTATGGCTTGTATTATTACATTACATAAGGACTTTCATGTGAAAATCACTGATAATTGAGGTATTAGCTGTGATAATGCGTAATATACACTTACTTAAGACATTGTTATGCAAATATTTTGAAGTACACTACCACAATAAAGATTTCAATATATAAATATGTCATCTAGATTGCTTCTTGTTAACGTATACTTGGCAGCATTTGATTCCTATATCTTTTAGAAACTATTATTTTCTTCGGTCAACCAATATACTAATAAATAAGACCTGAATTTGTAATTAAACATTAAAACTGAAAACTTTTTAATATCTAATTAGATAAGAATGTAAAGCATGACTGAGTTACTGAACTTTAATCTATTTTAATGCATGAATTCCAGAAGTCACCTAAACTTGTGAAAAACCTATAGGAACCAAATGCAGTTCAGTTTCGGGTTGCTGAATAATTTGGGTAACACCATGTTTTTTTTAGCACGGTTGCAATAATTATGCCGGTTATTATTTATTTTTTTACATAACAGACAATCAGCTGGAGTGTTTAAACTCTGTTTCAACTCACTGTCCACTGTACACCTGTACACCTTGGAGATGTAAGGTCAGAGACGGCCCAAGTTATCTGTTGCTGCAAAGCTTGTGTTAGTCATCCTCTATTCCAGGGGTGTTTAATTAGAGTTCAGTAAGGTCCAGTTAGAGGACATTTCCTCAGGCAGAGGTCTGAACTGTCATCATTTCTAACTTGTGTTATTATTCAGTGCCATATCCTGTATATTTAAGTTACCCAGTGTCAGCATCTTATACCATAGCTACTGAAACACCAACCATCACACATACCGTTCAGTATATTTCAGTATATTTACTGTTTAAATGCTAAACTAAAACAAGTGCTACACTAAAAAAAATGGTTTTTTGCATCATAAAGTGTTTATTTATAGAGACAATGTGCATCAAAACGTGTGTCTTCTTGTTAACTCAGCTTCACAGATTGACCTGTTGGTTTTACAGAGTGGTATTCTCCAAAACTAGACGAGCAGGTCCATTCCAGAACCGTTTCTGTTAAACACTCAGTTTTCACTGTTGACTTTTTTGTTTTTAGAGCTTGTTATTCTTTCTGACTCGCTTTAGTCTCCAACTGTTGCTTCTCGCTTCGCCTGTGTGTGCGTGTCGCACGCCCCGATGTGCACAGATCTGATTGGCTGAGAAGCCTTCAGTGATCTTACAGCGCACACGATTGGTCTTTGAGTTCACTGCACCATAAAGCCTGTATACCAGAAAAAAAACAAGAAAAGCTCTGTGGCTCAAAATAAACACAGTCATTTCTCAGTAGTTTATTGGTTTGGGTCCGCATTGGACAACGTCTGGGTCCGGATCTGGACCGCGGCCCGCCTATTAGTGAGCTTTGCACTAGCTCAGGGGTGTCCAATCTTATCCACAAAGAGCCAGTGTGGCTACAGGTTTTCACTCCAAACCGGCTGGAGCACACCAGATTCTACTTGTTCACCTTGTTGAAACGTCATGCCGCGGCGCTGATCTGTCGATCTGTGCTACCTTGGTGGAAAATAATCCTGCAAGTGCATTAAAACCACAAGTAGGATTAATGGATAGTGTAAATATGGTCATAAACAGTACCCCCTGCTATTTTGTCAAAGATTATGAGCTGCCACGAACGCTTTTGGAACACTCAAGCAGACAGTAACATTAGGCTAAATTTAGATAACAAGCTTAAAGAAAACAATTAACATTTAAAAGACATTAAAACATTATAAACTACAAGAATAAAACTATGCATGTACGCACCAACCATCGAAATCTTGACGTAATCGTCATGTGTTCATGCACAATAAGCCTTGGTAGGACCGATCGATGGGTAGGATGAAATGATAGAACACCGCCCTTTGGGGATAAGATTGGACACCCCTGCTCTAGTTCTTCATCAGTGCTCACAGGATGCTGCGCACAGAATGCTGTTGTCTGGATAGTTTTGGTTAGTGGCTCAGTTAGCAGTGACACTGAGGTGTTTGTAAACTCAACTCATACCAGCACAACACACACTAACACACCACCACGCCAAGAGAAACAGATGAACAACCATCTGTAACTGCAGAACCACAAAGTGCAGCAATATGGTAAGTGCAGCTGATAAAATGGGCTAGGATAAAGAGGCTGGCTATTGCGTACATTGTTTTGTATTCGCATATTACAGTCACCAGTTGTTGAGCACTTTCATTAGAACTGCTAAGTGCATAGAAACATGAAAATGAAGCATTGGTACATCATGTAGCGAAGCACAGAGTGAGCTAGAGAGGCACCTTTCCCAGAATCATTACTAACATCTGAACTAACAAAAGGTCATACATGACTCATCTTTATCTGAACCAAGCACGAAGATGAACTCTGCCCTGGAGCTACAGGAGTGCTTCCATAGCCTTTTGCTTTTTGTAGCGCTAGAAAATCCAAAACCTGGCCTGAAACATAAAAGCTATTTTTTGAAACCAGGGAATGGAAGCTTCTACGACCTGGCCTACCTGTAGGCACCCTTCGTTCTCAGGTAATGCCTGAGCTTGAGTTCTGGTTCTTCAGTTCAAGGCTAGCCTCATACTCATATACACAGTGCTGCTGATGAGTTCCCACCACCATGTTGTTTCTTCACCTTTAAGAAACAACATGGTCTTCCAAATGGTTGAAGTAGGTGTTCACATGGACTGTTCTGCAGAAGAACATGACTGATGTAGAAAGTGGTCTTCCATAATGCAGATGCCACAGAAGTCTTCCAGGAGAAACCAATATGACCAACAACTACTACAGAATGGTGAACCCAACCCTGCTCTTCTCTGTAGATCACATTCATTTTAGTCCACACCACTCCTGCAATCAGACAAACTTCTGTTATCCAGTAGACTTGCTTAGCTGCTTTCAAAGCGCTTTGCCACTAGATGGCAGTATTCAAGTCTAAAAATAGAAAGTGCTAGTTAACCACACGCCTACCCGCTGTTGCCTTGTGAAAAACAACATGAACTCACCTTCATGCTGACTCCAGCACTGTGGTGTCCCAGCTGGTCACTGATGCAAGACTGATATGTGTGGCAGCTGGTGACTACACGGGTCAAATTAGTGGGACCTCAAGAGTTAAAGCGTCAGCATCAACCTCTGATTACATATGCAGCAAGAGCACAACACACTGAGTGGATGATACACTGCAATTCAGCAGTGTTAGCCCTAGAAGTATATATATATATATATATATATATATATATATATATATATATATATATATATATATATATATATATATATAAGAAAGATAAACAGGTACCTCCAAAATGGCAACTTTACAAGAGAGTGTCAATGGAAGCAGGAGGTTTTCCATTTTGGAGCATTTCTGTTGGTCCATTTATGATGAAATTTGCACACAATGTAAACGCCAGCAGCCAAACGATGATGGGATATATATATATATATATATATATATATAGTCCCTGTCCATAGAAAACCATGTGTCTCAATTTTTTGTCCATTTTTATATTTCTATATCAACACATGCAGCTTCACTTTATATTGTGTGAATATTTCACGATCATTGGACCAATAGAAATGCTCCAAAAGGGCTTGGATATTTTTCTGGTTCCAGTGACTTACATTGTGAATAAGGTTTTTGGCCTCTCCTGCCATTGTTGTTACTGTTGCCGGAACCCTCTTATCTTTAAAATTACATGGAACCAGACTGTTTTGTAATCTGAGTAATCTAAGTAAGCGTGCTAAAACAGACATCAGGCTTGCCTGTGTAGTGTTGATGGATGCTAACTGGTGAGGTCTGTTTTTCTGTGAGCTAGGATTCTTTAAGTTGCCCAATTTGTCACCAGTAGTATGATACATGTTCCTGAATGGTTGTTATCCCAGTGTAGAGGAATACTAATGGTTTAAAAGGCATTCTGGAACTGATGCATTTAACGGTTTAGTGGCTAAAAGGTGTCTTACATAAAAACCAGTGGTCTTTAAAGGGACTATGTTAATTCCTCAGGCTTACAAAAGACTATGGGTCCGAAATTGAGTACTTTCATACTGAACAGTACACAAAAGCAGTACGCGAGAATGACTAGGGTGTCCGAATACATAGGGTGTGTCTGAAATCGCATTCTTCCATATTGAACAGTACACAAAAGCAGTACGTGAGAATGACTAGGATGTCCGAATACACAGAGTGCATCCGAAATCGCGTTCTTCCATACTGAACAGTACGCTAAAGCAGTACGCGAGAATGACTAGGGTGTCCGAATACATAGAGTATGTCCAAAATTGCGTACTTCTATACTGTACAGTACACAAAAGCAGTACGCGAGAATGATTTGGGTGTCCGAATACATAGAGTGCGTCTGAAATCGCATACTTCCATACTGAACAGCACGCTAAAGCAGTATGCGAGAGTGACTAGGGTGTCGACTGTGTGTATGTAGCTACGGCTAGTGAACTGCCGCTACAGGAGCTAGCGCTGCTTCTGAGGTAAACAATGATTAAATCCCTCCTGTATGTCTTCTCTGAGCTACAGCTAGACACCGTGTGAGTACATATTCAGACAAACGCGCCGATCAGTGTCACAAACAGGATCTAAACACGTCAGTAAACAGAGCTTTTAAATGAATAGTGATGGTCTGACGTCTCGTGTCACAGGACATTGGTAAGATGGCGGACGTAGTGTGTCTAAGGTTGCGTGGATCCTAAACACTCGCACACTGAAAGAGTGCACTGCTTTAACGGACAGACAGAGCGCACTAGCTCCAACTGAGTACGTACTGCTCAAGTACCCGATTTCGGACACCCTATGGTTAGGCGTAGGCTGCCTCTTTGCCACTAAAAGAAACAGCCCTGTACTAATTAATGGGAAATCATGTGACACTGAACCTGGTGTGTGTGCTTGAAGAGACAGTTTCTATAAACAATAAAAACAACCAACTGGCTAGCTGGTTAAGTTGCTATCTAGAAAAGCCCCCTCTTTTAGCAGCCGATGCTAAAAAACTGTATGTTTGTTTGTTATTTGAGTCAAAAGGTACTTCTTATGTTCTCTGAATTTACTTGTGATTTCAAACATGTAGCATTAAATGTTAATGAGAGGTTTAGTTTGGGGTTTGTAGGTCTGTTTCCAGTCAGAGAGATAGGAATCTTGCATGACTGGAGAGAACTAGCCAGGGCTTTGGCAGCCTCACTGATGAATATCTAGGGAATAAAAATGATATTACAGTGTTAAACAAGACAAAACCTGTCTGGAACTACAACACGCTTCACAGTAGGAAGTAAACTATCACAGATGAACCTCTCCTTACCAGACAGTTATAGATTCAGACATTTCTCTGAAAGAACTAACAATACTTGTTCTTTTCTTTTTGTGTTTCACCCCTGAATATTAAATGACTATGCTGTCTAGTCCTAAGACAACTGTTTACTGAGGCTGTCAGAGCAATTTATTGTTGTATTCACGTTAGTAGAAACTGAGCACTCACAGAAAAAAGCTAGATTGTTTCACTGTAAACAGTGTTGGGTAATTTCCCACCACAAGACTAACAATTCAGAACTGAAAGGTCCTATTATTCATTATTCTAGGATGCTGTACCAGAACCCAAATTAAAGGCCGGGAGCGGGAGCTGAAAGTGAAAGATTGTAAAATATACTGTAACTCATTACAGTGTCATGGAGACAAACAAAAAGAATGAAATTTAAATGAAAGGGAAAGGCATATCCTTGTTGGCCAAAAAAAACCCCAAAAACATATTTAATTTCATATTTAAAAGTAAAGAGTGCTTTGTTCTATTTTGTGCTACTTTGGGGATACTTGTTTTTCTTTGGAAAGCAAGGATAAGCCATAAAACAATATTCCTAAGAAAGAAACACGAGTGGAGCAGCTTCCTTCTACTTATTATGTGCTCGGTACAGCCCAAATAAACAGTTTCTAAATAGACTACTCACTGTGCATTAAGCTTTATTCATTATGACTTGCTTCTTATTAATGTATTATTACCAGCATTGGATTCCTATATGTTTTAGAAGCTATTCTTTCTTTCTGTCAACCAATATGCTAATAAATAATATGTGAATTTGTAATTAAATAGTAAAACTAACAACTTTTTAATATCTAATTAGATGGAAAAAAGTTAAAGCATCACTGAATAACTGAACGTGAATTCATTTTAATGCATAAATTTCAGAAGTCACCTAGACCTATGAAAAAGCTATAGGAACCAAATTCGAGTCATAAAATATGAATTTCGATCGTAATTCATGCTGAATAATTTGGATAACAAAATGTTTTTAGCACCGTTAAAGTAATTATGCCAGTAATTATTATTTTTTTACATAACAGACAACATAATTAGTCTATTAATTAAGTAATAGACGAATCCACAACGAATACACCATTTAGGCTGTACGGACTAAAGAATAAGATCCTAAGTAATTCCCAGTGTTCCTTAAAATAAAGTGTTAAAATGATTTCATTACAGTAAATATGAAAAAATAAAATAATAATAATAATAATAATAATAATAATCTTTTAATTATAGAACACTTTTCATACCAGGGGGATCTCAAAGTGCTTTACAGACCAATGTCATCAAGAATAACAAATTTAGGAAAGACAAAGTTTAATTTTATATGTAAGATGTCAAAGTTGTAATTAAACACAGAGTTAAAGAGATACATGTTTAATTGTTTATTAAAAGTGAGCGCTGAGCCTGAGTGCCTAATGAATCTTGGAATGGACTTCCACACTTTAGAAGCAGAAGCTGAAAGAGATCTGTAATTTTATGGAGGGATGTGCAGAAGGTCAGTATCTGCAGGTCTAAGATCTTGAGCTGGATCATAAATAGAGAGACGTTCTGTGATGTAAACTGGTTCTAGATTATTTTTAGATATTTTTATATATTTAGAGTTTTTTAGATGAGTATAGAACTTTAAAGTCTATTCTAAAAGATACATGTAGCCAGTACAGTTCTTTTAAATCAGTACTGATATGAGCTGAGATGATGTAAGATCTTCAGCTGGAACATATATAGAGAGACGTTCTGTGATGTAACTGGTTCTAGATTATTTAGAGCTTTATAGTCGAGTACAGAACATTAAAGTCTATTCTAAAAGATACATGTAGCCAGTACAGTTCTTTTAAATCAGTACTGATATGAGCTGAGATGATGTAAGATCTTCAGCTGGAACATATATAGAGAGACGTTCTGTGATGTAACTGGTTCTAGATTATTTAGAGCTTTATAGACGAGTACAGAACATTAAAGTCTATTCTAAAAGATACATGTAGCCAGTACAGTTCTTTTAAATCAGTACTGATATGAGCTGAGATGATGTAAGATCTTCAGCTGGAACATAAACAGAGAGACGTTCTGTGATGTAACTGGTTCTAGATTATTTAGAGCTTTATAGACGAGTACAAAACTTTAAAGTCTATTCTAAAAGATACATGTAGCCAGTACAGTTCTTTTAAATCAGTACTGATATGAGCTGAGATTATGTAAGATCTCCAGCTGGAATATATATAGAGAGACGTTCTGTGATGTAACTGGTTCTAGATTATTTAGAGCTTTATAGATGAGTACAGAACTTTAAAGTCTATTCTAATGATACAGGTAGCCAGTACAGTTCTTTTAAATCAGTACTGATATGAGCTGAGATGATGTAAGATCTTCAGCTGGATCATAAACAGAGAGGCGTTCTGTGATGTAAATGGTTCTGGATTATTTAGAGCTTTATAGACGAGTACAGAACATTAAAGTCTATTCTAAAAGATACATGTAGCCAGTACAGTTCTTTTAAATCAGTACTGATATGAGCTGAGATGATCTAATATCTCCAGCTGGAATATAAACAGAGAGACGTTCTGTGATGTAACTGATTCTAGATTATTTAGAGCTTTATAGACGAGTACAGAACATTAAAGTCTATTCTAAAAGATACAGGTAGCCAGTACAGTTCTTTTAAATCAGTACTGATATGAGCTGAGATTATGTAAGATTTTCAGCTGGAACATATATAGAGAGACATTCTGTGATGTAACTGGTTCTGGATTATTTAGAGCTTTATAGTCGAGTACAGAACATTAAAGTCTATTCTAAAAGATACATGTAGCCAGTACAGTTCTTTTAAATCAGTACTGATATGAGCTGAGATGATTTAAGATCTCCAGCTGGAACATAAACAGAGAGGCGTTCTGTGATGTAACTGGTTCTAGATTATTTAGAGCTTTATAGACGAGTACAGAACTTTAAAGTCTATTCTGAAAGATACAGGTAGCTAGTGCAGTTTTTTTAAATTTAGACCTGATATGAGCTGAGATGGTCTAAGATCTCCAGCTGGAACATATATAGAGAGATGTTCTGTGATGTAACTGGTTCTAGATTATTTAGAACTTTATGGATGAGTACAGAACTTTAAAGTCTATTCTAAATGATACAGGTAGCCAGTACAGTTCTTTTAAATCAGTACTGATATGAGCTGAGATGGTCTAAGATCTCCAGCTGGAACATATATAGAGAGACGTTCTGTGATGAAATAGGTTCTAGATGATTTAGAGCTTTATAGATGAGTTCAGAACATTAAAGTCTATTCTAAAAGATACAGGTAGCCAGTGCAGCTCTTTTAATACAGTATACGAATACTATATTAAACACAACAGAGTTTGATTCTAATGCTTAAACAGAAGATAACTGGGCAGTGTGTCCTCTGACGGGTATAGTTATATCACCTTGGCAGTGACGTGCAGCCCTGACGTCCTGACTCCCAGAAAAGCACGAAGCACAACAGCAACAGCCTACAAAACAACAAACCTTGACCTAACACGTGGTCACACTGACACAGCAGAAAACAGCAGAGGTGACGTCCCAGTCCTGATTTGAGCAAGCCAAAGACACAGCGGCAAGAAATACTGCCTACATTCAGTGGAAAGCAACCAATTACTCAGATCCATGTACTACAGTAAAATACTTTATTCTCATACTAACACTTGTACTTCTACTCAAGTATAATAGTGAGTAAAAGAATCAACTGTTTACTGAGCTACATTTTCAGTCTGTCTTCAGGACTTTATGGATGGGCCTGAAATCATTGATGCACTGGAGCCACACTTAGCACAACCCATGTCCCCCAACACGATCACCTAGGTCAGCGTCCAACAGCTAACTTTCACAAATTGTGCCAAAAGCATCTGGTGTCAAGTTAATAGTGCTATCAGCTACGAGGTACTTTTACTAGTCAACTTCAAGACCACGCAAGGTAAGCGCACTGTGTCTCTGAGTGATATATTACCCGGAGGGGCTGCGGCCCAATCAGGGCTAACAGGCTACAGCCTACTACTGTTGATCACTCACTCTAAATCGACCCTAGGTGTGTGTGTTGTCCCAAGCCGAGTTATATACAAGTTGACTCGCTGTGGTGAACCCAGTAGTAGAGAAAAAAGCTGAAAGGGGTGTGTGTGTGTGTGATGGGCGGTTAGTACAAAAATGAAGATTTTTTTTTATTGGACAGCAACATTACCAACCACAGTCATACTGCAGCCTCCGCAACTAAATATAATAGTGTTCACTATTCACCTCCAGTACAGCTTTTATTTACACTCAGAAGACTCACTTTCATTTTTTTAAATAGATAAATCTGCAGGGATTTGTTTCTACACCTCCAAAGCTTAGTCTTAGACCTCAGTCCAGTATTTCTCAACCCTTCTCCTGGAGGTCCACAATTTCAGTGTTTTCCGTGCAGTATGTCCAGTGTAACTCGACAAGGGTCTGTTAATGAGCTCATTGGTTGGATCAGGTGGGTTGCAAGTAGAGAAAATACAATCATGTTCACCCAGGTTGAGAAACACTGACTTAGCTGCATTTGTTGCTTCCCGCAGTTCTCTCGCACATTCAAATTCAATGAGCTGTGGTCTGTTTTTTAGGTTGGCCAATCCACTGGTCATCTACTTCGTTTGATATGCAAACGTTCTTCTTTTCATCTTTTTCTTTTTATCAGTAACAGCTACTTGACAGCAGCACATCCTTTCAGATGGTGTTATTTTTCTTACCGGGGGATGAAGGACAGAAACACCTGTGGATTCAGAACTGAAGCAGGAGTGGAGCTTGTTTTTTCTCCTCTCTCTCAAAGATGAAAGCTACTGTTTATCTAAGGGTAACAGTTTTGAAGGTTAACCAGGTCTTGCATGGTTCTCACTATCTCGTTGTCTAAAGAAAACGCTGGATGGTTGGGTGTAAATGACAGATAGAGGAGTGTATGTGGGTATGTCTGTGGATTAGTGTTTGGGGATCTGCTCTAAAATAATACATGCAGTTTGGAGGCTGTAGGTTAACCATGAAATTTGGGTATAACTGAAAATAAATGGGACCCTATGGGGGGGAAAAAAGAGGGCTGGAAAAAATAAAATAAGACGAATGCGTGTTGAACCAACACTACAGTCGTGGTGGGGGGTCTGCCCTGAATCAGTGTATGCAAAATAGTGTGAGTTAGTCGAGCAGAAGCTCAGCAGATTGGCGTGCACTTGTCTATCCTATTCATTCTCTATGGGAAAAAAATTCAGAGAAATTTCTGATTTTACGGAATCCATGCATCCTATCAAAAAGCTGTATACAAGCCAGAATCTCCCAAATCAGATCAGACAATCTGGAGTTGGTATCTGGCAGAAAGCAAAAAACAAATAACAACATAGTTTCGCATTGCAACTGTATTGTAATAGTTTAGTATATGAAACATTACTTTGCAATGTGCAACCATAACAACTCAAACTTAATGATCGTTTTGAAAAGAAGCTGTCCTGTGTTGATTTCACCACCTGCTTTGGTGAAGTAAGAGGACTGATTTCCATATAAGAGTAAAACTAAGCTGAAACCTGATCTGTTCATTGCATATGGATGTGTTTGTATGTGTATAGAATAATAAAAAAGAAAACAGACACACACATTTGTACAATAATTAATCTTGGTTTAATTTGGGTTAAAGCTTCTTTGTTCCCACAAATGAAGTCTAGTCCCAGACTACAAAGGATACTCAGTGGGAAATCGCTGTTCACAGTGAAATTAAGGTCAAACCTAGACTAATCTACATCAGGACAAATTAATCTCTGTAATTTAAAATTGTATACAAGTAATACATTAATAAAAGTAAACGACTAACATCTATCAGCGTCAGTCAGGTAAAAGGGTTAAAATCTGATGCCCTCTTCACAGTCCAGTTACAGTCTGATGAACTCCAACACTATAGCATAACCAGTTTGGCTTTGCAATGAGAAGAAATACAGTGAATAAATGAATAAACCAGGTTTAGTATATGAAACATATTACGACATACACTGCTACGTTTGATTGTGTTGGAGCGTGTTCAGACGGGAGGCCCTCAAAATCATTTGGTGACATCTTTTTCTTTTACATGTAAACATCATTAATCAACCTTCACGTCATCCATCATGAAGGCACGTCGTGGTTTTAAAGCACTTGGATGTAATTTTTTGGAACAATGCCACGTTTCCCAGCAAACTCCCCTATAAACCACTCCTCGTCGACCTCCTCCAGCGAGCACACAATGTCACCCACCTGTGTAAACACAAATACAATCATTTACTGAAATGAGTTGACAGTTTATTGCCTCGTGCCTACACTTGTTGGCTATTGATCACCTACACCTACCATACCATACCACTCTGTAGATGTACAGTTACTGACTCTAGTCTATTGGTCATTGCAGGATTGATTGACTAATAGACTACAGTTCGTATGTATGTTTATTATATAGACATTAAAACCTTGTTCTTATCACAACCTCTACGGTGAACAAAATTTGAGAAGTATTTATTTATTTTTTTAAGAATGCAACATTTCTACCCATAATGACTTTACTTACCCCGATCAGCCATAACATTAAAACCACCCCCTTGTATCTACACAAGCTGTCAATTGCATCCACTCCATATACAATACAGGTGCACTATACAAACTATACTGCATCCCTTTCTATGTATACTTTGTTAGTCTCCTGAAACCCTATTATTCAATGATCAGGACCCCTAAAGGACCACCACAGAGCACATATTATTTGGGCGGTGGGTCAAATGTCAAACAAATCAGTGTGGGCTGGGATCAGACTAAAAATTGCCGCTGTGGTCAAGAACTGAGAAAGGCTATAGGACAACAACCAGAAACTGAGCTACTGTGCTGTCTGTGGAGGTGATACATTAAAAAACGAATATGTGCAGCTGTTGTAGTCTAGTGTAGAAGTAAGCTTAACATGTATCCGATCAAAAACGGACCAATTCTTACCCATAAATAACTACGTAACATTGAAGCACACACACAGGCACACAACCACACACTCACACTCACGTGTGGACACACCTTAAGGCAGAGTTCATCTTCAGACTCAGGAGAGAAATCAAACAGAGCCCTCCCGGTCTGCCTTTCCCCCTCATATGCAGTGGGTGCTTTACAGGTGAGAGATAAAAAAAAAAATAATAATAATAATAATAATAATAATAATAATTCAACATTCAAATTTAATTACAGGAGACACTGACTGTTAACGGTATGGTGTACATATCCAGTACCATTTGAATGTATTGTATAAACCAAGCACGATACTTTCTTCTTTCGGCTTATTCCCTTCTACAGGGGTCGCCACAGCGAGTCTAACGCATACTAGAAGTGGCAGGCTTGGGACAACACACACTCATGCACAAACTCACACCCAAGGGCAATTTAGAGTGACCAATCAACCTAACACGCGTGTGTTTGGACTGTGTGAGGAAACCGGAGTACCCGGAGGAAACCCACTCAAGCACGAGGAGAACATACACACTCCACACAGAACGGACCGGGAATTCAAACCAAATACCAAGCACAATACTTTATTCATTTTTAAATATAGAGAAAATACTTTAACTAGAAGACTTGACATTGTGTTGCCGCATTGAATGGCTACTCATTCTCTCTCTCTCTCTCTCTCTCTCTCTCTCTCTCTCTCTCTCTATCATCAACAGCAACTATCATCACAGTGTGACCATGATGTCCCAACTGGAGATGAATTTGCTTATTTGTCATGTTTTTATAATTAATAATAATAATAATAATAATTACAAAAAAATAATTGTATTGTATTGTAAAAAAAATATTTATTGTATTATTATTAAATAATAATAATAAAAGATTCCCACTGAGTTCATTTGTTATATTGTAATAGTACTGGAGATGTACACTACTTAGAGTCTTACATACAGATCTTAATTGTCAGGGTTCCAGCTAAACAAATTCCTTACAGAAACTTTACTATGAACTACTCACCTAGTGAGGGTTTCCTTTGCGATGACGGAACTTCCTGAACAAAATTTAGAGGAAAAAGCCCCGTGTGTCCGTTAGCGCTG
This sequence comes from Megaleporinus macrocephalus, assembly GCA_021613375.1. Lineage (NCBI taxonomy): Eukaryota > Metazoa > Chordata > Actinopteri > Characiformes > Anostomidae > Megaleporinus > Megaleporinus macrocephalus. The sequence goes on along the minus strand of CM038718.1, from coordinate 11,025,340 downwards.
CCACGTCCCCACTCGTCATTTACGTATTCTTTTAGCGTGATGACGTCACCCTCACAAAACATCAACTCATCCTCTTGACCTTCAAATGCAAACCGAGCTACACACCTAATGAGAGAGAGAGTGAAAGAACGAGAGCGGGGAGGACAGAAGGAGAATGGTTCATACAGTGAACCTTATCTTTGCTTCCATTCTTTTCCAGAGGCTGTTTCTCACAATTCCAGTAATTCCAGTAATCCCAAACACATTCGGTCGAGGTCTGGACCAACATATTTAGTTTCACGCTATTTCTGCCCAGCAGTGTGTACAGCGTAAACGAGGACAAGCATTAAAAACCTGATGTCTGTGTTTGGCTGGGGCTCCTGCTCTTTCTGCTTTTCTTTCTTCATTTCTTGGTTCTGCTTCTGCTGAGAGATGGGCTTGTCCCTCACTGCTGCACAGACATCATCACACACCTCCTGAACCTGACCTTTCATCGCTCCGGGCAAGCCAGGCGTTTGTGTGGGAGTGGGCGTGTCGTCGAGGACTAGCAGAAGGTCCTCTTTCTGCAGTGGAAAGAGGAAAGACTTCAGTACCGGCATTATTTACATGCTTATTTGTGCATGTGTGTGTGTGTGTGTGTGTGTGTGTGTGTGTGTGTGTGTGTGTGTGTGTGTGTGTGTGTGTGTGGTTAGGTATTTACCTGAAGGTAATGTTCCTCTGGCTCAGTGCCAGCACTGTTCATTTTTGTACTTCCCTGCGGAACTTTGCTCTGAAATACACACACGAGCACAGACACACCTGTATTTTAACACTCAAGCACACTGTTTACACCAACAAGGCTTCAAGTTTCTCAGTCAGTTCCTTCATGATGAAGAAGTCAGGGTTCTCTCAACACAACCTTTACTGTATCAGTCAAAACTGAAATAAGAAGGGCAGAACATACGTACAAGAGAAAAACACACAGAAGCTTTAACAACTAAATAATATTATTGATTTTATTACAGCTTACACTCTTCAGGAGGCTTGTTGCTAGTTTTTTAAAAGAAATCTGCAGGGATATTTTCCACACCCTCAAAGTTCAGACCCTGCTTTCATTTTCTGTTATAAATTAAAAACACATTTAGTATGTGATGTTTTTTATTCTTTTTTTTTTTTTTCTCAGAAATGACTTAACAGGGAGGTATCCTTTTAGACCCACACTACTGAGGCGTCTTCTCACTTGTGGATTTTTTCAGATCTGAAAAAGGAGTGGAGCTTGATTTCTCCTCTCTCTTTCTCTTTCAATGATGAAAAGCTTTAGCTATTGTTGTTGGTGGTCTACGATGGTTTTGCATGATTGTTATGAGTTGTTATGAGTTCCAGTATGTCTGTAACATTACTCCAGTTTGAAAACCTCCTGATTTTTTATTTTTTTTTTCCCTCACCTATTTATTTCTTTGACTTTTCCCTTTCCTATGTAAGCATCTTTTATTGAAACTCCTCAGAAACATCTTGAAATGAATGGCCTTTGCTGTCTGATGCTTGAGCAGGACTGTAGTGTGTTTACGTTTTTTACAGTTAACAAAAAATATTTTGCTATTCTTTTAAAACAAGCAATGTATCTTATTTAGTCATAGAGTGCTCAGATTCTTAAAATGCAAATTGTGTATGGCACATTCATTTAAGGCAGAGGAATAGGCGGACCACGGTCCAGGTCCAGACCCAGACCCAGATGTTGACCAACGCGGACCCAAACCGATAAACTATTGTGAAAGATTTAATGTTGACAGTGTTTATTTTAAGCGGCGGATCTTTTCTTGTCTTTACGGTATACAGGCTTTGTGGCACAGTAACCTCACAGACCAGTTGCGTGCATTGTAAAATCACCAAAGGCTCTCAGCCAATCAGATCTGAGCAGATTCATCCCACAGGCAGCTCCAACTGAGTTAACAAGAAAACGCACGTATTGTCTTTATTTTCTTTCGCTCTCTATCAAAAGCGTTCTGTTTTTTTTAAAGTAGGGCTTGTTTTTACTTGAAGTGAGGAAAAAACTTTTTATTTCTTTGAACTTTTTCAACAGTAAATATACTGAATGGTATGTGTGATGTGTTGGTGTTTCAGTAGCTGATGGTATAAGATGCTGATATTAGACTACTTCAGTAAACAGGATACACCACTGAATCATAACATAAGTTAAATGATGACGGTCCAGACACTGGCCTGAAGAAATTTCCTCTAACTGGACCTTACTGAATTAAATAGCCCTGCTAGAAGCGAACTAGCGTGTAGTTTAAAAGAACGTACTATCAATTAATTTGATCACGTTTATGTTATAAAAGTCAAACTGATGTTTAAAAACAATACGTTTTATAAGTGTGATGGAATTAATTACTTGGTATTAATTGACTCATCATTTAAAACAGATTTTAATCATTTAGATTTTGCTACGGTCCACTAGGCCTTACTGTGTAGTCTCTGTAGAGAGGATGCCCTGGCTTTGGTCTAGGGGGTAGGGGTGGTCTTCGTTTTGGCCCCCTGTGACTTAAGGGCTGACTAGTAGTAGCAGGTGCAGGGGAGGAGCCTGCTGATTTAGACAGCTTCATTGGAGGAGGACGAAGAGGAAGCAGTCTACCGTCCCTTGGTCTAAACAAACAGAAGGGAGAGAAGCAATAAAGAAAAGTGAAATGATTTTTGGTGCGATATCGGATTCTACTCTTCTAATTTGATAATCCAACTATTATTAATAGCTCCTTAAAGAACCATAGCCATTATTTAGTCTTAGTGAAAGCGCTCAGCACATAGAATATAAGTGCAGTAAATATCTGGAGCAATATAAAAATCTAAACTGTACACAAACAGAAATGATATTTACTGCAAGTCAGCCTTACCGAGGTGGCAGTGAGGGAACAGAGGCTGCTGGAGCTTTGCTAACACTTGCACCACTAACAGCAACCTACATACACAAACACAGACAGGCACACAACGTCAAACCTACTACTACTGCAACACACAGACATGTAGTGGAGTGTTGCAGATGCTCCATTTAAAGGGATTCTCGGAAAGTTAATGAAGTGCATTACACATGGGGTGATTAAATTATACCTTATTACTGATATGACACATACACTGCAAAGCAGACATGATATTTTTAAAACCAATTAATCGAGTTAACCTATTTCCAGGCTTAGATGCAATAATGCACCATTATAGAACTCTGCTGGCCAGCATGAAGTTTAGTGTCATGTTAACACAAATGCAGAAGTCTAAGCACATTGTTTAAAACCACTTATTTTAGTTGTGTTTGTGAAAAGAACAATTCTTGTAATGATATACATTCTTGTTTGGTGTGTTTGCATTTCTCCTGGACTTCTCCTGCCATGATATACATTTGTTATATTCTACTACCAACACACTTGATTTAACATAATCTATTGAGTAGCCAAACCAGGTCATCATCATCATCATTATCATCATCATCATTATTATTATTATTATTACCACTATTACTACTACTACTACTACCACCATTACTACATATTATAATAATAATAATAATAATAATAAAAATAATAATCCTGGTAGATCAATTTTAAACTTTCTCAGGGCCCTAAAAGTTTTGCATAGTACTGTATGTAAGCCAGTGAGTTTAAGACCAACTAGTCCATCAAACACTACTGATAAAGTCCTTTTTTAAAATGATACAATCAAACCACATTTTATTATATATAAAATATATTTATATTCTAAAAATATAAACAAGCCAGCTCTTAAGTCAACAACAACAACCATCACCACCATTTCCCAAAACCCATATGTTTGTGTACTTTTAACCTGAACAACATAAATGCAGCCAAAAGACTGGATTACATCAATTTGGAATAAATCTGAATCAGTGAAATCATTAGGAAACTACTGCACTGTTTGTGCTTGAAACAGCTTTAGATTTCCAGAGAAAAAAAATAAGACTGGCTAGCCTTCTAGCCGTCTGAGGCTGATTAAGAGGTTAAATATGTGAACAACTGGTCGTTTCTAAGTGCAGATCAACAAAAACATTGAACATCTGCAGGCTGCAGCTGTTTTACATCTGGGAGCAATGCTAAATATTAATTACATTGATAAGAACAGCCTGGGAGATGTTTGTATCATAAATGCAAGCAATGTTTAATAAATCACTGATATGGGAATTTGTAGAGGGTTACAAATGCAGTGATATGAATAAAATGCAGACACAGTAGCTCAGAACTGCCTAAACATTCTTCTCTTTTGGAGTACGACAGACATATCTTCTAATATCAGTTTAAAAGTATCAATATTTTAAGCAATTTAAGTCTCCTAATACTGATTTCCAGTTTACCTGTGCATTAGGGTTGGACGGAGGTGGAGGCCTCCTCTGAGATGGAGGTTTGGCTGGAAGTTGTGTTTGGGTTGGGCCAGTGGAACCTGAGCAAGTGAAAATGATATACAAGCACAGTATAATAAATCAGTATACAGACTTGAAGGACTGGACGCTTATAAATCTACTAAATAGCATAAAAATAACTTGGGGCATAAAAACCACAATGACTCATGAACTTCCCAAGATGACAGTCCTGCCCTTCAAGGTTCTCCACAACAACCAATTCAAAACGTAGCCATTTTGCTTTGTAACTTTTGTGGCTAAACCAAAATTATGGCTTTGCTGTTCGGCACATGGGAATCTCCATTACTACATGGGTTTTAAAGAAAATATATATATCGAAAAAAAAATACACACTCAATACAACAAAGCTCGAGTTTCAAAACAAACCAACCCACTCACATTTTCCACTGCCTCTGCTGGCCGAAGTGAATGGTGGTGGTCTCACAGGAGCAGATGAGTTCCTGGTCTGATCATCTACATTCTCATCAACACTGAAGGATTTAGGAAGCATTGCTGCAGTCTGATGAGCGGATGGAGCTTCTTCCGACTTGGTTGGAACTACAGACCTGCGGGCAGCTACAGGTGGTCTAGAGGGTCGAGGGATTCTGTCCGAGTCGGGTCTGTTCCCCTCTGAGACTTTGCTCGTCAGTAAAGGTCTGGGCGCAGGGACTGGATGGTTAAATGTCTGCTCATTCGTTCCTTCAGAGGAACCTTTGGTCTCTTCTTGTTCTTGCATTGGTTTAGATGGTTTTGGGGCAATCACTGGTTTGGGGTTATGAGTTCTGGGCCTTGGCTGTGGTCTTTTTAAAGGTTCTAAAGGTTCTGATAGTACACTGGTAGGAACACAGCTCTCAGAAGCTGCTTCTTTGTATTCTTTCTCATCTTCTTCTTCTTCTTCACTCTGCTCACTTTGGTCACCTTCGCTATCCTGTTTGCCTTGGAAACCCTGCTCATCATAACCAAAGGCATCCAGTAGCTCCTGTAAATACTTATTGGAGGACATGTCTGAGGAGTCGTCAGTAAATCCAGCAAAAACACTCTCACCGCTGTCATCCTTCAGACGCACCAGCGTCTGGACTTTGACCTCTCTCGTCATGTCCTGGTCCAGAACCTCCTCTTTGACAACTGGCTGCAGGATGGCTTTGGAACGAGGGCGTGGCCTGGGGCGCGCTGAAATGTCTCGTTTCACCGGACGCTGTGATGGAGGAGGATCATGAGTAATGTGTGAGGAGTCTGTGAGCGTGGGCGTGGTCTCGAGGGGTGTGAGGTCATCAGGGAAGTCGGGGAAGTCAGTCTGGACTCCGCACTGCTCTGACAGAGGTGCGCTCAGAATGTCACTGCCATGTGTGGCAGTTGGAGTGTTTGTGGTAGAGGGAGTGTCAGGCTCATCCAGCTCGATGAGAGTGTGCGTATGTGCGGGGGCAGACTCAGCAGGTTTAGGAGCAAGTGGCAGGGACGGACGAGGTGGCTTTGGTGGCCGACGAGCTGGAGATAAAGTAGAAAACAAGCAGTTCATTTTCATACCCACTGCTATTTTCACTCTAATCATCTATTCCACTCAAACTGAAACTATGCCATGTTTCACTGAGCACAGATGACAACACTGATCTTTATCGTGAGGCTTAATCCACACCTGCGCAGATATCCCTGCTCTTTCCTTCCTATCCACAAAAAACAGTTTTCAAAATCAGGTAGATTTTTAATTAGTTCTTAAAAACTTTTTGTTGACATTGTTTACATTTGAATACTCCAATTTCTGAAATCTGAAAAAGACTGAGTGCACGTGTCAAATATAACAGTGATTGTATCTTTTAAATGGGGTGTCGACTTCAACTCTTTTGTTTTCTGGCAGGAATTGGATTTTAAACATGTTAGGTAGTTTTTTAATGACAGCTTTGAGATATGTCTGGAGATATTCTTGATATTCTAGTTGTGTGGAGGAAGCCTGTAATGTGTGACAGCAGGGATGTTAATCATTACTACCTTTTTTATATACAAGTTTTAATATGAGCTGATGAATGGACCTCCAATCAACCACAGAAATGGACAAAAGTAAAAAAAAGGGGAAAATAAAACAGACCTACACCACAATTTGCATTAGGGTTAACTTAAACTTTAATATTCAAACACAGCCTTAGAAAGTTAGTAGTTTTTCAAGTAATGCCTGGTTCACACTACACGACTGTTTGAGTTGTCAGGTTTTTGTGTCGTTCACACTACACGACTGTTTGAGTTGTCAGGTTTTTGTGTCGTTCACACTACACGACTGTTTGAGTGGTCAGGTTTTTGTGTCGTTCACACTACACGACTGTTTGAGTTGTCAGGTTTTTGTGTCGTTCACACTACACGACTGTTTGTGCTGTAATCGGGATTCTTTCAGTTGTTGTGGCTTTCACACTACATGACTGATCAGCGACACGGGGTCACGAATTACACGATTTTCACTCTGGACTCTGAACTAGGCATTAGATGAGCAACAGCAGCTTCAGTCGACAAAAATGCTAACATGCCACCTTTGCTAGCTAGAATGGTTAGCCTAGCTGATAAAGCTATGCCTTTGCCTTCTCTGTCACCTCCTTAAGAAAGCATTCTTACCACCACACTCCCGTTCAGACACTCGTGCATAATATTTAAACCCATTAAAAATATCATGTTTTATTGTTCTGTTAAAAAAATAATTCTTAATTAAGTTTCTCTGTCCACCCATAATAAGACATAAGCAGAAGAGTAATTTCAGTTTTAGAATATTGGTCCTCACGCAAGTACCTATACCCATGCCTGAGAAACAGTTTGTGAAAGAACAAGCTGAAATATCTAGTACATGCCTGTTTGACTCATCCTGATATACGATGACTCCCAGAAACCTCAAAACCACTCAGCGCAGATTAGGGCTTTAAAACTGGTCGAGCCAGTTCCTTTGCCCTGATTACTAACAACACTGTTTAGCAAATTCCAATCTCAAAGGTTACTGTAGTCTACGTTTACGCATAATCTCAGTCACTGGCCCGTAAGTGATGAACTCCTGCTTTAAAAGTCCTGCTTTAATCTCTACACGTCTCTGAGCTTACCTGGAGGAACAGTGCGGTTCTTTGGGCTAGAAGAGCCTGTGTCGGTCTGCGTGGCAATGGTGGCGGTAGAACGGCGGGGAGGGGGAGAGGAGGATGTTGAGGTGGAGACAGAGGAGGGGAGAGCACTCTCACGACTCTTTTCTCTGATCACCTGCTCATATGAAGGTGGAGGGAGCTGTTGGGAAGAATATGCATTACTTACTCCGTTCTGTCTAGTTCAGTTTAGAGATGGACCGATATGGGTTTTTCTATAGCCGATGCCGATGTTTAGAGGTCAGGGTCAACCGATGGACGATATATCTAGAAGTTTTTTTCTTTATTTGCTGCTAAAGTGTCACACAATTAACAAGAAATGTTGTGCATTCACTGCATTTTACTGTTTATAAACACTGACTTAACAAGAAAAAAATAAATATTTTTATCTGCCCCCAAAAAATACAGTATGACCACATTACTGCTGAAAGAGTGTATCATACATCTCTTCAAACCCAAAACTAACAAGTTATTAAGAAGTGCATTGCACTTCGGAGAGAGTTGCAGTTACGGAGAGAGCCTCACTTCACGCTCGGGTTTTTATTGCGTTGTAGTAAAATTGCGGTTCTTTAAGGAGGATGAGGCCGAAACTAGACACACGTAACCACGTCACTAAAAACGTCACTGTTCGCTACAAATTATTCATTTTCACTTGTTTGGCCGAACAGTTTCAAAGGTTTCGGCCTGGGGTCTTTCACATGCGGCAGCAGCACGTTCCACCGTACCAATAACAGGGGGCTACCCACGGACGTGCCTGACTTTAAATCGGTGCTGCGGAACACTGATATCGGCCGATGCTGATATATTAAAAAAATGGTAAATATCGGCCCAATATATCAGCCGACTGATATATCAGTCGATCTCTAGTTCAGTTACATAGATTTCTTTAAAAAAAACCTTCTTCTAACCAGTTAATGATTGAAAAGGCCAATTAAAGCAGCATTATATCCCACTGCTTCATCAGTCTAACAAACTATTTCCATGTTTTTACTTAATCTTCACATTATATAAACACCAATCCCAATCAAACACCAAATATGAACACCAAACCAATCCCTGTGGTGTTCAGTACAATCAACACTGGTTATTAGTCGTGTCTCTGATACACAGGTTAACACATACAACCAAGTGAACAACAGTTATCTTGGTCATCGAAAAACATTATACAAACAAGATCAACCGTGTCTTTATTCAGCTTAACAGAGACCAGAGAAAGAAGTTAACCTGAGGTAAGGTCTATCTAGACAGCCAGGTAGCGACCTTGATCACGTTCACTTGTCATTTATGTTGTTGTTTAAATGATCTATTCAGTTCACTGTACTCATTACTATCAGTGCAGATTATCACTATCACTAATCAGTAACTTCTAATGGTGTGCCGTATTGTATTCAGTGCAGCCTAGTATAATATTTTAGTCTAACACAACAACTTATCTAGCTGAACCTACTGGGGAGGACAACACTACCTAATGATACAGGCAAAAAGCTCCAAACACCTACCTGAACTGTTAGACCACCACTTGCCCAAGAAGGTTGTGCGGGAGGTGGAGGTGGTGGCGGAAATGCTCCAGAAGCCCCTGGAAACCAGCTGGTGGCCAGAGGTTCGGCTGAGAGGATGGTGATCTCTGGGCGCCTGTGGCATCACAGCAACCATTAATAAAGAGGTACAACACATGCACAGCAAAGAAAAAAAACAAACTTATTTTCAACAACCATACTAACTATAACTGCTTAATCACACACAAGAACATATTGCCGCTGTCCAATGAAAAACATGTAGAAAACTTAACAAAAATGGAGATACATCATTTCAACACGCCAATGGTCGTTTACACTGTGTGACAATTTCATAATGAGTGAACCAATAGAAGAGCTCCAAAACAGCTTAGAAGAAACTGGTTCCATTCACTTACACTGAAAGTAAAGTAGGCTTTTGGTCTCTCCTGTAAAGTTACAGTTATGAGATATGGAGATATTTTATTGGACAGCGACGATATATCACTACTGCATTAGACACTAGGGCTGTTTATTGGCAAGAACCTGGCGATACGATATGTATCATGATAAAACAGTCACGATTCAATATATCACAATATATTGTGATATTGCAAGCAAAGTGATGTATTGTGATTTTTCAAATCCTACTATTAAAATACACCACTATATAAACAGGTTTGCCAATGTTTACAATAGCATTGCGCCCTTGTGCTGCTTGTTAATGTTGGAGTGGAGCTAAAAATGGATTACAACACTGCCATCTAGAGGTCAGAGGTTTAAACACAATACACAATGATTCACTGTCTGCCAGGAATCTGTGTATGAATACTGTGTTTTTGAGAATCAATACAGTATCACCAAACATAATATCCACATAATTAATATTCCGATATTTTCTTACGCCCATATTAGATGTACATACAGACTCTACTGTAACACAGTGGGTGTAGTGTTATTTTCTCTTTGTGAGCTAAAACGGAAAAAAGGAAGTAGTGTTTTCCCCTTACCGTCTGTCTCTACTGTGGTCAGTCTGGGCCGTCGTTCGGTTGGAAGCTGAAAAAAGAATAAAAATCAGAACACAATACAAATCCGCTTCACAAACAACAAACCAAATGTGCACTTACTCCGTTTAATCGCAGCTCTGATCGAAGAAAGAGCTCCCTGACTGCTGAAAAAGAAAGAAAAAGAAAAGCAAGAGGGAAAGTTATGCCCAACCTCTTTTTTCCATCCTGTTTTATTGGTCAGTTCAGCTGCGGAATATAACTCAGTTAGGAGTCTGTGTTGTTCCAGCTGTGACTCAGTTGCTAACTACAGCACTTGTACTTTCCTGGCACGGAAAGCTTAACGTCCACACGGAGAATCAGAGAAAAACTCTCCAGTGAGACATTCTAATGTCAACTTGTGGACTCACAACGAGAGAGAAGATTACAATCTTTGCAGTTTACAAACAGTGCAGTGGGGCGACAGGACAACAGGCCTTCATTTCCTTCATTCCCATCAGAGTGGACTTGAAGTACACGTTATTTCTGACATCAGAGCAACATGGAAAATATTCACTTAACAGGAAATCACACAAAAACCATGAAAACTAAGTGCATCATCAGGTTGTTTCAGTATGTAGTGTTACCACTATTCACCTTTATTACAGCATCCGTTCTTTTTAGAAGACTTGTTTACACTTAATCAAATTAAAACTGTAGGAACATTATTTTTATTTTAAAAGAGATGGAAGGATTAATCGGCTATGTATCGGTATTGGGCGATTTGTATTCAAAATATGGGATCAGCCAATATTTCTCCAGTTTAGCTGTTCTCGAGAGCCGATCGATGGCGTTAAACAATTGAGCCTAATTTCTGTATTTCCAGCTAGCGTTTCATCCAGGAAGAGGAGCCCTCCGTCCCTGCAATTCCTATCTGAACCACTAGGTGGAAATACACACCCTTTCGTTTTCAACAGACTGACTAAAGCAGCGGCCTCGCGAGAAAAGCATGCGCTGATAGAAATCATGTCGTCCATCTGGCAGTGTTTACCGTATGTGAAGCAGACTCATCCAGGACGTTTTGTAAAATTTGTAAAATCAGCGTCTCTTTGGGGAACCAAGACAAAGATACTTAACACTATTAATCTGATACGACACGCGACTGAATACAGTGAGTATCAGCAAACAGCAGAGCTAGCACGCACAGCTAACACAAAACAAACAACCCAGAACACCATACAGACCAGATCTGACCGGTACAAACAGAACAGCAGCAACAATTCAAGATCTACATTTAATGATTACAGACTTTTGTTTAAAATAACAGAGTCTGCGTTTAATGACTGCAGTTTTTACTGTATTTATTTAATTAGCTTTTTTTTGTTTTAAATTAAGGGTCTAAATTTAATGATTGCCGATATTCGTTTGATTTACTTTGTTTATTTACTGTTAATTTTGTTATAAATATTATGCTGTTTCATGTGAGCTGGTTAAAAATGGTAATAAACCAGTTTAGACCATGTTTCATGACTTGCTTGCTTTAATAACTACATGTAGCCCTGCCATGGCATACAGCCCCGTCCTCTATCGGTATCGGCTATCGGCCGATTGTGCTGAAAGGTGATCGGCGATCGGATCGGCCTCAAAAACGCTGGTCGGTCCATCTCTAGTCTTAGATGTTTGTTGCATTTTATGGTTCTCATGATAGAGAAGGAATTACAACAGAACATTTAGACTCGTAGGTCCACTGTCTGCTTGTTTTTCCTCATTTCCTGTCACAGTGGGAGGATGAACTGAAGGATTTAAGTACTACTGATCTGCTGGTGAGAGTTTGGTAATTGGCAAGTTTTTACAGGTTTAATTTTTGTGTATCTTTTTTAATTTTTAACCCTTTAACAGCAAGTGAGTCATATCTGATACACAAGTTTTTGAGAGGTCGTCACTGTTATAATTTTTCTCATAAAATTATCTGAACTTTGCTTAAACCCACACTGTGTTCTAAACTTTAGTGAAAAACCAAAGATTGTAGTAGATACAGAAAGTGTAAATCACTGCTGTACAATATGGAAAAATATGGAGAAATAATTCGAGTAAACATTGTAAATAAGCTCAGAGTACAAAGGGTTAAAACATTGTGTTCTGAATGCTTTCATTTGTCAGCTGAACATGTACCAAATATGATAGGAAACAAAACTCATACATGGAAAGCGTTTTAAATGCTATTATTACTATTATTTATAGAATAATCAATCACTATTATTCATGTATTTTTCATGTAGTTTTAATATTATTGTTACCATTTTATTATTATTTTTATAATTTTTAGTGAAAGTCCAATAAACACTACATTGTCAAAGAATTAGAATTTTTGCGCAACTGTATCATGGCTAGGGCTGGGTATCGCCACTGATTTCCCGGATTGATTCGATCCCGATTCACAAGGTTCCAATTCAATCCGATTTCCGATTCGATTCGATTCAATTCAATATGGATTAATTTAGGGATATTTCAGTTACAATAATATGTTTTGTTTAAATATGAAAAGAGATTTTCAGAGAACTAATGTGGTAAATGTACAAGGAACACTCAACCTACTATTACTAAAACCATTAGTGTTTATATGTTTATATTCACCGTATTTGGCCACACCCACTTTCAAGTGTGTGTTTCTTCCACCTTTGTGTTACAACTTCCAGTCAGCTAACCAAAATGAATACAGTTACATGGGATGAGCCCAGAGAGACAGTAAGAATTTCTAATGGGACCACACTGTCTCATCCAGGGTTAATAACACAGCGGGTGGATTATATGAAAAGGTGGCCTGAGGTTACCTACGGCGATCGATATAGGATTATTTAAATGAAGATCGATTTGAATCGAAAAATCTTTTTTTTTTAAACACACCTCTAATCATGGCTCAGGCTTTAAAGGGTTAAACAGTTTTTCTTCACCATACTGTCCTGTGACCTTCTCCTTCCATATGCTAATAGAGGATCTTCTTTAATGGTATATTTCCTTCATGTCTCCCACCTGTATTAACCACTCCCATTGACTAGGTAGGCTGAAGTAAGTTGGTTCTAGGCAATAAACACTACTTACGCATACAGTCCACTCATTGACTGCCCACTGTGGACATAAAACCAGGCTGGCAAGAAAGTGAACACTGAGCTCACGAGGAACGCATCAAGGACTCTTTCACGTGCTAATAAACCGTCTATGCCCTCTTTTAACTGATCTGATTTCACAAGCGCTTTCAGAAGAATAGGCCAAAGAAACTCGTCTGGAAACAGTTACAGAGGCTCCACCCAACATTTACATTTCTGATAGACTCCCAGTGAGAGCTGGAGAGATTAACACTGGCTTATTTGTAAATGGACTTTGGAACAGAAAATATAAAAAATGGAGTGAATGTTGTTTTTCAGGACGGTTATGCAAATGCATTTCAAAGGAATCCAAAAGATTAACAACACAAGACCCTGAAAATAACTGTGAAGAACAGAAGGACCTGTATTACACAGCTTTGGTCTAAATGTTGTTCAGTTTCTGTTTGAGGGCTTCGTCTCACCTGGAGTGGCGTTGTTCAGGCTTGTTCCTCTCTGCTCGTTCTGCAAAACACGCACACACATACATACATACATATCAGACCTGCAGTTCTGCTCTGAGCTCACACTCTCCCTGAGATCATCCTGGCACAAACAACTTCAGTACTCAGTTGCCTAAGCCTGCCCTTATGAGCCTGCTTCAACAGAGCTGCACAAATACACTGATATATAGCCAAAGCATGACCCATATGTCAGCGTATCACTGTAACTATCAAAGTACAAGCCTAAAGTGGCCATAAAATCACCCATCATGTTTTCCAGTTGTTGGTACTTGCTGTGTCTCCAAGTTCGTTTGCAAGCGAGGAAGGCTGTCCTGTTATGTGGGACCCATAGAATGCAGCCAAGAAAAGCATCCTTCAATACTGAGTCATTCAAGGACTCAATTGTTGTAGCCTTCCAGACCTTTAGTCTCCCACAGTCCTTCACACACAGTGCAAAACCATTTAGGAAAATAGTGGAAGGGCAGCTGTGAGCTGCTACAAAATCAGAGTTTGTAATGAAATTTAGGGCAAAGCGTAGAATTAACATAATTTAGACATGTGGGTTTGCTAATGCAGAATATGGCAGCACAGCCTTCACTTTCAGTTCCTCAGAGTCTATTCCAATACTGTTTTTAACATGTCCTCACTAACTTCGACTCATGACTCAGAAATGGGTCACGTCTCAATTAGACAGTGGCAGCACAAGAGGCAGACGGTGGGTTTCCTTTAAAAATGTTGCAAATGTTGCGCACATTTACGAAACACAAGCAATATTGTGTTTTCAACTATTTCATTTTTAGCTGCATCAAAACAAACAAGATGAAAAGATGTGGCTGGGCTTTTGCCTGAAGTAGAATTATCTTTGCAGCCACTTGCCGTCTTGTTATGAAGGCAACTTCAACCCTGTTCACATTTACATTTACCTGCTAGACTGGGATTTTTCTGTATACCATTTTTTGACTTTAACTTTGGAATCTACTAATATTACCAACAAGTCATCAGGTGTTGTGCTGAAATCAGACTTCCCTTCCCGTCACACGTGCATGTGGATACCACCACAGGTTACATTCATGATTTTGGTTATTTATTTATAGAAACAACCAAAACTGAGTGTAATCTGTAGCTACCATATGCCTGTGTGACGCGGGTGCATGTGAAGGGGAGTCAGATACTGCAAAAGAGTCACAGTTTGGCGTAACACCTGATATGTGCAGGGGCAGCAGATTCTGTATCTTTCAACTTGTCAATAACCACACGTATACAGCTGTACATGAGGTGGACCAAAAGTGTGTTTTGTATTTACGACAGCAATCTAAAAGTTAATTACACAGTCAAACGTTTTAGATACACTACCAGCCAAACATTTTAGTACACTACCAGTCAAACGTTTTAGTACACTACCAGTCAAACGTTTTAGTACACTACCAGTCAAACGTTTTAGATACACTACCAGTCAAACGTTTTAGATACACTACCAGTCAAACGTTTTAGAACACTACCAGTCAAACGTTTTAGATACACTACCAATCAAACGTTTTAGATAAACTACCAGTCAAACGTTTTAGATACACTACCAGCTAAACGTTTTAGATACACTACCAGCTAAACGTTTTAGATACACTACCAGCCAAACGTTTTAGATACACTACCAGCTAAACGTTTTAGATCACTACCAGCCAAACGTTTTAGTACACTACCAGCCAAATGTTTTAGATACACTACCAGCTAAATGTTTTAGATACACTACCAGTCAAACGTTTTAGATATACTACCAGCCAAACGTTTTAGATACACTACCAGCCAAAATGTTCTCAAATCTTTAACTGGTAGTATGTATATAATTATATATACATATACACACACTTAAATGCCACACACTTACAGAAAATAGAATTTTTCAGTGTAACATAATGTGCAATATTTTTCCATTCCCCTGTGCAAGAATTAAGAAGCAACATGTAATTATTTGTAAATACAATCTCAAGAGTTCTTGACTGTTTTATTATGTATATTGTACATACTGTACTCTTTATATATCTATATTTTTGTACTGAGTGCCTTGCTATCCCTTTGCTGCTGTAACTCTGTGAATTTCCCCCACTGTGGGAAAACTAATAACGGATTATCTTATCGTATATGTGACATAAGCAGACAACTTTTCTATCAGTCCTGTCCTGCTGTGAATCAAAACTAACTTGAAGTAATCAGTATAATGATAGAAGCAACCACACACTGTACTTAGAGCTGATATACCATCAGAGCTGACAAAACATTCTTCTCTGCTGGCCAGAGACTTGTCAGCGCTGTGACCGCTATTTCTCAAACTTGTGGGAAGTAAAAGTCTGACAGATTTATGAGGAACATTCATCACTAAATTAACAAATCAAGCACTTCAAAAGTACTTGCTGGTCCTCAGTCCTGAAGTCTTACGCATTCTTTGTTGCTTCTAGGAAACCAGGATCAACCCCAACTTGAGGAAACAGAGAGTAAGAGAGAAGGAGAGAGAGAGTGAGAAAGAGAACGAGAGAGACTGTCTGCTTTGTCTGTTAACCCACAGCTGTAATTTACAACATAACTGTGTTTGTGTGTCTGGCCTGGAGCTCAGGGATATAATTGCTACTATTTAGTCAGCGAGTCTTATAAAAGTGTCTTGGTGTTGCAATCAAAACTACCACTAGCCACCAGCACAGACGTCTGACATTTAAATTCAATCCAAAAACAGGACAAGGCTTTATGGATTTTCAGAGATTATGAGCTTTGGTGATAATCCTGCTGATGATGCTTATTAAATAATATAATATTTTTAAGCACTTTTTTTACAATGGCTCCTGTACGTTAATACATTTTCAAAGCAAAATTCATGTCTAAAAATGTCAAGTCGTGCTACAGCCATCCTAGGGCTGGGCGATATGGGGAAAAAAAATCTTATCGCGATAATTTATTTCATATCAGTTGATATTGATATATATCACAAAATAAATCAAATCACTATTGCCTTTTTATTTTTAAGTGAAAAGTGAAGATATCAAAATTTTAAATTTGTTAAATTGTATTTATTTTCTATCAGAAGACAAATGTACTATAGAACATGACACAACTGCCTTTCAAGTAAATCACACACACACACACATACATACATATACACACATATATATATATATATATATATATATATATATATATATATAGTAGGGGCTACTGAACACTCATGAACAGTATTCACACACAGACACTGTAGGCTGTTTCTGGCCCTTTAGTTCGGGCTGAGGAAAGGACTGTTTATGTTCACTCTCTGTCGACTCAAATGGAGACTTGGTTTAGCTATTCTGATTTCAGTAGAAAATAAAGTTTTCCTTCTCGGGATTTTTGGTTATTAACCCTCAGCATTCTCACTTGAACTCCAACAATATATATATTTATCTTTGGTCAACCCCAAAAAATTAAAGTCGATTATGAAATTATGTCGTTTAGCATAACATGCGCCAATGTATAGCAAAAATGGCTGCACCTACTGAAAGCCTGGATTTATCCAGAGCGTGAGCTGCAGCTACAAACAATCACTCGCGTGTATCTAAAGTTGTGGGAGTTTTTCACACAGAAACACAACAGTGTGGTGCTCTGTCAGCTCTGCACAGTGGAGATGATCACAACAGTACAACTGCTATACACGAGCACCTGAAGCTCAAACATCCCGTAGAGCTTCATCAACACAGCAGCAGGACAGCACCTGTTTACCTGTTTATCTTATCTTATAGATTATTTTAAGATTATTAACACGTGTAACATGTTTCTTTCAGTAGTGTCACTAAAAGTCTCGTTGCTAACAGTTTCTTAATCGTACAGAGTAAATACCTAAGACTGTTCTCGATACTGCGGGAGCTTTAAAACACACATAAGTGCTACGCCTACACTTTCTATCGACTACGTCTTATAGTTCTTTCGAGGAAAACATTATTTCGCGATAAATATCGTTATCTTTTTATTGCCCAGCCCTAGCCCAACCACATATTTAGATAATTGTCATAATTTAGTCATACACACTGACTGACCACCACATTAGTTACTTTGTATCTACAGTTTTTACCCATTTATGAGCTCCATTTACCATATAGGTGCACTCTGTTGTTCTGTGATTTTAGACTATAGCCCATGTGTATACCTGTATACTTACCCCAACTGCACCCCAGTCATGGGTTAGGACCCCTTACCGGACCACCAGTGAGCACGTATTACTTGAGTGGTGGCTCATTCTCAGCACTGCAGTGACACTGACATGATGGTGGTGTGTTAGTGTGTGTCGTGCTGGTGTGAGTGGATCAGACACTGCTGGAGTGTTTAAACACCTCAGTGTCACTGCAGAACTGAGAACAGTCCAACAGTCCATGGTCACAGAACTAGAGGACGAGCAACACAAACTGTGCAGCAGCAGCTACTGTCTCTGACTTTACATCAACAAGGTGGACCAGCAAGTAATAGGAGTTTCTAATAGAGTGGACAGTGAGTTGACAAGTGTTTAAAACCTCCTGCGGTGTCTGATCCACTCGTACCAGCACAGTACACACAGTGCTCTTCATGTATAAACCACCTGATATTTTATGACCCATGTTATTCTTTTTTATATATATTATTAAACGTATCATTGCTATCCAATGAAAAGCAAGAATCTCCAAAATGGCAACTTTACAGGAGAAGTTAAAAACTGTCTTCACTTTCAATGGAAGTCAATGGAACCACAATTTTTTCCAAGCTATTTTAAAGCGTTTCTATTGGTCCATTCATCATGACATGACACAATATAAATGGAAGCGATGATATGTAACAAACATCAGAACTCACAGATAAAAAAATATACATAATATTAGGGCTGCACAACATATCGACTCAGCAGCCTCTTCGCAATTTGCATTTGCACAACAGTCACATTGGATGACATGTGGCGGCAGATAAGGGAAATTAAACAAACTATTTATATAAGACTCATACTCTTCTTATTTTCCATCACTATATTACAAGAGAGATCTAAAACAGCATACATTACTCTAGCTTAAAGGTTCTTGGCTATACAGAGCAGAGGTACATTAAAACCAATTGTATAGCATTAAATTTCAGGTAAGAGTAGTATACTCTCAAAAACATCAAAATAAAGTCATTTTTCAGCCTCTTAAATTATTATGTTTAGTTTCTGGGCAGGTGCACTTCCCTACAGTTTCACCCAAATCTTTCTATAATAATTCATTGTTTCTAAATAAAGCTTTTCAAGTCATTTGGTGAACGTTCCACCTGTGACAAACCTTTTATTCCAGTCACACCATTTGTGGATTGTTTTTTTTGTTTTTTACATCACCACTGGTCATTTAAGGGTCACCTGAGTGGCTCTGGTCACATGACACAGTGGTCCCAGCTCTTAATTATAATCCTCACTAAAGCTGCACCAAGCATGTGTTCTGCACAACCACTCAGAAGTTGGTCTTAACCTAATTTAGTTACTGGACTGAGTCAATACTTTAGTTATTTTATATATTTATATATATATATATATTATACCTTTAATTATTTGATTTGAATGTGTTTCTTGCTTTAAACAAAGCAAACTTTCACCACTTTCTGTGAAGTCTGTAGAGGCCCATCCTTCCCATTCCACATGTTAGTGATAAGCCCACCCACAAGAGGGAAAACCAAACACAACAGGGGGGAAAAAAATCACAGACTAAAATCAGTTCTGGCGACATCCCAACCAGGATTAACACTAACAGCGACCATCCACATAATAATAATCGTGTTTCTACCTGAATTTCTATACATACTGTAAGTGAACCTGTTACCTGAGAGCAGCGGCAGCCGGCGGCTAGACAACAAGTCCGACTAGCTTACAAAGTTCGCAAACTTTATCAAGAACACAGCATTAAAGCCTTATTTTATCCTCTACGCTGAATTATTTCACACTAAAGTAGCTCTGTATCATATAACCTGCGGTCTGTTCGCGTGACTTCTTATATAAAAGCTAGTTTGTTGTCGGGGATACGAGGCTGAATTCTCCGGTCCACCTTAAACAGTGCAGCAGCTCGGCACTGAGCACTGAGGCGCAAGTGTGCAGCCGGTGCCACATTTAAGGTGGACTGGAGAGTTCGGAGAACAGGCTGGGAGCTTCGTCACCAAAACACAACACACACCTGAAGATGCGTTCGCCAGCCGCGGGTTTCGTCCTCCACCTCCTCCTCCTCCTCCTCTCGGCTCTCTCAGACTTTCCTCTTCGTCCTCGGTTCTTGCCTCGGCCATGTTGAGGTCTTTATAAACTCCCACTGAAAACTACAGCTTATGCCGACATTTCTACTCCCTCGCTTTGTCATAAACGAGAGAAATACAGAAAGAGAGAGAGAGAGAGAGAGAGAGAGAGAGAAAACTAGACCAGGAGCCCCCCGTCGCCTCAAGTCCGCACAACTTTTCTCCAGTGCCGGCCAAACACTGAATCCGCCCTTTCTCAGTCCTTTAAGGAGCGAACTGGGCGAACCGACACGCAGAGGCGAATAAAACGTCCTGCTTTGTTATCTAAAACTACGAGCGCCTCGAATAAGTCGTTCCTGGACGTTTTGGTACAATCCCACGTCCTTACGTCAACAGGAAGCTGTTCCCTGCATATAAAACAAACGAGGGAGGCGCCACAGAGCGGCTATCACTGACCGGCATTCAGCGGCTTCACCGCGGCTCTCCTCTGAGCTCAGCCCTGAGATGCTGCTGCTACTAAACTCGAGTAAAATTAACTTTCTTATATTAAATATTATATTATAATATTTCTTATATCAAAGTTACCTTTGAGCAAATGAGCATCGTCAATAACTCGTCTTCCAACAGCTGTTATTTTCCTAATATATATTATATATATATATATATATATATATATATATATATATATATATATATATATATATATATATATATATTGTTTATAGATAATAAGATCATTTGAATCACAATGCAAAAGCAGACTAACTGCGAATTCCAATAGCACTGTCAGTAATAATAGGGCTGTGTATTGGCAAGAACCTGTCGATACAATATGTATCGTGATACAGCGGTATATTGCGATACTGCAAGCAAAGTGATATATTGCGATTTTTAAAATCCTACTATTAAAATATGTGATATCACGATATATTGCGATACTGCAAGCAAAGTGATATATTGCGATTTTTAAAATCCTACTATTAAAATACTCCACAATATGAACAGGTTTGCCAATGTTTATATTAGCATTGCGCCCTTGTGCTGCTTGTTAATGTTGGAGTGGAGCTGAAAATGGATTCCAACACTGCCATCAAGTGGTCAGAGGCTTAAACACAACACACACTGATTCACTGCCTGCCAGGAATCTGTGTATTGATACTGTGTTTTTAAGAATCGATACAGTATCACCAAACATAATATCCCGATATTCGATATTTTCGATATTTTCTTACACTCCTAAGTAATAATATACAATAATTTCTTTATAGCTGCTCATTTATCAAATGTTTATAGTAATAAGTGATTTGTTTGTATCAGAAATACAACACACAGTGGCACAAATATTATTTCTCCAATACTATTGAGCTCCAGTTTGAAGAACAAAGTGTAGTTCCAGATTTCTCTTGGATGCCCCAGACACTGTATGAGTGTATTCAGTTCCTTCAGCAGCAATCTTGATTTAGATTAATGAAGTGCTGAGCAGTCAAAGCAGGTATTAGATGATAACTGTTAATAATACTAGGTTGTTTCCACAAGGAGAAGCTTGGAAAGGGTTAAATAAATACACTGACATATGTAAAAGACCTACTTACTGTATTAATATTGTTTAAATAAAAAAAATATATATATAAAGAGTTTTGCTGAGCAAATAGACTGATTTAAAGTAACTCCCCCACATTCCCACTGGGTTATTCATCCCTGCCATTAAAGGACACTGAAACAGAGGAGATGAACTAGAAATCATTGACACAGGCACACACACACACACACACACACACACACACACACACATTAAAAAAGTCTGAATCATTCCGTGGGGGTCATAACAGGGTTATTTTCTCTACAAGCATTCCACACAAAAATACTCTGAAAGAGCCTTCCCTTCTTCCCTGAAGTTTCCCTTTAAGACTGCTATATGTAACTGAGCTCTGCCCTGATTGGCTGTCCTGTGATCAGAAAGCAGCCCCGTTTGAAACATTGCTCATAACTTCAGTGTGAATGAGCAGATCTGAAAACTGTGGGTACGTGTAAATGTGTAGGTTTTTGTGACATTACTAAATTCTAAATGGGCTGCTCAAACGTATTTATTACGCTTAGTAGCTGTGCGGACTGGAGATTGAATGGTATGTTTTGATTTCAGGCCAAAATATAAAAGTCACTATGTCAGTATTACCTCAATACATAAAGAATTTACCATCCAAGCGTGCCTAAGGGCGTTAATTATACAACTGGCAGTGTATCAACAGATGCTTTGCCTGTATGTGTCTACTGTCCATTAATAGACTAAGTGAGTGAATTCAGGCTTATATCCAGTTAGATCCAGTTACTTGTTATGATAGGATGTGAATGGGTTTGAAAAATGCATTTTATATATATATATATATATATATATATATATATATATATATATATATATATATATTATATATATATATATATATATATATATATATATATATGCATTATTATTATTATTATATATTATTATTATTATTATGATTGCACAAAACTGATTATTCATGTTGTTCATAACAGGTTGTGAACAACAGGTGTTTGTTTGGGGTTTGTATGTATTTAAAGGGAAAGACCACCAGATGGCGCTGAAAGTCCTAGCATGTTGAAAGACAGGCCCAGTCAAGATGTTCTGGATTTTTTCCTCATCTGATAAGAGCTCTTCAGATAAATGACCGTGACGTGTATGGACTGATTATAGCGTAGCAACAGCAAGATAAGTTTGGGTGCCTTAAACAGGGAAAACACAAAAAGCTGTACTATCAGTTCTGATAGCTGAGTTTTCCTTACTTTGTCTTGGCTTACAGCAGATGTCAATGATTTCTATTTCCACTGTAAATAGGAACATTGTCTGGGACAAGTCTGTGTGTTTATTTAACCCTTTCCAAGCTTCTCCTTGTGGTAACAACCCAGTATTATTACCAGTTCTCATCTAACACCTGCTTTGACTGCTCAGTACTTCATTAAGCTAAATCAAGATTGCTGCTGAAGGAACTAAATACATCCATACAGCGTCTGGGGGGAAATTTGCATATAAGT
Organism: Megaleporinus macrocephalus; assembly: GCA_021613375.1. Classification (NCBI taxonomy): domain Eukaryota; kingdom Metazoa; phylum Chordata; class Actinopteri; order Characiformes; family Anostomidae; genus Megaleporinus; species Megaleporinus macrocephalus. The sequence goes on along the minus strand of CM038718.1, from coordinate 11,002,550 downwards.
TTAAACATGAACATGTGTTGATTTATTTATTTTTGTTGTGTAATTGTTCGTTTTTGTGGGGTTGCTAAAGATGCTGGTGCCCAGGGACCTCACAAGGCCATCATCCATCCCTGTCCACAGGTCTGGATTCTCGATCTTTTAGAATAACACGACTATAACTGTATAAGCACAAGTGGACATGAATGTTATAAGCATATCTGGTTCAGATGGCCATGCGAAGGAACGTTTAGTACCACATTAAACTGTTTGTGATGATATGTAAAATTCATTCATGCCATCCAGGGCTGTTTGATGTGAAATGCTTTGCTGTGTTGTTCTCAGTGGTGGTGATTTGAACTATTTGAGTGTTGAATTCAAAGTTGAACTTTGTCTTTGGTAATTAAATTGATGTTATTTCTGATGAAAACGGTCTGTAAAGCACTTTGAGCTGTCACTGCTATGTAAAGTGCTCTATAAATATAGGTTGTTATTATTATTATTATTATTATTATTAATCTATTGATTTGAATCTATTCTAGGCAGAGAGGTGCATGTAAGCTAAAATAGTCCCCCAAAAACATATTTATTCAGATTTTGTATTATTTTACCACATGCATATAGAAGACAGATGCGTTTTCACTGGTGGTTTTAGATGATAAATAAAATTACTATGTTAGTGTTGTAGATTTGACCCCTGATTCCCATCAGCACCACTGTAAGGAACATCTGTGAAGAAGATATTACAAACCACTCTTAATGACTTTGTTTACACAAAATAATAATGGAATTATGAAGTGTTACACTTTTATAAAAGACAGGGTTACACCCACAAAGGTGTCAAAAGCGTTCACATTCATTACTCAGGTAGAAGTATAGATACTAGGGTTTAAAAATACTTCTGTTGAAGTATCAGCTTACTCTAAGTAAGTAAGGACAAAAGCTTAGGCCACACCACAGGGGTCTATAGTGCACTAGCCCCCCCCCCAAAAAAAACCCCCCAAAAAAACCCCAAAACATTCTTTTAAAAGCCATAATGCCTTTAATGTTATATTAAAATGTTAATATTGATAAATTTGGGATGCGCTAGGCTTCCTGTTTCAGCTGCATATACGCCCATTGAACATGAATGTAGTTTAGTACAATGTAAATATATTAAAGAAGCATATCTGTTACTACTGAACATTAACATGTGTTTCATGGAGCAGAAGATATGATGACTAGTTGTCTATAAGTATTGTAATGGTGCAAACAGTCAAACTTCAAAGACATGTTATCAATAATCTTTACTGGAATGTAAATGTACATGAATGAAAACAAGCTGAAATGAAACAGGAGTAACGAGACTATGTTTAAAATGTAAGGAGTAGAAAGTACAGATAATGGTGTGTAAATGTAGAAGTAAAAAAAATACTCCAGTAAAGTATAAATAAACAAAATTTCTACTTAAGTAAGGTAACTTATTTGTAGTTTGTTACTTGACACCTCTATACACTCACACATACACACAAGGGTTAATCAGTCAGTCAGTTTGCCTCCTGTCATGTGTCAGTAGTAGACTATTTGTGTTTGTCTTCAGAATAAACTGTAATAGACATAAACTTACCACAAATGTTTAGGCTACTGCTGGTAATGTCAGAAATAACTCAGCACAGCCCCCCACAGTCTATCAGTGCAGCTCACTGTAAGCCCACTGGTCAGTATGTGAAGGGGGCGGGGCTTAGCTCGGGTCAGTTCCAGCGCACCTTGTGTGACCGGAGGATTACTAACCCGGGCTGATGAAAAGCCTGGACCAGACCAGAGTGCTCTGGGCAGAAAGAAGCGCAGACATTATTTGTTTCTTCTCCATCGTGGTGGATTTCGACATATAAGTGGACTTTCTTCAGTTGATTAGTTGGGTCTTCCGCTGAATGGACGGGAGTCTTCAGGAATGTTTCAGATTTTCTTTCGCGGACTGAACAGGTAAGACTGGATAAGCACAGGATTTATATTCTCACGGATAAACTAGAACATTATTCATCGAACTGAAATTATTATTTTTTTCATTCGGTGCGGTTACTAAAATAAGAAAGCAACTTAAGCGTTTTCTACTGGTGCCAGTTAGTAAATGTGGAGGTTTATCTCCTTTAAAACACATTTAGGGATGTAGATACAGTGGCTAAAACAATATCCGAGTAAAAATAGTTTAATACAATCGGCTCCCAAAGCCTGAATCAGTTAGCCTATTAATCGATTATTCTGTGATGTTAAAAACCCTGTTGAACTCGGGGACAGTGTATCAGGTGGACTAAGCGTGTAGTGTTGACGGACTGAGAAGCTGTTCTAAAACTGTGAACCTGCTTTTAAATAGCCACCAGGCAACATGTGACCATTCGTCTCAATAACAAAACAAATGTGACAGGCAGGTCATGTAAATGACTTAAGTCTTCTACTGAGAGGGACATTTAGGGTCAGGGAGGTCCAGCACCAGCTTAACCAGTACATAAGCGTCTTCGTGTTGAGATTTTAGGAATGTACTGTTAATTTCGACCATTATTTGAGTCATTTTAACATACTAAACCATTCAAATCCACTTTAGTGATCAATAAAAACACTACATCGCCCATTAAAGGCAAATTAAATTTCACCAGGCTGGTATGATACTTCAGAAATAAGCTGAGGAGGAGTATAAAAGTATAACATCCAAAAACTCCTCTTCTTAGTACCTCCAACATCTATCAGCTGAAGAGTGGGAGATTGTTATACCTTATTTTTCTCCTTTTTAGGTTGTAGGGTGTATAATATCTGTGTGTTGCATACATTATTTGAGTAATCTTAATATACCAAGCAATAAACATACACTTTACTAAACAATAAGAAACATTACAAACCTTTTAAAGGCAACTTCCACCAGTTTTTCACACTTTTGGAATAATTCAGTACCTGAGAAAACTTTTAACTTTCAGTGTTTTTCAATGTTAAATGGTTAATTGTAGAGAAATGTAGAGACTCAGATTTATTTAAAGTGGTGGTGAATTAAACCTGGGGACACAACACAAATGTAAAAGGTTTACTTATTATCCAAAGTCATCAGTGAACCTACATAATGTCACTGTCCAAAGAAAACCATGTTTTTGAACCGTTTATATTGTGTTAAAATTTCATTATGAGTGGACCAATAGAAATGCTCCAATATCAGTTGGACTTAAAAGTAAAAGCAATTTTTGTTCTCGTCTGTAAAGTTGCCTTTTTGGAGATCTTTGGACAGCGATGATATAACTGCCGAGTTTTATATGGAATAATAAAATACTTATAAATCTGGAAAAAATTCAAAACTTAAGGGACTATTTTGCCCTACAGTGCCCTTCAGTGTAACCATCCACCATGAATGGATTTAAATTAATGGATTAAAACACATTTTATCATTATGCTCCAGGTCCTGGCACCACCGCTATGAACAGCTCTGACTAAGTTTCTCTAGAACATAGCATTTCACACCAAACCAGTCTGAACTTCTTTGTTTCCAAGCTATAATTATGTAGAATTTTGAAAAAAATAGTGGGGTTCCTCCCTAGAGACTCAACAAACACTGTAGCAAAATAAAAAAGGATAAATGTGTGTTTGTCAGATTCATTATAACCAAGCAAATGCCCAGGTTGTCACAAGCTAATCTCGGTTTAATAAAGAATATGTATACTAGTATTTATCCCATGATCACAGCCAAAAGACACAAACCATGGCTAGTATTATAGTATACTTCATACTATGTCCACTAGTTTATAGCCCTGCCCCCACAGGAGCAAACACTGACACAATCAATGTCAAATAACGTTATGTAATACATAATGAACCACGTGATCACTCATTCACAGATGGTAGGAGGGCTTACAGTGTAGACTGATAACTGTTCAACTATGTTCCACAAACCATAAATATAAGAATAACAAAGTTGCAAAGCTGATATCATCTCCAGAAAGGAGTAGCTTAATACAATGTTTTTTATGTTATTTTAATATTTAAATGAAATAATTAGAACTAATAATTAGTTGCAAACAAACGTAGAGCATAGACACAGGTTGAGTAGGAGTTTAAAAGTATAACATCCAAAAATGTCTCGTGTGCTGAGTTTCCTGCCAGAACTGCAGTACAATGTCGAATTCAGCATCTATCAGCCCAGAAGCTGGAGATTTTTATACTCTATTCCTCTTTTCTTTAGATGTTTTGGTGTAAAATATAATGCTGAGGATTGAAAGTGAGAGGTTTATGCAACAGCAGTCCAGTTTACAGCGTAGAACAAAATTAGAAAAAGAAAAATATGTAATTAGGCATTGGTATATTAATATTGAAATATACGTGTGTGTGTGTGGTTGTATGAGTGCTCAAGCATATGGAACTAAGTAATTGTCTTGGTTTTATTGGCTCTTCTTTGATACTACTATCTCTGATACTACAGTAAAATTATTTTCAGCTTGATTTACATGTAGCATTATTTACTGTATTTTTTTACTAAAAAAAAAAATTCAGTCATAGAATTGTTGTTATTTTTATTTATTCTGACCTGTTGTTAGATTTTGCTAAAGTGCTTTTTAAAAGGGGACTACTAGGAGAGACTTACATGCTTCAGTTTTTCCAAAACACAGTACTGTACATCTGTATTCGCCCTCTGTCTGAAACGCTCTGTTAGAGAATCCTGCATCCTTAAGGCCTGTCTTTTGATAAGCCCAGTGTTCTCTTATTACTTCTCTCGTTCACTCTGTTCTGATTGGTCAACCACCAGAGCAGCATCCTGCTACAGGTTGCGCCCCCACACCACCGTGGTTATTGCTACAATGGTATCAGTTCTACTGTATCAGTTAGAGTCAGAGTTCGATTCTGAAAGTCCGGCAGAACAAGTTGGTAGATTCGTCTTTGCGAACTACGCTGGAGCAGGATGTTTAAGTTCTTCTGTGTTTTTACTGCTCTTTGTGTGATGTGTGAGGGTGTGCCAGGTAGGCGGGCAGTAAGGATTGTGTTACAAGATCATGTAACAGAAAAAAGGACTGGAATTCCATTAAAGCGTTTCAGGAAACTGAGAAGAGCTTCTCCCTCTGGCGTGTACTTTGGGCTTTGTAGACAGTGTGCAGGCACAAAAAGCTACAAAACACTGAAGAAAGGAGAAAAACCAGGAATGTATAATAGGTCTGATTTAAGACTATTATTTTTAAGTGAACTCTCTTGTGATTGGCTGTCCTGTATTATACCTAATTGAAAAGGCTTTAGGCTGAATAGGTTATTTTAAAACAGGCAGCCCATTTGATATATGTTTTGAAACTATAACATTGTTTAGTTTTGTTCTGAGAGTGTTATGTCAATGATCATAAGGAATCTGGTGGTGTGCAAGTGAAGGTTATTTTCTGTTTGGGTATAAATTGTGGCCTACAGGGCTTTATGGAAGAAGGAAGTCCTCCGCACAGCTGTGTTGTCATTACAACATTAGTGTTTTGGCTGACCTGTCAGAAAGCGAGTGTAATCCTTGGCAGTATGTAAAAATGGAAACAAATGATTAAAATTAAAATAGTCGTCATGCCAGAAAACAAGCATTTTAAACTTTTTTATAAACTTATATATCAATAAAAAAAGCTTGTTGATTAATAGAGTAGTGTGTAAAAGTCAGAGACCATCCCACTTATTTATTTGACAGCTTTTAAAGTTGAAGATATATTTTTCAAGAGATATTTCAGAGAAAATTCAGTATTTTCACAGGCATAAGGGAGAGAACCGTTAAAGTAGTGAAAACAGTTTCCCAAACTGGAAGTCAATAAAGTAATCACATTTATATTCCATAACAACCACGGAGTACCTTCTAAACCACTAAACCTGTCACCATCATATAAACAGCATGTCAAGCTTTCGCAACAGTGAGGCTCCACTCTTACTTCAGAGTGTTTCAGTTTTACCAAAGCACATTTCTGTCATACTGTATGTCTGTATTCACCCTCTACCTCTGAAATGCTCTGTTAGAGCTCCTGTGTCCTTAAGCCCCGCCTCTTGATGAGCCCAGTTTTCTCGTATTAGTCATCTCATTCACTCTGTTCTGATTGGTCAACCCCAGAGCAGCATATACACCTGCTATAAATAGTCTCCCCACAGCACTGTGGTTGATCCTACACTGGTATCGGTTCTGCCGTATCAGTTAGAGTCAGAGTCTGATCTGGAAAGTCTAGCAGAACAAGTTGGTTGATTTATGTTTACGAGCTAGACTGGAGCACCACGGAAATTGTCACCATCTGATAAACAGTATGTCAAGCTTTCGCAACAGTGAAGCTCTGCTCTTGCTTTATAGTGCTTCAGTCTATATTTCCACAGTGAGAAGACATCTCAATCTTCTCAATGCTGTGTATGTGTGGATGTATAGATGTCAAGAAGTCTTTACTGAGAAAGGGCTAATCAAGCTGTTCTCAGAACTATTGACTGAACACCTCAATTTCCAGACCTCAACATCACTGAATGTGGTTGGGATTGGGATTGCAGAAAATTCAGCTAACAAAAGACTGAAGTTTGGAGGTGTGGAAACATATCCCTGCAGATTTCTTTGTATTTAGTTGCTAAGGCTTTTGTATCATTTTTGTATTAAATATATAATCGCTTTCTATATCAATTGATCACATCCTGTGAGAGTTTCATGAGGAATGGACCAATAGAAATGCTCTAAAAGCATGTAGGATAAAACCTCTATTTGTAAACATACATTGAAAGTAATGTTTTTGGCCTCTCCTAACGTTTTGTACAGAACTGTATGTTCAGATTTCCTTTAATAAGCTCTGCTACCTCAAATCTCACCCTCCTGCCCTAATCTTACACACCTGACTCTAATGTTCAGACACTTCTTAGCCCTTGATTAGCTGGATCAGGTGTGTTAGATTAGCACTGAAACTGAACTCTATGGGCTGCTGGATATTCAGGGCTGGGACTTTTTGGGCCAAACCAAAGCAATACACGCATTGTGAATGTTGTTGGAGTAACTTTAATAACTGGAGTAACTTTAATAAGTATATTTCAAACATCAAAACAGATCTTAACAGCATCAGCGGATATTCACTTCACAATATTCTTAACAGATGTTTACATAAAAACATTAGCTTTGCCAGCAATGCTTTAATACCCAATGTTGTGCAGCTTAACTTTCATTTTTGTTTTTTTTAACTCATTTATTCAAAAATGAGAAAAAATGCTTCAAAGAGGTTCAAAGATTTTTTTTATTTGTGAAGCCAATTTTGAGATGAATTTGAGAACACGTTCTCCAGTGTTGACGTCTGTCTGATTTATTCACTGTTTCTTCCCAGATGCTGTTGCTCAACCTCATATTCTCTCAGAGCAAAATGAGAAAAACAATCCTCTTTAAACCAGGAAATCAGGGCAGATGACTGCGTCTTGTTCTCTGTGTGTGTGTGTGTGTGTGTGAGAGAGAGAGAGAGGGGGAGGGAGAGAGAGAGAGAGAGAGAGACAAACACAAACAAAGATTAGTCCATAGATTGATGGATTTGTTGTCTGTCATAGCCCACACACATACACCTCCCACCTCCTGGTTGGAGATTAAATAACAACAAACATTCACCATTTCTGATTGAGTACATTACAGTCTGCCAACTCAGTACTGAGACAAATCCCAGCTATACATATGAAATATTTTAGTAATCTCATAACTCAATTATAATACTAGCAGTTGGGCAGTTGTTGAATTCATCCCATTGACGTAGGGCAGCAGGGAATCTGCATATTATTCTTATAGAGCTACTTCCATATAGAGCACATTCATTTTTCACAGCTCAATGAATAAAATGGCTTTTGTGTATTTATATGATTGTAAATCTCTCTGTCTCTCTCTCTCTCTCTTTCAGAACTGAGCTCCACCTGCAGCCATGGCTTTGTTGAGGTAGGAATTCCGGGGAATACTGTGGAATGTTGGGAATGTCGGAGCCGGGACCTCCGCCCTGTAGGGAAGAGAGCCTCAGCGTCTGCAGACGAGCAGCCAGGAAGTCAGGCTTAGAGCTGAGAAAGGCTTAAGGAGTAAAAAGCACAATGTTAGCCAAAACCACAAAAGTCTACCTGACCTGGAACCTGTTTAACTGTATTAGTTCATGTACCCCAGTCACATTTAAGCACAATCTATGGGATCGTAATCTTTAATCAAAGATTGTGGAGAAATAAGAATTTAGTAGTTTGAATCGTTGGCTGCCTCTAAATGCAGTTTAATGATGGGTTGCTTTGCTGTGTGCCTGAGACACATAATACCCAATAACAATGTTTTCCTTCCCTTCCCACCGAGCTGATCACTCATCGAGCTCTGCTCACGGCTGTGCAGACATGTAGCCTCTGTATTTCGGCTTTTTAAAAATTATTTTCGCTTGTTTACGCTGAAAACCCAGCTGCTGGTCAGCTGATGAAGAACTGATGTCTACATACGCAAACAAACACACACACCGTCCATCTCACTGTCCATATATTAGATGATTATTCATACGCAGATTTAATTATCCTGATTTTTTTCTTGATTTTGCAGTGAAAAGTAAAAGAAAAATAAAAGCAACATGGATACAAACAGCCATTAAATAAATTGGTTTCAACAAATGAATGTATAATGTTTCAAAAAATATTGCTCAAAATACTGTAGTACTTAATTTTTAGGACAAAATCTGGTTTATGTTCATTTTTCTCTGCAAAACATTTCCCGGATCACCAACTTTTCACCATCTAATCAACTCCTAATGTAAAATCATGTCCCACCCACAATCATTTCCTGCCGGAGTAGCCTGTTCCACTTGGAAATGCGCTCTGAATTCCACTTCACATTGATTTTAAAGGAATACTATTAAAGAAATGCTCCACCGTTTATTTCTATCTTAAATCTGGCATCCCTGTAGCATAAGGTCAATTACCAGAGTCAATACTGTCTATGTACTGTTGTTAATTCTAAACGAAGAAGCCAATGGGCAGTTGCTAGATTCTGTGCCAACTGTTTATTTTTTTAATGGTGATCTACTGTACAAAACATATAGAGCCGAAAGAGATTAGGTTAAAATCACCAGAGTAATCCTTTACACACTGGCCTTACTGCTGGGCTTATTATCCAATAACTCATATTCAGTAAGTACTATGAAATTAATATTTAATGGAATGTATGAGTATGACTGGTTTGATGGTCTAAGAGTTTTTGAAACTGCTTTCACTTCTTTCCTCTCTTCTTTCCTCTCTAGGATTAGGAACACGTTCCCTCCATATCTGGCCTTGTCACTGCCATTCAGCCACAAAGGAACCGATCCAGCTGTTTGTCTGAAGTTCATTATGGTATAGCTCCTCCCACACGCCGACAGGATGATGGCGTCTGTGGTCTCGGTCAGCAACAGGGGCCGGGCCCTAAACCTTAGGGGTGTGGACCCTGAGACATGTATGATTGTCTTCAAAAACCACTGGGCGCAGGTACTCATTCATTCATTCAATCAATCGGTCAGTCAGTCAGTGGAGCTCATCTATATAGTTTCTATCAAACAGTCATTTGTGTCTGTATGAGTCTGCATTCATTTTGATACTTCTTTTCATCCAGTGTACCATTATTTCCATTTGTTTAGTTACTGTTTAGTTGTTTAGTTATATATGTATACAATACATTGCCAAACGTATTTTCTCACCCATCCAAATTATTGAATTCATGTGTTCCAATCACTTCTATGGCCACAGGTGTATAAAATCAAGCACCTAGTCATGCAGTCACCACTGGACCCTAGAGCAGTGGAGACGTGCTCTCTGGAGTGACCAATCATGATTGTACCTCTACCAATCCGATGGATGAGTCTGGGCTTAGCAGTTGCCAGTAGAACGGTGCTTGTCTGACTGCATTGTACCGATTATAAAGTTTGGTGGAGGGGGGATCATGGTGTGGGGTTATTTTTCAGGAGTTGGGCTTGGCCCCTTAGTTCCAGTGAAAGGAACTCTTAATTCTTCAGCAGACCAAGAGATTCTGGACAATTTCATGTTGCAAACTTTGTGGGAACAGTTTGGGGATGGCCTCTTCCTGTTCCAACATGACTGCTTACCAGTGCACAAAGCAAGCTCCATATAAAATATGTAGGCACGAGTTTGTTGTGAAAGAACTTGACTGGCCTGACCTCAACCTGATAGAACACCTTTGTGATGAATTAGAGTGGAGACTGTGAGCCAGGCCTTCTCGTCCAACATCTGTGTCTAAGCTAACAAATGAGTTTCTGGAACAATGGTCAAACGGTTCCCCTAAACACACTTCTAAACCGGGTGGAAAGCCTTCCCAGAAAAGTTAAAGCTGTTATAGCTGCAAAGGTTGGACCGACATCATATTAAACCTTATGGATTAATAATGGGATGTCACTCAAGTTCATATGCGCGTGAAGGCAGACGAGTAAATACTTATATTTAGTGTATATACCGTAACGTAATATAGTGTATATACCGTAACGTGGTGGAGAAAAGAACATATCTTTGTATTTATTTATTTATTTTTGTTTATTAATTATTCATTTGTGGTCTATGCTTCCAAAAAAAATCAATACATTTTTTACTTTAAACCTCATAATTACACTACTGCTCAAAAGTTTAGGATCACTTCAGAATTTAATTCCATGCAATTTTCATGCAATTCACAAACAATACTGTTCATTTCACTATTAATGTAAGTGTATCAGATGATTTTTAAAGAATAATATTTGTATTAAAGCCTATTTTTTGTAGAGGCTTATTTAGCATAGAGTCCTATTATCAGCAATTCTCAGTCCTCTGTCTAAATCTCCTGGTACGGCCGTCATGTTATTGGACTAATTGGTTGTTAGGACACTCTTGCTCAATTGTGATGCACAGCTGAAAAACATTCTACTAATAAGTGAGTATAAAAGGGAACAACATTCTAGGTTAGTTTAGTATCTGAAGATCAGCAGTTGATGGTTTGCTGACCGACTCAAAATGACCAGAAAGAAACAACTTTCTTTAGAGAGCCGTCAGTCCATTGTTGTGTTAAGGAAGAAGATACTCCATTGAAAACAAGAACATTTCACTGTGATCCCAAACTTTTGAGTGGTATTGTAGGTCTGTGGAATGTTGCTACAACAGCACTGTTGTTCAGTAATTGATGTAATACTTTCAGTAACTACTATGAAACAGAGATGTAGGTTATGTAGCTATGATTGAGGAATGCAATGTGACTTAGGAGCTAAATCAGTACTTTCTTCTGAAGGTTTTGCGAATCCTGGAAAAGCATGACCCCACGCGGAACAACGGTGGCGTTAGCCTGCCGGCCTGCCGTCTGGGCCCGATCCCCGGCGATGAGGCGAGCGCCGTGCAGAATTATGTGGAGCACATGCTCTTCCTTCTGATGGAGGAGGAGTGCGGCTTAGGAGGAGCCATGGGCCCCATTCTGGAGTTTGTGGTGGTGGAAAACGTGATGGAGAAGCTGTTCCTGTGGAGCCTGCGGCGCGAGTTCACCGACGACATGAAGCTGGAGCAGCTGCGCATGTACGAGATGCTGGTGGGCCAAGCGCAGCAGCCCCTGCTGCACCACAAGCCCATCCTCAAGCCCCTCATGATGTTGCTGTCTGCTTGCTCCAGCTCCTGCGCCGTGGGGCCTTCCTGCGCAGTGGGGCCCAGTAGGAGCTCCACGACAGGGCCCACGGGCTCGGCGGTCGAGGCAGAACTGGTGAGACTGCTGCACCAGCTGTGTCTCGTGCTGGCGCGGGACGCTTCCGTGCTAGAACTTTTCTTTCATAGCAGTCAGGACCAGGGAGCCGCCAACTTCCTGCTCTTCTCACTGCTGGTGCCCTTCGTCCACCGGGACGGGCCAGTGGGTGCGCAGGCCAGGGAGGCACTCACGCTCATCATGGCTCTGTCTGCACGCAACGCTGTGGTGGCTGAGCATATCGCCCAGAACACCTTTTTCTGCCCGGTGAGTGGGAGTGGCATCCTTACTATATGTAGCTTCAGCCAAAAATCAAGTGTACAAGATCTCCCTTTAGACCAAATATAGTTAGTCAAGCCAAGTTTGATGTCAGACTTACCTTTTCTTTAGACTTCAAAAAAGGTCCACACTCTATCCATCTTCTCCATACATAGCCATTTTTTAAATTCTTAAATAATTACTAGAGATGGAAAGATCGATCGGCTATGTATCGGTATTGGACGATTTTTAATCAAAATATGTGCTCAGTGATCGGCCGATATTTCTCCAATTTAGCCGATCCCGAGAGCCGATCGATGGCGTTAAACAAATTTGATTAATTTCTGTATTTACAGCCAGCGTTTCGTTGAAACCCTGCCAGGTCCTTGCAATTCCTATCTGAACCACTAGGTGGAAACACATACCCTTTAATTTTCCACAGACGGACTAAAGCGGCGCGCCTCGCGAGAACAGTTTGCGTTGCATTGCGTCCATCTGGCAGCTTGTTGCCGTATGTGACACAGACTCATCCAGAGCAAAATTTTTTTAAATTAACCGTGTCTTGTTGGGAAACCAAGACAAAAACATTTAACACTATTAATCTGATACGTTTTTTTAGAGTACACCCGCAGCTGAATACAGTGAGTATCAGCAAACAGCAGAGCTAGCACACACAGCTAACACAAAACAAACAACCCAGAACACCATACAGACCAGATCTGACCGGTACTAACAGAACAGCAGCAGCAATTCAAGATCTACATTTAATGATTACAGAATTTTGTTTAAAATAACAGAGTCTGTTTAATGACTGCAGTTTTTACTGTATTTATTTAATTAGATTTTTTAGTTTTAAATTAAGGGTCTAAATGTAATAATTGCAGTATTGGGGATATTTGTTTGATTTACTTTCTTTATTTACTGTTAATTTTGTTAAAAATATTATGCTGTTTCACACATGCTGGTTAAAAATGGTAATAAACCAGTTTAGACCATGTTTCATGACTAGCTTGCGCTAATAACTACATGTAACCCTGCTGTGGGATATAGCCCCGCCCTCGATCGGTATCGGCTATCTGCCAATCGCATTAAAAGGTTAAATCAGCCCCAAAAACGCTGATCGGTCCATCTCTATTAATTACATAACGTGTTGCTATTTGAGACAACTGCTTGTTGGTGTAGGTGCACAGTTGGTTAACTGGTGGAGTGTAACTTCAAGCTGCATTAGTCTCGTTACTTCAGCAGGCAGCAAACATGTTTTAGTAAATTCATAAAATTTGGGGTAACAGTTGTTGTAACTTCTTTTCTTGCCATCAAAATTAAGAGGGAGGCCAGTTCAGAGTATAAGCTTTAGTCTTGAGTATACTGCAGTACACACATGCTTTGAGGAGCTCTAAACATGATCTAACATGGTTTCGGCAACTGCACGGTCTTATAGGCCTGCCTCCATGTTCCATCTGGCCCATGTGATCCGTCTGGCCATGTCGTTATCTCCCAGGGTTGGGGCAGCTTTCTTGGGGGTTCCTGCCAAAACTTATGGGATTCACTGAACCATAAACTTCTCATAACCTCTGTAGCATTCAGTGTGCCCATCTGAGAAACAAGCAATAGTATGTAAGAGATATTCACAACACAGATTTAAACTGTTTATTACTTAACTGGTCCGTGAAGGCCACAATCAGGAGATGCTAAAACAGACAGCTTATATTTGCATCCAAGTTGTTGAGTAAAGAGCAAAGACTGCTAATGTTAGAGGTCCTGTTGAATCCCTTGTGCTGCGGTACTAAACTATGCCCTGCTGGCTGCGTCAGTCCTTGACTGGGGTTGTTTTAGCAGCTAACTTACATGAGCCAGCAAATCTGACTGCAGAGGAATTCGGAAGTTCACAAAGTAGGTTTGCTGATCCAGAATAAGACTGCTGGCTGTTTCCTGTGCTGTTTCATCGGCAAGACTGGTCTACACACAACCTTTCTGTTTGTTTCTAATGAAACTTTTGTGAGTGGCTTGTATATACAACAAGGGGTCCTAAGGGGGCAATTTATTTTATTTGTTAACCTTTGGTTTAGTTTAGTTATAACATAGTATTTTTTTTATTTTGTCAAAAAGTTATCTTGTCAGTTTGGCCTTCAAATAAGTTTTAATTTTCTCCATGAAATGATTTAATGCAACTTTATTTTTAACATTGATCAAGTTTCAATGCTTATCATTCACTGCTCAGTCTGTACTGTCCTTTGTTTCACCACTAAGCACTTTTTGAATTAGCAGCCAATCGGAACTGAGATTATTAACCGCACATCAGTCACATCAGGAACAGGAACAGAAACTGGGGTGCATTTCTCAAAATGTTCGTAACGCTAAGTACTTTGTAACATTATACTTAAGAACATTCTTAAAATTACGAATGTTTCCCGAAAACCTTTGTAACTAACGTAGTACGTAAAGTCGTTCGTAAATGTAAGAGTAATCCGATCTGAAGTTTCTGTCTCAAAAACAAAAGAGGGCGCTAATCATTCTTTTAAAACTGCATTGTTCTGTGCATGAACACTACACCTATTTATACAAACATGAATTCATGAAGATTTATAATCACTTTTAAAAGTGTTATTGCATCATGGATATGACATCCAACATCAACAAATATCATATCCAACAGCTTGAACTATGTAAACAGTAAACTTCTAGAATAAACAGGTGTTCGCTTGTATCATGGTGTAGTGGGAAGCAAACTGCCTACCACTCTGAAGGTCCTGAGTTCAACACTGTGCATAAATGTACATTAAACTTTTTTTATTTTTATTATTTTTTTATTTTTAGTTCATCCATTTGAGTGCCCGGTATGCCATGCTAGAAAGGGTTAATCGTGTGCCTATTTATAGGCTCAGCGTGCTATAGACAACAGCAAAATGTTTTTTTAAATTTATTTTATTTATCCTTATTTGTTGTTCTTTTTTATTATAATATATAACATTTTTTTAATAATATATAATATATATATATTTACATAACAATACATTTGTGACATAATAATGAGGAAACATATGTAAATCGGCGGTTCAGTTCTCGACTGGCAGTGCCTATTCAGCGCTGACGCGGAGTCAACAAAGAGCTACTTGAAACTAGTTCGTAAGTTTGGAGACTAAGAAGGCGTTTGGGAAACAATCTCAAAATTGGGGTTCTTAAAGTTACGTCATTCTTAAACTTGTTCGTAACTCACTAAGATCAATAGTTATAGGGAAACGCACCCCTGTTTGATTGTAAGGGATAAAGAGAGGCTGTAAAATGGTCATGTTGGTGCTTAAAAACACATCAATGTTATACGTGGACCTTAAATGGAAAAAATAAACTACAGGTGAAATCAAATGGGTTCTTTATATAAGCATCCACTGTTGGCTTGTTTAATAAACAGCGATGATTCACATTAATTAGTGTGCAAACGTACTACCTGTTGCCACATGGCCCAAGTTGTCAACCATATGTTGCCCTGACCTAAACTCTTTTATCCCACAGCTGCCTGTTTGAGAAGCACATTTATCTAACTTCATATCATGCCATATATTTGAGTCTCAAAGCTCTTGTTGTGGAACATCTAGTTTAAATCCTCCTGTGTTAACAGTGAATGCTTGATGAAGTGTTTATTGGAGTGCAGGCTGTGTGACTGGTGATGCTGGAAAGCCTGAGCTGATAAGCTGTTATGTAACAGTGTTAATATAATTACACAGGAAAGAGGAAAGGGAGGAGGTGTCCACTGTGACGTCCAGCCATTCTCCTAGAGCGAGAATAGTGAATGGCTTATGCGCCGGTTACTTCAACACTCTGTTGCATCGACCGTGTTGGGTCAAAGTCAGTGAGCTGGAAAATCGATGATGTAACTTCCTCAGTTGCAACTAACTGTTAAGAATATGGTTTTAATACTTAAAATTGATCCTCCTGGCTGTTTAAGTGTTAGAAATACAGGTATACTGTAGAGCATTATTTCATAAACCGCAGGGTGATTTTAAAATGTTTTTCATATCAGTCGATATCGATATATATCACGATATAAATCAAATCACTATTTCCTTTTTACTTTAAGTGAGATATGAAGATATCAAAATTTAAATTTTTTCTTATTGTTTTTATCCTCTAATTTATTTTCAGACAAATAGACAAATGTACTATAGAACATTACACAACTGTATTAAATACACACACACACACACATATATATATATATATATATATATATATATATATATATATATATATGGGGCAGTATTAGTATGAACAGTATTCACACACAGACACTGTGTTAAGCAGGCTGTTGCTGGCCCTTTAAGATCAGTCTGAGGAAAGGACTCGTAGCGGTGAGTCGACTCTGTGTTAAGCAGGCTGTTGCTGGCCCTTTCAGTTCTGGCTGAGGAAATGACTCATAGCGGTGAGTCGACTCTGTGTTAAGCAGACTGTTGCTCGCCCCTTCAAGTTCTGGCTGAGGAAAGGACTCATAGCGTTGAGTCGACTCTGTGTTAAGCAGGCTGTTGCTGGCCCTTTAAGTTCTGGCTGAGGAAAGGACTCGTAGCGGTGAGTCGACTCAAATGGGGAGATGGTTTAGAGGTTCTGTTTTCGGTAGAAAATAGATTCCCTCCTTGGGATTTTGGTTATAAAGTCAACTTTGCCTTAGCGTTCTCACTTAAACTCCTACAGTATACATATTTATCTTTATCGATTACGAAATTACGTCGATTAGCATAGCGTGCGTCGATGCGTTGCAAAGGTGGCCGCGTGGCCGCGTCTACTGAAAGCATGAAGCGCAAGCTGCAGCTACAAACAATCGCTCGCGTGTATCTAAAGTTGTGGGAGTGTTTCACACAGAAACACAACAGCGTGGTGCTCTGTCAGCTCTGCACAACACAACAGCACAACTGCTATACACGAGTACTTGAAACTCAAGTACTCCTGCGCTTTGTCAATACAGCAGCAGGACAGCACCTGTTTACCTTATTTTAGCAGATTATTTTAAGATTATTAACACGTGTAACATGTTTCTTTCAGTAGTATTTAACGTTTACTGTCGTCATTTTCTCTTATTTTATTCTCTTTGCTCGACTGTGACGCCTGCAGTAACTTGTTACTAGCACGTTGGTTAAGGTGCTGCTATGTCTACACTCTGCTCTGTGTGTCTCAACCAAACATAAAATGGCTGGAACTCTGGTTCAGCCACCTGATTGGTTTGGAGCGGCGCTATTCTCATTCTCATTGGCTGTTTGTGTTGTCTCTCAAAACACGGACGGAACTTAATTCTATCGACTTTCTATCGACTACGTCTTATAGTTCTATCGAGAAAATGTTATTTCGCGATAATTATCGTTAACGATAATTATATATATATATATATATATATATATATATATATATAGCATCCTGTGGGCAGTGTCATTTTACCACTGATAAAGCACTACAGCAGGGGTCACTAATAGGCGGACCGCGGAGCAGACCCAGGCGTTGTCCAATGCGGACCCAAACCAATAAACTACTGAGAAATGACTGTGTTTATTTTGAGCCGCGGAGCTTTTCTCATCTTTACGGTATACAGGCTTTACGGCGCAGTGAACTCAGAGACCAATGGCGTGTGCTGTAAGATCACTGAAGGCTCCTTAGCCAATCAGATCTGTGCACATTGGGGTGTGCGGTGCACACACACAGGCGAAGCGAGAAGCAGCAGTCAGAGACTAAAGCGAGTCAGAAAGAATAACGAGCTCTAAAAACAGAAAAGTGAACAGTGAAACTGACTGTTTAACAGGAACGGTTCTGGAATGGACCTGCTCGTCTAGTTTTGGAGAATATCGCTCTGTACAACCAACATGTTAATCTGTGAAGCTGAGTTAACAAGAAGATGCACGTTTTATTTACTTTCTCTATAAATAAACACTTTAAGATGCACTTTTTTCAAAAGCATTCTGTTTTTTTAGTGTAGCCCTTGTTTCAGTTCAGCATATAAACAGTAAATATACTGAAATATACTGAATGGTATGTGTGATGTGTTGGTGTTTCAGTAGCTGATGGTAGAAGATGCTGATACTAGACTACTTCAGTAAACAGGATACACCACTGAATTATAACACAAGTTAGAAATGATGATGGTCCAGACCTTGGCCTGAGGAAATGTCCTCTAACTGGACCTTACTGAACTCTAATTAAATACCCCTGCACTACAGGAATGGCAACATATAGATGAGCATTGCTGTCTAATGAAAAACATGCATCTCCATTTTTGTCCATTTACATTTTTTTGAATTATTCGAACACTGCCGATTACATTGTGTAGAAATCTTACGATGAATGGGCCAATAGAAATGCACCAAAATAGATTGGAGGAAATTGTGGTTCCATTGACTTACATTGAAAGTAAAGAAAGTTTTTAGCCTTTCCTGTAAAACTGCCATATATATATATATATATATATATATATATATATATATATATATATATATATATATATCTTGGCTGAATAGTTTTGGACTATTGGCACCACTGTCTGATTCACTCAAACCAGCACAACACGCACACATGATTGGGGCTCTAGTGCTGGGAATGATCCACCACCCCAAATGATACCTGCTCTGTGGTGGTCCTGTGGGAGTCCTGACCATTGAAGAACAGGGTAACAAAGTATAGAGAGAAACAGATGGACTACAGTCTGTAATTGTAGAATGTAATTCTATATATAGAATAAAAAAAATATATATAAAGACTTTAAAAGGAAGTACTTGTAAATGCACATTTGTGTATGAAGAAATAGTGCTACCAGTGTGTTATCAGAGTGGAAGAGGGAAAGTGTGAGAGAGAGAGAGAGAGAGAGAGAGAGAGAGAGAGAAAGATGTTGTTGGATTCAGTACAATAACTGGCTTGGTGCCATAACATTCCAGTGAGCTCAGTGCCCACTCAGTTAGGCCTGATGACACAAACACACACACAAACAAACACACACACACACACACACACACACTGGTGACCTGCTGGACAGCAGCTTCGTCCTTCCCTCCCCCTCTTAATCTGAGCTGGATTTTAATCCCAGTCACGGGATTTCTGCAGTTTAGAAACGGAGTGCTTTTTATTGCTGGATTAATCAATCCTTTTTTTTCCCTTTGATTCCCCTGACCTAAATAAATCCATGTGCAGACAGGACCATGTGTGAGGGAATGCTGAAATACAGTGTGCTTGCATGCTGTCATAACAACCACAACAACAACAACCATATTATTATTATTATTATTATTAGGCCAACCACAGGTATGAAGACTGCAGTTCTTTTTTATAATTGTTACCTTTTACTGTCTTTTTTACATTTACATTATTAAAACAGAATATAAATCAGTAGATTTTTCACAATATCATGAGTTCTAATCACTACCTGGTGTTTTAAATTTAGAAGACAGTGCTGTGTAATGTTTCTTGACTGGATTGATTGTATTGATGTATTAGCAAATTAAAGACAGAAGTCATTTAGTAAGATTTTTATTATCCCACAAGGAAGCTCTGGTCATTCTGGATACAGGGTCCGCTCCCTCAATAGTCTAAATCAGTGCAGCCTTTTTTTTTGGCTAAGTATTTTTTCTCCAATAACTAGATAGTTTAGCATATTTTGGTTGTTTATTTGCAAAACAAAACATGTTTAGTTTGAGTTCGTTGATTGGTTTGGTGTAGTACAGTCATGACGCAGCGCAAGCTAGTGGATTAACTAGCTAGTTAGTTAGCTACTTCAGTCTGAGTGAAGCTGTTGTCTTATGTACACATCATGAATAAATGGTTAAAAACAGGGTCTTTGACAACAAAAGACCCTGAAGCTGGACCATCTTACAAGTGAAGCAGCCACTGTATCTCTTACGGAGAGAACCGAGAAAAGAAAGCATAAATCGAAAAGAAGAAAATACAGCAGTGAGTAGCTAGCGCTAGGCTTCACGTGCACAGGAACAGAAAACGAGCGGCTACCACTCTGAGCTGTGTGTTCGGAGGTCTTGGCAAATAAAGCGTTGAAGCCAAGTTACGTCGACATTTGGAGACTAAACACAGCGAGTATGCATCTAAACCTGTGGGATTTTTTGAGATCAAACTTAAAGAAGACCAAAGCAGGAAAAAGACCCTTGAATTGGCTTGCTCTGGAACCGATAATGCTAAAGCTGTTGAGGCTTCCTACAGCGTTCCGCAGCTTATAGCAAAGGCTGGACCACATACAGGAATAGCCTTAATGTTGAGCCAGACCTCCGTTTCCACCTTTCTGCTCTTCAACCTGACATCCACCACTTGTTAGCTGGCAAACAACATTAGCCATTTCATTAGGTGAGTGACTAAAAGTGCTGTAAATGGTTCGTTTCTTTTGTTGTGTGAGTATGCAGCCAGTTTCACAGGTCGTATGGATGGCTGCACTGTATTTGGTTTTAAATGGCAATATAAAATATTCTGGCGGGCCGTGGAAAGTTTTGGGGTGGGTTAAGTGGGCCTTGGGTTGCAAAAGGTTGGGAACCCCTGGTCTAAATTGTTTAATGAACCTTAATCATAGAACAATTTATTTTTAACATACTGCTTACTCTCTCCTGAGTCTCCACTATATCTTGTAGTTAGGGACTATTTCAGTTCAATCCAGCAGGTGTAAGACAAGTAGTCTATATATAGTAGTCTATATATATCTTAAGCAGGTAGAGCATATATAATTACCATTATATCAGTAAGGAAGTAATAAACTCATTTTAAATAGTTACGAAGCAGCCAATCACATGAATCACACAAATCACTCACATAAATCAATCATGGTGCGTCAGTCTCAGCTATGAAAAAAGCTCTAAAGACCAATACACCACAATTACACCCACTAAAAACAGGTCTGTCATGAGGCAGTCATGTTCACTTGTAATTACTTCAGGAGAAAATTATACATTTGTGAAAACACTATGCCAATTACTGGATGTCATACAGGACTGTTGGCAGGATCGGAGCGGAAGTGGGATTAAAAAAATCAGTCATGCACAGAACACACTAAAAGTATGGAAACGACGCAGCAAACACAGCCTGTTGAGCCTGTTTCTGTAAAGTCATGAAAACCAACACATTTACATATGCCTAGTGAGTGTGTGGAAGTTTAGCCCCTGGTTTTTGAATTAGGTGTTATACAGAGTAAAAAGTCAGAACAAAGATTATTTACTTATATCAGTCTTAAAGGCACAGTAATAAGAAGAGTCCAAATTGGTGCAGTATATCATGATATTTAAATGCCTAAATATATATGAAGGAAACAGCAAAAGAAAAAAAAACATTTAAAAAAAACAATAAAAATGTTGTATATGTTTTGTGGAATACATGAGCACATCTTTAGTTTTTCTAATAACGTGTATATGTTTGTGTGTTTGTGTGTGTAGGTATTGGCTACAGGGCTGAGCGGCCTGTATTCTTGGCTCCCGGCTAAGTTAGAGGTGTACAGTGAAGGATGGCACTGTTTGGAGCAGGCCGATTGGATGCAGGTTCCTGCGCTCATCCAGTTCCTCAACTCTCTACACTTCTGCAGCACTGTGTGCAAGGTGAGACCGCATACAGGGACAGGGAGATGTGCTGTATTGTTTACATATACAATATTTTATAATGATTTTAAATATTTAACTAAATAGTTTGACTCGTTTTAAGCCCGTGTAGTGAGAAATAAACGTCTCAGCTGTTATAGAATTAGACAAAAAGGCATCAGTCTATGTGACAACAGACACCACAGCCTCAGATAGAAACCCTTGTTTGACGTTCAGTAGTCTGTTGTTAGTATTTTATTAATTACAACCACACATTTACCAAACTGCACTTTCATTATGTTGTCATGTATTTGAAACAGACTCACATGCTGTCACATTCCTTATATCAGCATCTGAATCAGTGTTTCAAACATATTGACTGGAGGAAAGAGTGTATAAAGACTTTGTGGTGATAAACATGCACATACCGCTGCCAGACACTTCTTTAAGTACACCTACTCTCATATACCCTCACAAAGAGGGTTAACTGGAGAGTTCTGGTTTGTGGAACATTCTCAGCACTGCAGGGACACTGACGTGGTGTGCTGGTACGAGTGGCTCAGTTGTTAAACAATGTGTCCACTCACTGTCCACTGTATCAGACAGTCCTACCTTGGTCCACATTGTAGATGAAAAGTCAGAGACGTTAGCTCATCTGCTGCTGCACAGTTTGTGTTTCTCTAGTTCTTCATCAGTGGTCACAGTTGGCTGGATCGTTTGGTTGGTGGTCGGTTCGCAGTCCAGCAGTGACACTGAGGTGTCTAACAGCTCCAGCAGCACTGCTGTGTCTGATCCACTCACACCAGCACAACACACACTAACACACCACCACCACATGAGTGTCACTGCTGTGCTAAGAATGTTGCAGCACCCGCATAATGCCAGCTCTGGGGGTCCTGACTATTGAAGAACAGGGTAACAAAGTATTCAGAGAGTCAGATGGACTACAGTCTGTAAGTGTAGAACTACAAAGGGCTCCTATATGGTAAGTGGAGCTGATATAATGGACATTGAGTGTAGACACAACAGGTGGATGGTTATACAGGTTTAAATTAAATAATAATAAGAATAAGAATAAGAATATTATAGGACTGTCGCCTCACAGCAAGACAGGGCTGTTCTGTGTGGAGTGTGTCCCTGTGCTTGAGTGGGTTTCCTCTGGGTATTCCGGTTTTCTCCCACGTGTCCAAAGACATGTATGATAGGTTGATTGGTCACTCTAAATTGCCCGTAGGTGTGAGTGAGTGTTGGTCATGCGATGGACTGGCGAACTGTCCTGCCTTTGCCCGATGACGCTGGGATTGGCTCCAGCCCCCCGTGACCTGACTAGCGGGATTAAGCGGCAGATAATGGATGTATAATAATAATAATAAAAATAATAATAATAGAAGTTTTTAAAGAAGAACATTCAGGAATCACATCATGAATCTGAATCTCGAGAACAATGGAATAACTTTGTTATTTTGTGATTTGGTGAAGGAGTCCTATTATTATTTATATCAGTCCTGATATCCTTCAAAAGCATACCTAACCAATATCTAACAAAAACATATGTGTGTCTGTGTTCAGGTGGCCCATCCCTCTATCAGAGATCAGCTGCTTGGCTACATCTACAACGGTTTCCTTGTGCCTGTCATGGCTCCTGCGTTACATAAGGTGGGATTGTGAGTTTATTTGTTCTGTGTTTTATGTAACACACACACACACACAAACACACACACACACACACATGTTTTGGTGGTTTGGTCATTTATGTGTGTGCTGCGTGCAGCTGACTTTGGAGGAAGTGATGACGACGACCGCGTATCTGGAGCTGTTTTTGCGGAGCATATCCGACACCGCCCTCCTCCAGACCTTCCTCATCTTCATCCTCAGACATCGCCATGACAACGTAAACATCCTTGATACACTGGTCAGCAGAATCAACACTCCCTTTCAGGTGCGTGGGTGTTATATGGGATATGGGAACTGTGGGCTGATGGCAGCATCCAATACTTCTTGTATATACAGAACAAAAAAATAGTATCTGGTATTTTTATCACATTCTTGTGTAACTTAATGCTTAATGCTATTCTTTTCACAATAAATGTTCTTATCAGTATAACAATTAGATTAAAAGGTAGAGTGTTTAAAATATTATAATACATTCCTGATTTATTTGAATTTGATAACATTGTGCACTAGAGCTGCCATGGACTCCACAAGTTTGTTCAAAAGCCTCTTATAAGTAGAGTGAGTTTACCTGAGAGTGGTCTGAATAGAAGCTTTAATGAAATATTTAAGTTAAATAAAAATCTAGAAATAGTGCTGAACTATGATTCAAGTTCATTTTTGTTTTCTTAATTTGACTTTTTTTATCTGTTTATTTTTGTTTCTTTAATGAAATCATTCCCAGATTTTTAATGCAGTCACATTAAAAACTTTAAACACAAGCATTTGAAAAATTCCACTTGGATTAGTATTATGGAGAAATATAACATACATTTGTTTTATACATTCTGCTTTTCTTAATAAATAGACCTTTATATATCATCGCTGTCCAATTAAAAACATGCATTTTTATTTTTCTAGATAATTCAAACACGACAGCTGCCCTTTATACTGTTTGAAAATTTGATGACGAATGGACCAAAAGAAATGCTCCAAAAAAGCTTGGAAAAAATTCTGGTTCCATTGACTTTTATTAAAACAAAGGGGGGGTTTTGACCTCTCTTGTAAACTTGCGATTTTGGAGATGTTTTTCTTTGGACAGCGACGATATCAGTTTGAAATATCAGTAACATATCTGTTTTATCTATTCATAACAATATCATGCACGCCGATATGAATACACCCAATATGCTTGTGTAAATGCAGGACTATTGATTCACGCAACCTGTTTATAATGTGTGCATTTCAAGCTGAGCAGTTAGGCTGACGTACATATTGTGATATTTGAGAATCAAAAAAAGAGCCAATCATTTGCTCCACTACTCCCAAATGAGGCCAGTTTTCAAATTCATTACAATCTTGTGAGTATATTATGTTGTGTTTGTTTCCTTTTCCCTGTGTGATATAGTTGGGTACAGTGTCTCTGGCTCTGTTCCGCACTCTGATCAGTCTGTACTGTGAGGACGTTATGCTGCAGCTCATTCTCAGGTAAAGACTTCAGTATTCTTTATAGTCCTGTCCATCTGTTCATTCATATTAAGTTTGCATTACAAAGGCCTCAGCTATCAGTTGGGATACCAGAGCAGTTGCTTAGCAAGACTTTAGCAACCTCTTGGGAAAACATAGTAGCCATCTTCCAGCAATCATGTGTAATAATAAAGGAACCACATAGCAACAGTCAAGCATCACCCTGTCAACACCATAGCAATGATCTAGCAGTGGCTTATCAACCACCTGGAATTACTTTATAAAACCAACTAACTTCCTTCTTCCGTCTCTTCCGGCAGGTATCTGATTCCGTGCACTCACCTGCTGTGTAGTGAGCGGCGCAGACTCAGGGAGAGAGACTGCTACTCCTCCAGTGCTGCTGCACTCCTCTCTCTCACTCCTTCCTTCTTCATCCCCAAACCCTGCTCCTCGCCAACACAGCCCCCTAAACCAGACTACATCCTCTGGTCCAAGGTGACTGAGGGTCTGCTGAAGGGGAACATGGGTAATGCATGCTTTATTTATTTATGCTAAACATTACATTTCATAATTATTTTATTACATAATCACAGCAGTGTGCGAACATCAGGGACCACCCTTTCATGAATATAAATATACTGATAATATCTATAAATCTATATATAGATTTAAATATATACAGTTTTTCAAACAGAGGTCAAGGGATCTTCATTTCAGTATTAGGCTCTGTCCCAATTCCCTCCATAAGCTAAGGGTCCCCCTGAAGAATGTTTTTTCTTTCTCTGCTCTACAGTCCATAAAGTTGAAAGTCATCTCGTTTGTTCTTATAACAACAGGAACATATATGATTATGAACGACTTTCTGATATGCAAAGTTGCAGTTTAACCTTAAAAATACACTATACGACAAAAATAGTATATACTACGACTGGTTAATAAATGTGTTTGGCGCTCATGTTTAAAAAACGAATCTTCTCTGTTCCCGCCATGCCTGCATAACAACAAGCTGCTTGAATGTCATTACAATGTAGTGTAATGTGGATCATATACTATTAACAACAGGTATAAGTATACTAGTAAACTAGTACAAAGTATATTTGTGAATATAACCACAGCAAGTTAAACAGGGCTTTTTATTCTTCAGAATTGAAACGCTGTCAAAAAAGAAAAACAATTGCACTTACACTTGTAATTACATCTTGTAATTGGAAAGTCACAGAATCATAGTGAATTATGGGTAATTACCTTCACAACAGTGTGTTTTAATGTGGACTTTCAAGAGAACCTTTTTTGGAAAAATGAAAGAAACAACACACCCTACCGTCCTGCACCCCTAAGCAGGAGTGTGAGGGTGCAAGTGTGATATATATATATATATATATATATATATATATATATATATATATATATATATATATATATATATTAAAGTTATTGGTATCGGTACTTTGTATCTGCCGATACCTAAATATCAGGTATCATATTGGGTAGAAGTGTATCAATGCACCCCTAGTTTGACTGACATTCTGTATGAACCGAGTTTGCAGTTATTTCTTTTGTTACCTTCGTTTCTGGACCCACATAAACAAAAAAAATGAAAGGCCTGTATGCACAAACATACCTTTAATCAAATGCTAATAAAACCTCCACATACACGTACTTGATTATGTGTTTAATTGACAGGTCAATTAATAATTACGTAATATAAACATGTTAATATTGATTTGGTATTGCGTTGATGTACATTCGATAACTGTGACTTATAATAGTAAGAGTATGCAGGATTTCTTATACAACTAAAGTATAATTCTACTTTCCTTCCAGGACTTGAAGACCTTTTCTCAGGTGGGGACAGTGGGGGACACTCGCGTTTGATGAACTCCGAGCCCTTGATGGACAAAAACTACCTCCAGTACCTGAACGATGCGCGCAGCATCATCAGCACCAGCGTCCAGGCATGTCGGGCATGGTCTGCACCTTATGACGGACTTAACCCCACCCCTGAAGAGTACCCGGGGGAGGAGGAGGTGGACGAGCGAGGGGAGAAGAGAGGAAAAGACGAAGAGAGAGATCCACCTCCCAGCACTCCTCCGCCTCAGCCTCCTACCCCACAACCCCCCTCCGATACCAGTTCGACCTGCGAGCGAGGCGGGACTCTGCTGGAGCTGGAATGGGACGATAGTTACGATGCTGCTCCAGACAGAGAGGACAGCCAGCAGGTCTCTGAGAATTCCCATATGCCAGAGCGTCCCTTCCAGGACGAGGCCCCGAAACACATCCAGGAGATGCGGAAAAGTGCCATCATGCTTATCCGGGGTTCCTATATCGAGGAGTCGGATTTCCAAGACGACGTGTTGGTTTATAATCTCATTGCACAGAAAGATATGAAGGATGAGCGAAGGACATGTCTAAAAAATGCTCAGTGGGGTCAAAATCACATCCACTCTCGCTGCCACACGCAAAACGAGGCTAACAACAAGAGCCAGATCAATGTGTACAGTAGTACTACACAGAATCACACGCACAATAACACACAAAAGCAAATACACAACAACATAATGAACCACGCGCGCAATTTCCTAAGCAACCCAAAACCAGGCCTTGAGACTTCTTTGGAGTCGAGCAATAATAGAAAGAATCAGGAAGCAGAGGAATCTCTGAAGATATTAAACGGCCACGTTGCTGAGGAAGAGATAGAGAGCTTGAGTGATAAACTTGCTTTGCAAGATCAGGATCCATCAAAGATCCAGGAGCAGGACTTCATTTCCCAATGCCTCCAGCTCATCCGCACTTTAGGCGGTGAGGAGGAGAGCGTGGTGGAGGATGAAGATCACTTTCAGAGGCTAACCACCCTCCTGCATGAAGAGGAAGAGGAAGTGGACTTCAGTTTGTTTTGTAATGATGATTATGAAGACGATGAAGAGATGAACGATGAACTAGAGCAGAAGGACAGTGACAGGAGGAAGCATGATATCCCGTTTACAGGTGGGTTAGTCTTCAAACAAATCCTGAGAGAGAGGTACATGTTATACGCAGTGATACGTAATGATACAAAATGCTGATACAAAAAAGAGAAAGAGAAGAAAGAGAAGGATCAAATTTGCAGTGAAAGTTAATGTCATAATATTCTTTTTCCAAGTTATGAGCCGTTTATAGTCATTTGTTTGTTGTTACATTTAAATACAAGACAAGGGGTTAGTGGACTTTGCAAATTATGCAAAAAAATGTTTTAAATGTTATAAATGGTTTTTGCATCACAAAGTTATCATGATGACAATCCCATCCCATTGTTGTTTGTTGTGCTGCTATAAAAAAATATATATATAAATAAAAATAAAAAAAATATATATATAATTGGTTATTAGGACACCCTTGGGATCACAATATATATATATATATATATATATATATATATATATATATATATATATATATATATATATATATATATATATATATTTATTTATTTATTTATTTATTCATTCAACCGGTAATTTTTCTTTTGCTTTTTTGCTTTTACCGGTCAGCCATAATATCAAAACCACCTCATTGTTTCTACACTCATTGTCCATTTGATCAGTTTTACTTGTGATGTAGGAGCACTTTGTAGTTTTACATTTACAGGCTGTAGTCCATCTGTTTTTCTGCGTACTTTGTTGTTCCACCATCTTCAATAGTCTCCCATAGGACCACCACAGAGCAGGTATTATTTGGTTGGTGGATCATTCTTAGCTCTGCAGTGTCACTAACATGGTGTGTTAGTGTGTGTTGTGCTGATATAAGTGGATCAGGCACAGCATTATTGCTTATATATAGTGCAAGTATAAAATTAGACAAGCAAGTCCACCATTGCATTTGTTTCTACATGTTCTCATGTAGATGTGAGTGTGACAGGTCACTTTCTTTACATGGTAAGCAGAGTTATCACTTTGTTTTCTCTGTTTATTAGGTCCCTTCATCAGTGTGCTGCTGTCCCGCCTGGAGAACATGCTGGAAAACTCTGTAGAGGTGAACCTGCTGGTGACGGGGATTCTAGCACAGATGGCCTCGTATCCACAGCCCCTCCTGCGCTGCTTTCTCCTCAACACGCGGCCTGTGTTCCAACCTAGCGTCCGTTCTCTCCATCAGGTACCCGACACTTTAACACAGAGCTCTTTCGCTGTCCCACCTTTATCTCTCTGGGTACTCACAGGTACTCAAAACTAGGGGACACACCAAATCTGATCTGTTTTCTCCTTCAGTGGGCATTCTCCTGACATTCAGTCTGTTTTAATTATGTTGCTTCAGAACAACATTTTGAAGTTGCCATCATTTTAAATTATTGTTTCACTATTTAATTAACTGATTACTATTTACTGATTACTGTTACCAAAAAATGGTGTTGCCTGCAATATTTTGGGTTTAAACCGTAAGAAGTAGTATTACTGAGTATGAAGAAAGAAGAAAAAAATACAGTAAAATACAGATTTAGTGGGAGCTTGTTTGCCAACGTCATATGTCTTTTAGTATTAACTTAACTTACCCAGGCTCAAAAAGAAGGTCTAACTCATAGTTTAGGTCCCATCTGTAAAATCATCATCATACTGATGAAGAAATGATGACATAAGTAGATAATTCACTTACAAACCTCAGAGGACGTGTGCAAGTTTGAAGTGAATGCTTTTTCAGTGTGCTCGCAAAAGACAGATTCATCTGCTGAAGGAGTCTGAAGCACCGCTGACCTTATAAAATACTGTTTTTCAACATGTTGCCTGCAATTACATATTTCCACCAGAGGGGTCTCCAAATCCCCAAACCCTGTGTTGCTTTAAGCCTTTGCGTCTCTCACTGTCTTGTTTTTTTTTTTAGCCCTTTGCTAGTGTCATTCCTTTGGGGTATTACCTTAGTCCACTGACAGACCATGGATATTTAAACTAAGCACTAAGTCTGTGTCATAACTGTCAAAACTCAATAATGCTAATTCCAATATTGTTAAGTACTACTAGAAGTCTATGGGATTTTAATCATATGCTGCCTTTAGCTAACACTGGTGCACATGAACAGTTTTAGCCCATCTTGATTAGACATTATATGTATAAAATGTATATAAATATGTATGTAATTAAAGGCAAATGATTTCTTTTTCAGTATAGCACAGAGCTGCCACTGCTGTTTTCTATTTTTACAACTAACTGAAACCAGATTAGACTATTGCTCATATCTAGCTTCTAGAAGACCTCAAATGATGTTTTTCTCACAAAATTGGTTCCATTTATTGTAAATCAAGTGTAACTGGGTTATTTCACTCTCATTTCCAAATCATGTCGGTAGTTAATGTAAGGTGTGAAGCCTTTGGTCATCTCCTGATGGTCTACCCAAAAGGAGTGCTAGTTTGGCTGTATCTGCTTATATTACAATAGAACATTTTTTTAGTTGTTCCATTTCTGTTGGGGATTTCAAGACTACAAAGTTTAAATAATTAGTTGTGATGATTTAATTTTAAATTAAAATTAAAATTCTACCAAAAAATTACTTGTACTAAAATTGTACTAAAAATTATGGGTTTTTTTAATTCACAGAAATCATTAGACATTCTCTGACATACTACAAGGTCCTAAGAGTTCCCACTGCCTTAGTCATTGTAGGGCTTGAGACATATGCCAAGTGTGCCTCACAGTAGACATGTGTGCTCATGTTTCAGGTGCTGGTGTCTGTAGGTTGCCAGATTGAGCAGTACGTAGCATCAAGGCCTGAGTTTGCTCAGATGGTGAGAGACGCCGCTCAGTACCTCCTACTCAAAGACCAAGCCCTTAAAGATAGAGGTAAATATTATCTGTGTCTGTGTGCTTGTGTGGCTCTGATCGCCTGTGCTTTCGTTTTATCTGTCTTTCTTCTCTGCGTGTGTGGAGGGATGAAGCTTTAGAGCTGAAATCATTGAGGTGATTAGTAGAGAAGAGATTGCACTAATCTGAGAATCATCAAGTCGGCAGCTGCTAGTCTACACACAGTGACCTGACTAGCTCACGTGTCGAGACACACTACCTACCACACGCCACACTGTGAACACTCTACTGATGACACCTAATCCCATTCCAACTTTCCTACGGCTATATAGAGAGTTGCATGTTATGAGTTGCGTGCAACAGAAATTTCGTGCAACATGACAAATACACATAGAAATTATTAAAAAATCTAAATTCTCACTATAAAATGTTGTTTACTTTGCTGTTATTGCTGGTATTTTTCATAACTCTGTAAAACATATTGCAGGAGAACCACATCTCAGCATCTTATTCTATATGTATAGAATAAGATACGTATAGATACCTTTGGTTATCAAAGATATCTCTGCTCTTTATAGAATTACAGGAGTAATACAGGAGTACATAGCAGGCTGATGAATGGAGGTCGAAACTGTTGCACCTTAATTTCAAACTAGTTGCAGCTGCTTTACATTACAAATCAAGTGCATTTTAGTTTCAAGCCACTAAAGTTGCATTAAAGCTTCACAGTGTAAAGTCAACCTTAGTTGCAGAATTAGTTGCTTTTTCAAACAGAAATTTCATGCAACATGACATACACGTAGAAATTATTAAAAAAATTATTTAAAAAGAAATTATTTTAAAAAATCTAAATTCTCACTATAAAATGTTGTTTACTTTGCTGTTATTGCTGGTATTTTTCATAAATCTATATAACATATTGCAGGAGAACTATCTTAGCATCTTGTTCTATATGTATAGAATATGATATGTATAGATACCTTTGGTTACCAAAGGTATCTCTGCTCTTTATAGAATTACAGGAGTACAAAGCAGGCTGATGAATGGATTTTGAGACTGTTGCACCTTAATTTCAAACTAGTTGCAGCTGCTTCACATTACAAATCAAGTGAATTTTAGTTTCAAGCCATCAAAGTTGCATTAAAGTTTCACAGTGTAAAGTCAACCTTAGTTGCAGAATTAGTTGCTCTTTCAAACAGAAATTACATGCAACTTGACAGATAAAATTATTTTAAAAAAATATTTAAAAAGAAATTATTTAAAAAGAAATTATTTAAAAAATCTAAATTCTCACTATAAACTGTTGTTTGCTGTTATTGCTGGTCTTTTTCATAAATCTATATAACATATTGCAGGAGAACTACATCTCAGCATCTTATTCTATATGTTACCAAAGGTATCTCTTTGCTCTATCTATCGCTCTTTATAGGATTACAGGAGTAATACAGGAGTACATAGCAGGCTGATGAATGGAGGTCGA
The DNA here is from genome assembly GCA_021613375.1 of Megaleporinus macrocephalus. NCBI lineage: Eukaryota > Metazoa > Chordata > Actinopteri > Characiformes > Anostomidae > Megaleporinus > Megaleporinus macrocephalus. Next base: position 10,970,780 of record CM038718.1, on the reverse strand, counting down.
GACTGTTGCACCTCAATTTCAGTTGCATCAACTAGTTGCATCTGCTTTACATTACAAATCAAGTGCATTTTAGTTTCAACCCATCAAAGTTGCATTAAAGTTTCACAGTGTAAAGTCAACCTTAGTTGCAGAACTAGTTGCTTTAAAATAACCTGAATTCACATGAAATGACACACGTAAACACCCTGTATTAGTCACACAAGTGACTGTCCATGCAATTGAAATTGTTTTATCTGCTTCAGCTGGGAAATCAACACTTTCAGCGTGGTTTAATGTGACAGTTCAAACAGATGTAAACACCTGGTGATCTTAATCACAGGTTTTTAAAACCATGTGCAGGACATGACCTGTAACTAGCCCATGATTGTTATTATTAATTATTATTATTATTGTATAATAATATAATTATTCATACAAAAGTGCTTTAATTGCTTATTAAACAGGATTTTAATGGTTTTACTATTTTATTTTTCCTATTTTTCTGACACCACCCCCACCTCTCAGAGCGGGATATCCTGCAGGAGAATGGGGTAGGCTGGTTTTTGAATGGACACGTCCCAGGACGGCTGCTGAAATCTCTCCCGCCCTGTCCCAAGATTCCACCTCAGTCTAAGAACAGGGTGTTTGCCATGTTCCTCTACGCAGAGTTCCTCAAAGAGCTGGCAGCCATTGCACAAGAACACTCAATACTCCCTGACCTACCAACAGAGCAGCAGACCGTCCAGTAAACGTATTTACAAAGGCACTTTCCATATATGTACAGTATGTCAGCAGCAAATGCTCAGCCTCAGTACAATCAAAGCAAGTGTTTGGATAATCCAGTGCGTATTTCTTGATTTTTTTTTAAACCCATGTTTAATTGCACTTGGTCTGGTTATCATGAGCCTAAAAGTTTTTTGTTTTTTTTCCTAAATCAAACTCAAGCATCTTTGCCCACAGTGACTCAGTTAAAGCTGCAGATTAAGGGCCTTAACTCACTAAAGCTGCTGGCATGCACAAACTGGTTTCCTCACACAAAATATTTAAAATGGCACATGGTTGGTTGAGGCGTGTTCTTCCTCAAAATGATCATTCTAGTGAAATATAAAGTGATTGATCACAAGTCCATCATATATGTGGCTCTAAGAACCTAAAAGAACTCAGCTGGACTTTGCATTGCTGGTGCTTGATGAAGAGGCTGAGAACCTGCAATGACTGTTCTCTATACTCAGACAATATGAGATTAGATATACCTCATCTCTGATTGGTTGCTTACTGTTTTTTTCCCATGTGTATTTGTAAATGCATTTGAAAGTGTACATGCACATTTGTTTTCTTTTTTTTTAAATTTCCTGATGTTCTTTATACTTTGGATAGTCAACCAGAGTAGATGAACCCAATGCTGCCATTTGATGTGTGGCTGCTGATTAAGCTCATTACAGAAGTCCAAGCAGTCAAACTGCCATATCAACTGTTCTGATTCTCCAGCAGTGGGAATAAAAGATTGAGGGCATTTGCTTTCCATGAACTACAACTAATATGCATCAGGTGATCACAACATGATGAACATCTGAAGGACAGCTTTGACTCCTTATCATCCGAAAAATAAACATATTTAAATCAGTTAAGTAAGCCGATATATGATCATACCATGGCTGTGCAAAGAAAAACATGTCTCCAATTTTTTTCATTTTTCAACATCATTGTATGCATTTGTTGCCGTTTACACTGTGTATAAAATTTTATGGTGAATGGACCAACAGAAATGCTTCAAAATAGCTTTAAAAAAGTATGGTTCCATTGACTTCTATTAAAATTCAAATAGCCCTCTCCTGTATAGCTGCTATTTTGGAGAAACGTGTTTGTCATTGGACAGTGATGATATGCCTGAATTGAATGCTCCATCTACACTATTTGACGTGCACTTTGTCAAGGCCTTGTTTTTTGGTACATATTTGCACAGCCAGTGTTGATGTTAAATAAAACAACCTTTTCATTTCTTTCTTTTTCTCGAATGAGACTCTGGCGTTTACATCATCATTGTTAGCATGTTGGTAATGTTTTGAATCAGACTCTTGATTATACTGCCCCCTTGTTCTGAATAAAACAACCATGTTTTACTAATGTGTATCTTATGAGTGTGAAAATGTTGTACAGCCAGGAATAAAATCATGCAAAACAGTCAGTTTTTAATAAGAGATCAGTCTGGAATGACAGCATGGCTGCTATTGGTATTGGTAGGATGTCATTGCTGCAACTATTTTATTCAGAATAGACTCTTATATGACTTTGCTGCCCCCTTCTGTTCATTATTAAAACAACTGCATGTGTTTATTTTACGTCATTATTTTACTTTGGATTAATCAAACTATTCTAACTTAAAATATATATTAAATGACTCTACTCTGGATACAAAGTGACATAATATAATGCTGTATTCTTATATAATATCATATAATATCACCTGTAAAGGTCGTTGATGTGCCAACTCTATTAATACAACTGATGCTATTATTTTTCAATGGCAATGGTGGAAAACATATTCAACAAAATATAATACAGAAGCATCAGGAACTAAATACAACATTTATTCAGTATAGTGAGCCCACCCTTTCCATTCTTTTCACTATGCCTGCTTACAATATCATGTAAGCCAGTTTAAAGAATAAAGTTTATTTCCAGATATACAAATATCAACCAATATTGCTTCAATAAGAAAATGCAATAAGAAAAAATATATAGGAAATCAAACAATGAAACAAATCTCATATTCTACAGCAGTGTTTACATGCAGAAATGGAGTGAAATTGCATGCAAAATTTGAACAACACCAGTTTAATGGCACGTTTGGTTGATTTTCTAAGCGTAATGTAACAGGATGACACCTCATTATTAGAAGTTTAGAATGTCAGTGATACAGAATAAAGAAAGAGACATGAATGGTTTAACCCAAAAAGATAAAATAACATATATATATGGTAATATGTATAAACCAGGACAGCATTCATTTCTATACAATATGAATGCTGCTAATTATAAACTTATCACAGACTGACAGATAAATTCAAATTCATTTACTTCTCATTGACATATCTATTTGGCAAAGCAATCAAATCATCATTCTTTCACAGGCAGCCACGTCAAACCAGCTCAAAGCGCCAAGAACCTGCTGAGAAAAGTCAATTCAAACTAAACTTTTCTTCTTTAGTTCATCTGTTATCTGTTAATGTCTGTACAAGTCCACGCTGAGTCCGAAGGGACAATGCAGTCACGGTAATGTTGCAAACTACAGTGGAAAGTCTGTGAAGATCGGTCAAGTAGAAGTGTGTATGGAGGAGCTAATGTGAATCAGAGCCACTCTGTACTTTGGAACACACTGCTGTGCTGGTGTTTAACTTTAGAGAACCAAACAGTGACCTGCAAGGCAACACAGTGTCACATTACAGTTAAGTGGATGCTCAGCTAACCAGCGCCTCCTGCTCATTCAGGCACCCAGTCCATTATAGTCCATTACAGAACATAGAGTAGCTTAATGACTCAGGCAAGGCCTTTTTAGCCATACTTTTTACTAACAGTTACTCTTGTGATGCTTCTTCTGGCAATGCAAATACATTCCAAAATAATACTACACCGCTTGGACAGCATTCAAAAGGCTACATAACACCCACATAATAACAGATAACAAAGCTATTTAAGCATTTTAAAAGTTATTATAGCAAGTTATTATAGTTATTATAGAGGTGAAATGACATAATAACTGAAAAAGAAGCCTTAATGACTATATGTGGTTCTAAGAACCTAAAAGAACTCAGCTGGACTTTGCATTGCTGGTGCTTGATAAAGAGGCTGAGAACCTGCCATGACTGTTATTTATACTAAGACAATATGAGATTAGATATACCTCATCTCTGATTGGTTGCTTACTGTTTTTTTTCCCATGTGTATTTGTAAATGCATTTGAAAGTGTATATCAAGTTTCCTGATGTTCTCCTCACTAGCAGATGAGCTTAATGGACATTAATTAACATTAATTAACACCTCCTCTGCTGAAAATCTCCCAATACATCAGGAGAGCTGCACACAGACCATCTCTCTGTCTGAGGAGGTGAAATCCTTCAGGGCAGTTAACCCACGCAAGGCAACAGGTCCTGATGGTGTATACAGTCGTGTACTTAAAGCATGTGCCAACCAGCTGGCTGAGGTTTTCACTGACATCTTTAACCTCACCCTAAGACTGTCAGTGGTTCCTACATGCTTTAAAGAAACCATCATTGTTCCAGTTCCCAAGAAACCTTCTGACACCTGAATGACTACCGCCCTGTTGCACTGACATCAACAGCTATGAAGTGCTTTGAGCAGCTGGTCAAAGCTCACATCTGTTCTATGCTCCCTGCCAACATGGACTCTCACCAGTTTGCATACCGCTCCAACAGATCCACAGACGACGCCATTGCACTAACAGTACACACTGCTCTCTCACACACTTGGACAGAAAGAACACGTACGTGAGAATGCTGTTCATAGATTACAGCTCAGCATTCAACACAATCATCCCAGCCAAACTCATCCCGAAGCTCAAAGACTTGGGTTTGAACTCTCATCTCTGCAACTGGATACTGGACTTCCTGACGAGCAGACCGCAGGTGGTGAGGGTGGGTGACAGCATCTCTTCCACTCTGACTCTGAGCACGGGGGCCCCCCAGGGATGTGTACTCAGCCCCCTCCTGTATTCCCTGTACACTCATGAATGTGTAGCCAAACACTCCTCCAACCTCAGCTTCAAATTCACTGATGACATTACAATCCTAGGCCTCATCACAGATGGAGATGAAACAGCCTATAGAGACGAGGTCAGAGTGGAGCCACGACAACAATCTTCGTCTAAACATCAACAAAACGAAGGAGATGATTGTGGACTACAGGAAGCAGCAGAAGGGTGCTCACTCTCCCCTTTACATCGACGGGGCTGAAGTAGAGAGTGAGCAGTGTTAAGTTCCTCTGCGTTCACCTCTCTGATGACCTCACCTGGTCCCTCCACACTAACATGATTGTGAGATCTGCCCGTCAGCGTCTCTTCTTCCTGCGCAGGCTCAAGAAGTTTGGACTGCCTCCTGATATCCTCACCAGCTTCTACAGATGCACTATAGAGAGCATCCTAACGGGCTGCATCACTGTCTGGTGCGACCGCAAGGCCCTAAAAGGAGTGGTGAGGACAGCAGAATACATCATAGGCAACAAACTACCAGCCCTACAGGACATCTATCAGTCCCACTGCCTCAGGAACAAACTACCAGCCTTACAGGACATCTACCAGTCCTGCTGCTTTAGGAACAAACTATCAGCCTTACAGGACATCTACCAGTCCTGTTGCCTCAGGAACAAACTACCAGCCTTACAGGACATCTATCAGTCCCGATGCCTGAGGAAAATCCAGAAGATCAGGTTAGACAGTGGTCACCCAGCACACGGCCTGTTCACTATACTGCCATCAGGCAGGAGATTCCACAGCATCCAGGCCAGAACAAACCGGCTACTGAACAGCTTCTACCCACACGCTGTCCGGCTCCTGAACAAACTGTGAGGCTGAAAGACCCCAATACCAATCACTCGGCCCCTGCTATATTATATTATATTATATTATACTATTATATTATCTATTCTGATATCGCTGCTATGGACAATATCACTATGTCACTTTAAATAGATATAACTTCTTAGATAACCTGCCTATGCAAAAGTTTTCACAGAAGTCCTCCTGTATATGTTATGTATATATCTTGTGTATGTTTTGTATAGTCCTTTATATATTTCAGTTATTACTATATGTATATTTTCTAGCTTATTTTTTTTACTTTATTATTGTCTATTTATTGTATGTTTCCACTTTTTAACTATATATATAATGCTGCCCTGCTGTAGTTGTATCTGAGCCTCACCCCAAGCATTTCAATGCATGTTATGTCCTGACATGATGTGCAAATGACAAATAATCTTGAAACTTGAAATGATTTGTCCCATCAGTCAACAGCTTGCTCAGCTTTTCACTTGATACCATGCTAGTTCCATTGTCCTGTGTATATAATACATTTTCTAAAATGTGTTTTACTGTCTGCTCATTTGGGGTGCACATGCTTTCAAGAAGCTTGAAGACCACCAGCTAATGCATGGGCAGTGAATCGTTTCCTCTAGAGTCCTGTGGAGCATTCATTCCGTGGGTACCACATCTCCATGCACTTTTAAAGTATTAGTGTTTTTAGCATCACCTTTGCAGATTTCTCTCCGCCTCATTTCTGCACTGCAATATAAAAGGAAACCTTTATTTACTGCGGTATGACCCCCAACATATACAGTATAGATTGCTGAGCTGATAAAAGGACTAAAAATTTGCATACATCCACAAACAGACACCATGTGGAGGGTAAAGAAGATTGTGTCCATTGCCCTGGCTCTGATAGGATGGATCACAGCTATTACTGCCTCTGTTCTGCCCATGTGGAAGGTCTCCTCATTGTTCCTGAAACACATGCTGTCAGAGCCCAAATCATCTGGGAGGGCCTCTGGATGCGCTGTATTACTGAGATCTCTGGACAGATGCACTGTGAGGTCTATGATTCTGTGCAGACTCTAACTTCATCACAGCTCTGCTGCCTTTAATAACCTCTATTATGGGCGCAATGTGCACCAACTACATTCCGGAAAATCCATCAAAAATTATAGTCATGACTCTCTCTGGGGTCTTCTTCATCATTTCTGGTTGCCTGATGATCATCCCTGTGTCCTGGATAAAGTATAGCATAATTCAGGATACAGTGGTTGGAGCGTCTATCTATGTTGGCTTTGCAGCTGCTGCTCTGCTGATCTTTAGAAGAGGCCTGCTATGCTGCACATGCACCCCATAAAAGTTGAGTTAGCATTTGGCAGAAAGCACTGTGCTTTGATGGTGGAAAAGAAAAATAATTATATCATGACAGTATTTTTTATAAAGTGAGGAAGTTTTTGAGAGGACTATGTAAAGCTATATTTGCTATTTGAGTTGCATTTATTTGCATTTAATCACCTTTTAGGACACATTTATGTTCAATTATGTTACATAAATTCACAAATAAACGCTTTACAGGATTTCTATTATCACTGTATATTTTTTATAAGAGCTATTTATACCCTCTTTATGAAACATAACTCTGTCCGCGTTGTTATGTTTCTATTTCATCTCATCAAACACATTAACCTGTTTTGTGGTACAGTCATGTGCTTCCTCTTTCACAGAACCTCAGAGGAAAGCATCGCCTTTCAAAATGCCAAAGCATTAGCTGCTCTTTAAACTTAAAAAAAAAAAAAAAAAAAAAAAAAAAAAAAATATATATATATATATATATATATATATATATAGAGAGAGAGAGAGATAGATAGATAGATAGATAGATAGATAGATAGATAGATAGATAGATAGATCATATCTGTTCAAAGTATCTCCAAAATTGCAACTTTACAGAATGACCAAAAACATACTTTACATTCAGTGTCAGTCAATGGAACCAGAATTTGTTCCAAGCTATTTTGGAGCATTTCTATTGGTCCGTTTATCATGAAATTTTAATTTTAACATGTAAATACCCACTGGTGTGTTCAAATAACATAGAAAACTTAAAATCGACAAAAATTGAAATACATGTTTTCATTGGACAGTGACGATATACGTTCTTAGAATGTATTTTGTATGAATGGACTTGCCCTTTTCAACTTGCATGTTTAAAATTGTATTTTTTGGGGCCACTATAAAAGATTTACATGCTAACATTTTCCCTAAACCTTAAACTCAACAGTACAAACAAATAGACTGTAAGTATGTAACACTCAGACACAGGGTGTAGCTGCAAATGCAGAGACTAGGCAAAAATCTACATTGGGGAAAACAGGCAGGAATCAAAACCAGAAATCCCACACAGATAAATACGGCTCACAGCGGTCACTGGAAGAGTGATAGGTGCGTCTGAAATCGTCTGCTTGTCTACTACTCAGTAGTGAAATCAGTAGGCGAGCACGGCTAGTATGTCTGAATACTCTGTAGGCATCGAGTAGCAGGTGAACAGTACCCGGATGACCTCCTGAATCAGGACCCATGTTTAAGTATGCGACTGTGTGCTATCCCATGATTCACCTGTAGCTGTAGATGAATTCAAAGCGGAGGGACAAAAGCCGTGGAAAGCGCTACGTCTGCTGTGTGTACATAGCTACAGTTAGTGAACTGCCGATACAGGAGTTAGCGCTACTGCTGAGGTAAACAATGATTACATTCCTCCTTCTCTGAGCTACAGCTCCACACAGTCGGAGTACATATTCAGACTAAAACACAGATCAGTGCCACAAAAATATCTACATTTGTAAACGGAGCTTGAATAGCTGGAATTTTACGGTGGTGGTCTGACATTTTGCGTCACAGGACGCTGGTAATATGGTGGATGTAGTACGTCCGAGCTTGTGTGGCTACTAAAACTCACCTACTGAAATTACCTACTAGTCTACCGCTCAAGCAGTACGTACTGACTCTAATCTAGTACCTACTGACTAGTAGGCTTATTCTGACGCACCCCTTCTACCTCGGCTAAATGAGGGGATGATAATCAGGTGTAAGTGGGAGGAGTCCATTCTTAGTATTCCAGAGAGGCTGATCTCTCAATGGAGGGGTGATGCATGTGTTTCCTAGGACAGTGATGAATTCTAAATAAATATAAATGCAATGTAAACATTGTGAATATGTGCAAACGAAAGTGGGAACGCTTATTGATCAGAAGGATTAAATTATATATGTACAGGTTCGGTACAGTCCTGTGAGTGTAATAAAGAAGCTGAAAAAGCAGCATGAACTTTTATGTTGCGTTTATGTCACATCATCTGTGGGTTTACTGGCTGGTTGCAAAGCAGAAATCCAACTATTGCACTGTTATCTGATTACCAGGTGCATGTAAACCAGCTGAATGGATCACTGACAAAATCTGATTTTGTACAATTATTTGATTATTAAGTGCAATTAAATACACTCATTGTTATGTAGTAAACGTTCACATAAATTTATTCCTGATTTGAATTATTTACAGTGTTCTGTAATGTTGGTTTTGCATGTATAGTTTGCATCAATAGACCACAGATATTGCCAAAAGTAAGTGGACTCAACAATAAACTATAATATAATAACATATCATATACATTTAGTACATTGTTGTTGTCGATGTACAAACTGCACGTATGGTTGAGCTGGACAGTGAGTGTATAAGGTAGAGTAGGTTAATAATCTGGAAATGCTGTAGCAGCACTAGTGCCACTGCTTGTTATTGGGTTGTCTGCAGGTTTCTTGTACATCCAGATTGGAATGAAGTTTTATGTGGAACCCTGCTGGATGCGCATAGACCATCGCTGTTGCGCCGGAAGAAGATGAAGATGATAGTGAAGGTCCTTCCAAGAAGCCTAGTATGGACGCCAGATACAATGCTCTGATTCTGAGGGACGAAGAGGCCAACCGTGAAGAACTCAGGTTCACTGAGGAAATCCTAGACCTGCTGGAGGAAGTTCCAAGTATCCAGCATACAACTGTGTTGTATATTGTACGGAAAGATTGTAAATATTAGTAATATGTTTACTTTCTTATATATTTTACATTTAAGTGTCCAAGATTCCTCTTTCTTCTTGTTGTTATTGTTGTTAGTATGTAGCATTACTATCATTATTTAAACACAGTTTTTTGTCAAGTCCCTTATTTCCTATTCCTGTTTCTGGAAGCTCCATTAAGTAAAATGGTACATACAGACACCTTTATTCTAAGTGTTATTTTGTTATTTAAGTCTCGTTTAAAGACTCTTATTTTGCTGTCTCCCGTATGAAAACAGCCGAGTTGTTGTTTTTGTTTTTGTTTGTTTTATTATTTTTACCTTTTTATTTTTAACTGATAAACCCTGGATCACTTATCTAAACCATATACGTTTAAAATACATGGCAAGTGGTTTTATGTAGTTATTCAGTCTGAATAACTACAACTAATGTATCTAAAATTAGTCTGAGAGCGTGTTTTTGAACCAGTTCAGTAAAATGATCCGTACACGTATATAGAGATGGTGATAAACTTGTGTTTAAAAGCTGTTACACACCAAGACGTGTCTTTATTATGCAGTGTTTTGTTTTAGTTGGCCTGATCTGTGATGCTATTTGACGGCACATTTAATACTTTCAGCAGTAGATCAGCAGAGGTGGTAAGTAAGAAAGTACTTTGTTACTGTACTTAAGTACTTTTTTTGGTATCTGTACTTTACTTGAGTATTTCTGTCACCTAATACTTTTTTACTTTTACTCAGTACATTTCCCAAGAAAAATTTGTACTTTTCACGCAGTACATTTCAAAAGAAAAATCTGTACTTTTTACTAACTACATTTCAAAAGAAAAATCTTTACTTTTTACTCACTACATTTTGAAAACAGACTCGTTACTTTAGTTTCAACGATCTTTTATCTTTTTATTTATGTATTTTTTAATCAGGCAATTCTATTCTATTATCCTACTGGATGTGAAGGGGGCGGGGGCTGTGATTGGCTACTTCGGCAGCTTTCAGGCCTCAGCAGTGAGCGCTCGGAACAGAAAAGAAAACAAATGAACAAGAACAAGTCTCCCAAAGAAGCAAGAGCTCATGGCAAAGATACCCTGTTAAAGAAATTTGTTTTTCAAGAGAATTATTTTTAAAGAAATACTTTTACTTTTATACTTTAAGTTCATTTGGGAGCATGTACTTTTATACTTTCACTTGTGTAAAAACATGTAGTCATACTTTAACTTTTACTTGAATATTTTTTTACTAGATTACTAGTACTTTTACTTAAGTAAGGAACTCATGTACGTCTGCCACCTCTGTGGATCAGATAGACTCATGCTTGTTTTGACAGAGCAACTAGATATAAATCAACTACAGAAGTTACTGGTTTAGCTGAACCTGTGTTAAATTTAAAGTTAATGACAGAGCAATAGCTCCACTGTTTTAAAGTCAACTTCATATTTTATATTTAATTAAAACCGTGACATTCTTCGGTGCAGTACTTAAAGTTAATGTTAATACAAGTTTAAACGAGAGAAATAAGCAATAGAGCAGGGGTTCTCAACGTTTTCTATCTTATGGACCACCTGTTTACAACTTGAAAGCGGCAAGGCCCCCAAGAAAACAAAACTCAACTTTTGTGTAAAACTGTTTTTTACTTTTATTTCTCAAGTGCTGACAATGAAAACTTGAGATCTAGGTTGTGTAAAATGGCTTGAAAAATATCATCCATTTTAGTTCAGTCACAGAAAATATGTACAGATTTTAAACAAATAGAATGTGAAAGGGGATTTGTACTCTTAGCCATAGCTCCAACAAGAAAAGTCACATAAGAACAAGAACAGGTCCAGTGGGTTGAGCAGCCAAGTCTCCACATCTGTGATAATCATAAACACACACCATAAATTTATATTTACAATAACATATTCCCAGCATAAGAGTATATATAAATCTGTCAATTATCTGCAAAAGTTAATACTTACTTTGTTCATTTAATGGCGGCATCAATGTGATTGTTGAGCTTGCCTCTGAGTCACCAGAAGATCCACTCTTGGTGGGATGGATGAGAGACAGACCCTTAAGGTGGCATCCAGAGTTGCCTTCAGTCTGTTCCTGGATTTTGACTTGGCTGTGGCCACAATAGAAAAACCAGACTCTTTATGAAGAAGCCTTATGGCCCTAACAGCAAGAGAGTGGTATTCCTTTGAAACACTGATCCAAAAAAAACCCAGATCAAATTTGGCATGCTGCAGCTTTAAGCTGCTGTCTGATGACAGTTCAATTAGCTGAGTTTCAAGCTCTGTGAGAAGTGCAACATCAGCAGGGTCAATAGAAAATGGGTCCAAAATCCAAAGATTGCCATCTCTGGGATCCTCTGGAAAGTATTCCATGAACTTCTCAGTCAGCTGTGACAGGTGATTGGTGACTGTATTTGTGACATTGACATGTGGAGAGCTCTCCAAAACTTCACTTAAAAGCAGAAACATGTCCAGTCTGTTTTCCTTAACCCGCCTGGACCACAAAGCCAGTTTTTTTCCTGAATCCTTCAATCTGGTCAGAAACCAAAAAGATGTTGCTGTTTTTACCTTGGATTGACAGGTTGAGCTGGTTCAGTTGTGAAAATATATCAGCAAGGTAGGCTAGTTTGGCTAGAAAGTTTATATCAGCATAGTGGTGAGAAAACACTGGATCTCACATCTGAGCTCAAACAATCGATTGAGGACTAGTCCTCTCGACAGCCACCTCACCTCACTGTGATACAACAGCTGAATATGCTCAGCTTCCATACTGTCAAACAATGCAGAAAAACATCTGGAGTTCACAGCATTTTTCTTCACATCTTGAAGTTCACTGTCTTGACGGCCACATCCATCACTTCGTGGAACTTTTGATGCCAAGTTCTCACGGTGTAGGAAACACGGTGATGGGTGCCCTATCAAGGATTTGTTTGACGACGCCACTGTGCCTCCCAGTCATTGAAGCTGCACCATCCGTGCAGACCCCCACACATTTGCTCCACTCAAGACCATTTTCACAGAAGTACCTGTCGATACAACGAAAGCATTCCTCTGCTGTTGCTCTGGTAGGCAGCTCACCACAAAAAAGCATGTCTTCATGAAAGGTACTGTCCCAAATGTACCTCACAAAAACGAGCAGTAAAGATGCGTTGCTAACATCAGTCGATTCGTCAAGCTGCACAGCATAATGTAGACTTTCTTTAATTCTGTCCAAAAGCTGGCTGCATGTCAGCCCCCATGTCAACAATCCGTCTACTTATGCTATCATTGGAGAGCGGTATCTTCAGCAGTTTTTTTGCCGCGGCTTCCCCAACCATCTCGCGGCACATATCCACGGCAGCCGGCAGCACCAATTCCTCAGCAATCGTAAAAGCTTTTTTACTCCGTGCAACATGTCTGGCTACGAGGTAGCTAGCTTTCAAGGCATATTTGGACTGCGACGTGATGGAAACAATTGTTTTCTTTTGGAGCTGCAGTCCGTCACGTTTTCGTTGAAAGTACCCCACTGGCTTTGCCACAAGTGTAGGGTGTTTGGTCTCGAGATGCCGCTTTAGTTTTGAAGGTTTTAGTGCTTCATTTTTTCAAATCCATATTTGATGTAGTCTGGGTCGTACTTGCGGATTTTTTGCTTTTTCTGAAGAACAGCTTCACTTTTCTTGCGTCGTTTCAAAAACTTCTCGATCTCGTTAGCTAGCTAGCTAGTTAACTGTCTGGAAAAAGGGTGCCGTGGCCTCGAACTGATGACATTTAATTGTAATTACTTCTGGGCCTTTTTTCTTCGTGTACTTTTATATTAATTATTATAATTTGAACATTATTAATCTATCAGTTTTACTCGTTCTGAATTTATAATTTTTTTTTACGTGTACTTTCATGATTTAAAGTGCTCACTACAGACTACTGTGTCCCTCTGAGGATGAGCCTGCGGACCCTTAGAGGGTGCTTCGCGGCCCTCTGGTGGTCCGCGGCCCACTGGTGGTCCGCGGCCCACTGGTTGAGAAACCCTGCAATAGACATCAATAATGACATCAATAACAAGACTCTCTTGTATGTTTTAATTTCACAGTAATTACACCAAATTTCATATATATATATATATATATATATATATATATATATATATATATATATATATATATATAAATCTCGAAACAAGTAAGGTAGTATGAACCAGGGGAGAGGAGCAGTGGATAGCAACAGTACAGTGCATCAATTTCACAATGTGGAGAAAGAGAGTAAGTGGCAGAGCAGCCCATCATCCCTCTTTACGGGTTTGAAGGTGCAAGTGCAAGAAATCTATCAACTGGAGTTATTTCAGCCAACATGCACTTCAGAACGCCACAGGAGGTCATTCCTATCAGTGGCTATCAGACTTTATAACTCCTCCCTTAACGTACGACACCTTTCACACGTACAGTGATACCAGTAGAACAATAATTTAATTATGTACAACAACTCAAATGTGCAATAACTTTCCTACTTCTACTTATTATTATAGCCACAGTCACTTTATATTTCATTCCGGTATTGTAATATAAGACTTTATATATGTGTACATATTGCAAATTTCTTTTTGTTGTAAATTATTAGAGTGTTTATTCTTCTACATAACCGGCTGCTACTGTAACAACTGCAATTTCCCCCTGGGATCAATACAGTATTTCTGATTTCTGTGGGTTATTTTGTAGATGATCGATAACTAGTGAGATTTATATGTTTCTTTTCATGACACTGAATAAATGTAACCTGGGGTTATTTATACGGTTTACCTGATAACACTAAGTTGTTTCTAATTTTAGCTAGTTGTAGCTATCAAGGCGCCACAATTTTGGGGGTGAGTGAGTGGGGGGCTCGAAAGATGTATACTAAAAACCTAAAATCACAGAGAAACCATAATAAATACATTTACATTAATTTTGGCCCTTTTTAAATAAACTAATCTTCTTCACCCAAAAAAGTTTGGCTTGTCATTTCGCTTCTCTCGTCAGCGTTAAGGAATTAGGGACTGAGTACTGAGATCCGGTCCTGCAGCGGACGGCACGTGATTTCCAGTCCCAGTGAGGAGGCTGGCAGACCCACCTCCTTCGGACAGGGTGGGGCGCGGCTGCGAGGCGGACGAGCGAGTGTGAGTGAGTGAGTGAGTGTGAGCTGTTGGCGGCAGATGAGAGAGCTGCGTGGACCTGCCACACGCCGTGGATTGGTTGCGACCAGCTCCGGAACTGTGTGAGTATTGCAGCTCCTTGATTGCCTACTGTGGCTTGTGTGAACCCTTCTGAAGTCAGTGGTGGCTCCTGCAGGATATCTCAGGGGGCCCATTGTGATGATAGCCAAGATGACCTTTTCAATGAGTAAATATATAAAACTATAGATTAGGAAAAATATATATAGATTAAGATTTCTCTTTACATTATAGACTATACAGTGTTTGTGCACTGATATATCCTGAAGTTCACTGTAAATAGCATCTTGAATAAAACGTAAGCTCTACAATCACTGAACAATCTCAAACACCTCCCCACTAAATCCACCAGTCCATGAAAAATCCCAGGGTTGCTGGAGCTCTCAGTTTCATCCTTGCCTCGCGTATATAACAAGGTTAACACACTTGTGTTTTTGTTTAAAATTCAACCAAATCCTGATATATGCTGAACTATTATTTCTCATTGTATATGTGTATGTATATATGTTACAGATCTGTACTGGGGAATCATTTGTTTTGAAATGTAAATTAATGCTGTACTGTCCCTTTAAGAGACGTGCTTTTGCTCTGGTGTTGGTGAAGCTCTCAGACAGTCAGTGAGATGTAAACTGAGAGGAAGAGTGGCTGATTACCTGCATGTATATGGGAGAGCAGCATGAATGATCATTCCTGAGCTACACGATGTCTGCAGAGTTTTCTCAGAGCCTTAATGTGTTAACCAGAGCCAACCAAATTAAAGAAAGCAGCCCGAGTGCTTCATTTAAGCAGCAGCACTCATGCAAAAACTCATTGCTAATTTCCTTGCTAATTAATAATTAATGTATTCGTTTATTTTCTCTACTCAGCAAGCTACAGCAAGTGATTGTGACAAACAATAAAAGTACTACATTTACCATCTCTGTTAATTCTGTTTTGTTTTTTTTTTATATTCCATTGCAACTTTAAACAAGTCCAGGAGGATTATTCTTTTAATGTTGGCCATCAGCGCATACTTGGCAACTAGCCAAATAATTGAGGAGGCTAATATGTATATTTATCACATGAGCTCACCTAAACATGCCTTTTACCATTATTTAGCAATTCTGAAATCACTATAGATGCGTCAAAAATTCGCTTCTAGTCAGTAGGTACTAGATTAGAGTCAGTAGGTACTGGATTAGAGTCAGTACATACAGCGTGAGCGGCAGACTAGTAGGTAATTTCAGTTGGCGAGTTTTAGTAGCCACACAAACTCAGACATGCTACGTCCACCATATTTCCAGTGTCTTGTGACGCAAGTCGCTGGACCACCACCGTAAAAGTCCTGTTATTCATTTAAAAGCTTCATTTACTGACAGATTTAGATACTCAGTGACACTGATCTGCGTTTTAGTCTGAATATGTATCAGACTGTGTCAAGCTGTAGCTCTGAGAAGACAAAACGACAGGAATGTAATCATTGTTTACCTCAGCAGTAGCGTTAGCTTCTGTAGCGGCAGTTCACTAGCCGTAGCTACTTACACACAGCTGACGTTCAGCTTTTCACTGTTTATTTCCTCTGTTTTAAATTCATCCGCGGCTCCAGGTGAATCATGGGATAGCGCAGTGTGCTGTGTTCGCCTACATAAAAATGGCTGCCGATTCAGTAGGTCGTCCGGGTACCGTTTACCTACTACTCAATACCTACTGAGTATTTGGACATACTAGCCGCGCTCGCCTACTGATTTCGCTACTGAGTAGTAGGCAAGTAGGCGATTTCAGATACACCTTATGGCTAGCAGTACACCGGGCAAGACTTTCATTGCCCGCCCACACTAAACACTGATTGGCTGACTGACAGACTCTTTGCGGAGAACAGACCAACCAGAACCCGTTATATATCGTTGCTGTCCAATGAAAAACAAGCACCTCCAAAATAGCAACTTTACAGGAGAGACCAAAAACATACTTTACTTTCAATGTAAGTCAATGAAACCAGAATTTCTTCCAAGCTGTTTTGGAGCACTTCTTTTGATCTATTCAGCATGAAATTGTCACACAGTGTAAACGGACATTGGTGTGTTCAAATGACTTAAAAAAACTTAAAATCGACAAAAATTGAGGTACATGTTTTTTTTTTTCTTGGACAGCAATGACATGCGAGAGACTTGGGATGTCTGTTACTAGTCCATGGGACTACCTTAACCGCAGCTTAGGTTGGTGAATGAGCAGACGTCGATCCTGTACCTCCTGAAAAAGTCACGCCACCATTGTAACGAGTGTGTGTGTTGCACTTCAACGTTGTTAACATTGTCCAACTGCACACCTGTTACAATGGTGCCGTTACCTTTCCAGAAAGTACAAGATCGACGTCCGACTCGTTCACCAACGAGAGCTGCGATTGCATGCTTCTCTGATCAAGGTAGTCACATGGACTATACTCAGGTAATTCAGTTGACTGTGTGAGGAATGTTTTAGGTGTCTCTTGGACTACTACACTACACAGGACAAAAAAAAAAGAAAAAAAAAGGATTTATTTCACTTCACAGCTTCACAGTTTGTGAGTGATTTTCACCTGTTTAATGGGTCTGTGATTTGCATATTCTGTGTTTATTTTTTGTTTGTGTTTGTTTTCTTGGTTGAAATTTGAAACATGGCAGTGGGCAAGACATATTTTACTGGGGTTGAAGGCGACGATGTTGATAGCTTTGTAGAGAGCCAGTTTGGTGTGGGTAGGGTGTTTAGCAATCAACCCAAAGAATCCAGCACACCAGGGCCTAAAGATGCAACAGTAGGAACCCCAAAAATGTCTTCTACATGTTATGTAGATCATGCTAAGCTAAGCCTAGTTGAGTAGAACCCAGACTTAGATATACTTATCACACAGATACTTATCACAGGCAAATCCATTACAGCTCAGTTACAATCTGACCAGAGCACACACAGCGCTAAGCGTTCTGATCAGTCCACAGCCATGACTTTGTCAGATAAGGTTACGGTGCAAGAGTGGGAAAATCTAATAACCTTATATTTAAGGAAAAAAGCTATTCCAAGAAGTCAGCCTGTGAAGTCCAAGAAAGACTAGATGTCCATATGCAGGGGAAGAAAACTCGTAAGATCCATAATTAGTGCCCTGCTGATGATGTGCATGCTTCAAACACATTCACACCACCTCCGTTGCCTCCAGCTTGTGCCAGTACAGACAACGAGTGCATGAGAAGCTTAGTCTGTTTGTTAGGTCGACTAGTCACACAACAGACACAAGGATTAACAGACCCAACAGCAGTTTCTCAGTCTTTCCAGAGAGGTGCAGGATCTGTGGGACTGGTGAGCATTCACTATTATCTCCTTGCAGGCAGCAGGGTAGCTGTTTAAAATGCTTGGCTCCTGGTCACTGGAAAAAAGGATTGTCCTAAATCAGGGGTCACTAATAGGCGGGCTACAGTTCGGATCCAGATGTTGTCCAATGCGGACCCAAAGCAATAAACTATTGAGAAGGATTTAATTTTAATAGTGTTTATTTTAAGCGGTGGATCTTTTCTAGTCTTTACGGTATACAGGCTTTGTGGCGCAGTGAACTCAGAGACCAATCGCGTCAGAGACCAATCACCAAAAGCGCTCGGCCAATCAGATCTGTGCAGATTTGTGAGAATAAAGCGAGTGAGAAAGAAAACTAACTGTTTAACCAGGAATGGATCGAAACTTGCTCACTTAGTTTTGGAGGAAACCAAACATGTCAATCTGTGAAACTGAGTTAACAAAAATACGCTTGTTTTATTTACTGTTTCTATAAATAAACACTTTAAGATGCACTTTTTTTACTTGAAGTGAGTTAAAAACATTTATTAGAAGTTAATAAATAATTCATTCAGTTCAGCATTTAAACAGTAAATATACTGAAATATACTGAACGGTATGTGTGGTGTGTTTGTGTTTCAGTAGCTGATGGTATAAAATGCTGATACTAGACTACTTCAGTAAACAGGATACACCACTGAATCATAACACAAGTTAGAAATGATGACGGTCCAGACCAGCCTGAGGAAATGTCCTCTAACTGGACCTCACTGACCTCTAATTAAATACCCTTGTCCTAAATGGACTAACCAGCATTGTTCACATCCTCACAACACTAACACCAGTCAGATCCAGCAGTTAAACTAGATCACTCACACTTGGAGTGGGGTGGTATGAGTGCTAGGAATGAATCCCTCTTAAAAGAAGGTGGTTTGGCTCATTTGTATGATGAGAGTTGTGCCAGCGTTCTTAAGGGGTCTACAGTAGTCGTTCAAGCAACCCAACAGGTGCTAGCTTTCAGTGAGTTGTTTTATACTCCAGTTCTTGTCAATCACCAAGTACAGCTTAAAGGGCTGTCAAATTCTGGTTCAATGGCATGTACCATTAGTGGTCATGCAGAAGAGAAACTGTGCTGCCAGTGTCTTTGCCAGAGAAGCAGTACTCCAAAGAAAACATAATTTTAGTTGGTTGTGGAGGTCTGCAAACACAACCGGATGGCTTCTACGACTTGGAGATTAAGCTGTATGGTACATATTGTGTCGCATCATCGTTAGCTGTGCCTGGTCAACATGACGACATGATTTTGGGCTTGAACGTCATAAAGCATCTAATTCATGACCTGAAGAATGACAGTGAATACTGGAACATTGCTTCTAGACACGAACGTCACGGCAGTTCTTGTCAATGTTTACAGGTGTGGAACGTTGGAGATATATTAATATTGATTCGTACCACTGGCTGGACTCTTTTAGTGTCATTATTTTAGGCACCACGTGTTCGTTTGGATAAACTATCTGTGTTTCTTGTGTTCTGTTATGTTATATACCTACCTAATTCCCCCACCCCCTTTGATTCTGGACACAGAACACCATGCAAGATTCCCAAGATGGGCTTGTCAGCGGCTCCCTCGACAACAGCTCTTCACAGGAGAGAAGGTAAAAGCCCCCTCTAGTCAGTACCTAGTGAAGCTCTTATTGTCTGATTTGTGATGTATTGACTGTGTGCTTTGGAAACCCTTCAAAACTAAGTTCTACATTAAAAACAAAACAAAACAAAACCAGAATTCTCACATTTTCAATTAATTTTTGGAGCTCTGTTGCCAGTTGACATTCATTCCGATATTTCTATTTTGGTAAAATGATACTTCCAGTACAGTTACTTCATTACTGCATGTGACATTTTGAAGTAAAGTTTTTTGGCCTACGCTAAAGTGTGTTTAATAATGACTTATGATCCCCTTTGATTAGCCAGTCTGATGACTTGGCTACCATTTGTTTTTTTCAAACACTGCAGCAATTAAAACTTTTTTGTTTTTTTTGTGCATATTTTTTTTTATTGTGTATATTTTTATGTGCCTATAGATCAACTGCACCCACTTAAAAAAATGAAGGTAATAATCTGAACACAGTAACAAACAAGTAAGGTTGTTCCTTACCTCATCCAACCAATCAGCTCATTAACAGCCCCATACAGAGCAGTTAAACAGGAAAAGCTTGCACATGTGCAGGGCAGTGAGCCTCCAGAACCAGTAACACTGCTCGTAACACTGCTTTAAGCTTACTTTCATTACAGTGAACAGAACCAACAGCTTTGCCAACTGCTGCCTGTTCTGGGAGTCACTAAAACACAAGCAAGACCCTAGTAGACCCAAAGTGACCGAATATACTACATTACCACTATGTAATATCTCACATATTTCTCTGTCACTATGTTCTGCTCAGTGCTTGTTTATGCATTGGATCTTAATTGTGGAGCTTCGCCAAGCACATTATACCGCACTAATCAGCATCTTGATGTGCCACACCATGGATGGATTATCTCAGCAAAGGAGAAGTGCTCAGTAACACAGATTTAGTGTAACGGGGGCCACACGGGTAGCTGGTGAGCTGGAGCCGGAGAAGATTATAAACAAACTAGACTTTTTAATAAAGAAACAAAACGAAGGGTAAACAAACGGGTTACAAAGACGGAGCTACACCAACAACAGGGTTACAACAACCGAGATACCAAAATGACCGGCAAACACAGACAACAGACAGAAGGCATATTTAAGATACGGCTGCGCCTGGCCTTGGTGGTCAGCGAGAGCAGCCGAACCCAGTGGGGGAAAGGGGGATAGAATAAAGCCTCAACTCGGACGGTGTCCACCTGCGGCCTACATGAACAACGGAGGATCTCACTCAGGTGTTAGCTCTCTTTACAGCTGATGAAGTAGACGCAATTAAAAAATAGTAAAAAGAAAGAAAAGAATTCGAAAGAAGAGAAAGAAATATAGATCCAAACACAATAGTGATGTAGTGCTTTTAAAGACACTCACAAATCATAAGAGTAAAAATCTACGGCACTCTTCATGATCTGAAATACTATTTATGAAAAAAGAAATATGTAAAATACTGCATAAAAATGAACTGTCATGCTAGAAGACATGATGGTATTAGTATAAATGTGAGGTCTTTAAGGAGTTTTAGAGGAGATATATATTTTACAGTGAAAGTCAAGCGTCAGAGGTGTCCGCGGAGCTTCTGACCAATGAGGATTAAGCTCTGTCGTCATCAAGCTGCTTCTCGGCTCGCGCAGTTAGTGGAGAGCAACTGCAGCGACTGTGTGTGAAGCCTGCAGCGCCTCACACTCGCGAGATGTTAACGTCGTATGTCATCATGAAGCGACGGTGGCGCCAAATCAAGTCGGACAAAAAAACTAACTGGCATGCACCGCACCGAGTCAGGCGGCAATCGGGGTCGAACACACCTAGAGGGTATAAATAACAGAGGCTAACAAGCGGGAGCAGGTGACGGGACTGAACACTAATGGGGCACAGGTGAGCGAGGTGGGGCAAGGGTGGAGACACAGGAGCACATGACAAACACGAGAAACGTAAACCGAGGCACATGGGACTGACAGGACGTAAACAGACATGTGACACAGGGCAGGGTGAGACATTTAGACACATTTGCGAACAGTACTTGAGAGAAATAGGCCTTTTGTGTACAAAGGAAAAGTCTTTGTTGAGTTCAGTTCATGAAAAATGGGAGAAAAAACAAAAGTATTGCATTTATATTTTTGTTCAGTGTAGAAATAAGGTGAAAAGAAAAAAGGTGTTTGACGGGGTTGAGTTCAGGTCTCTGTGTGTGGGCCAGTCAAAAAACTTCTTCCACACTAGATTCACCCAACCAGGTTTAATGGAACTTGTTTTGTGAACTGGCCCACAGTCATGTAATATTAATTTAAATAATTAAAATCTATAAATCTGAATTGCTTCTTAGAATGATTCAGGCATCAGTTTCACAGTATATTTATATATATTTACCAAAAACAACCCAGCTAACATGTCCATGGGCCCACATTAGGGGCCCGCAAAGATTAGTCCATTGGCTCCATATGGGCCCTATGTGTCTTTGCCCACGTGGGACACTAATGACTAACCTGAGCTGCAAGTGTGGCTAATGTGAACAATCTTCCAAAGGACATCTGTTATATTATTGTTAAATTTAACATTGAAAATTAACTAAATGTATTATGACTGGGGTCCCAAACTTTGGCATACCATGTTTGTAACGCTGGATGAACTAACCAAAAAAATAACTGAAACCCTGTTGAACAACAAGTGTAGTCTAACTGGGCCACAAGACAGTGACCCAAATTGTGCCTCTTACTATAGCTTAACCGACACCCACGTTGGCAGCCTAACTGGACCCCACGATGGTAACCCACCCGGGGCCCACAAACTGACCCAACCAGGACCCACACCTGGAGCCCAAAGGCATATCACCAGTCAAAAAGCCCATTCTAAGCCCATGTAAACCCCTACAGCCCAAAT
Organism: Megaleporinus macrocephalus; assembly: GCA_021613375.1. Taxonomy (NCBI): domain Eukaryota; kingdom Metazoa; phylum Chordata; class Actinopteri; order Characiformes; family Anostomidae; genus Megaleporinus; species Megaleporinus macrocephalus. The sequence goes on along the minus strand of CM038718.1, from coordinate 10,948,217 downwards.
AAAACCCATATGGGGCCCACAAGTACACCTTTACAGCAATCAGGAGAAGATGACAGTTGGTGTAATACACATATTTGACAGTTAGTTAATTTACAATGAACTATTCCCAATTCTTCAGAAATTAAGACCCTAAATTTTGATCCTAATTAAGGCCCCAACATATACAGTGTAGATGGCAGTCATTTGGTAAAAAGTAACCAAAAAAGGGGCTTAATTGTTTTTTGGGTCTCAATTTTGGTTCTCTACCTTCTGCATTTTCAGGGATGACGCATCCTCAAGCAGTCACCAGTCAAATAGAATGAAGACTGTGGGCATTACTTTGAGTGTGATAGGATGGATCTTATCCATTGTCACCTGTGTTTTGCCAATGTGGGCCACAACTTACATTGGATCCTCAACCACCTTTGAGGGCCTCTGGATGAAGTGTGTTATGCAGAGCATTGTAGAGTTAGAGTGTGAGTCCTATAATAGGTCCACTTTACTGCTTTCGGAAAAACACGTGCAACCCTGGGCCATGACTGTCACCGCCGTCGGCATTGGTCTGCAGGCTTTGATAAACTATGTTAGGAGGAAAACGGGTGCTTTTTGTTTTAGAATTGATGAGAACGACTTTAGTGGCAATTCCACAAAAGGAAAAATTGTATTCCTCTCCGGGGTTCTTTTTATTGTGGCTGCCATTATGCTTGCCATCCCTGTGACCAAGAAAGGCTACACTATCCTCCAGAGCTCCTCCGATCCTGAACTGCATAAGACTCAGCCCAGCAGTCTTGGAGCATCACTCTATGTCGGCTTTGCAGCTTCTGCCCTGTACATCATTGGAGGGGTCCTGCTATGCTGCAACTACCTCATACAGGAAGAGGAGTAAAAGTCCCTGTCACTGCTTTAGCAGCTGTGGCTAGTATTTACAAAGGGCTTGAAAAGAAAAATTAATAAAAGCTTTCTGACTAGCTTTCAGTTAAGCTCTTAGTATTTGCTTAAAGTGGAACTTAAGCATGTATTTGTTGAGGACTAGAAATGTGAAGTATAGAAACCATTATAGCTTTTTAAAAAATGGGATTTAAAATGATTCCCAAAAATTACATTGAATTATTTGTATTGTTCTTTTGTTATGCATGTCTTTTTTATTTCAGTGTTTTTTGTTTTTATTCATTCGTTGTGTGTAGATCAAATTGTTTTGCTGCGCTGTAATGAATAAATTGCACAAATAAATGTAAAATAAATGTAGTTTTTGTACAGGTCACATGTTTTATTATTGTTACATTTAATATTGAAAATCAACTAAATGTAATACAACCGGGGGCATTTTCTTTGGAATACCATGTTTGTAGCGCTGGATGGACTTAAAAACAGGTTTAATATCTAGTAGTGAGTGTCAAACCAGAGTACCAAAGAACCGGGAGAACAAACCAAAGACAGAGATTTGAGAGACTGATGAGAGTAATACACAGAAAAGTCACACAGAATAACAGAAGTCTCGATATGCAACACAATACAAGTGAGCATTACTTTGCAAAGTTATAGACAAACTGAACAGGTACATACACTACCGCTCAAAAGTTTAGGATCACTTTAGAATTTCATTTCATGCAATTTTCATGCAATTCACAAACAATATAGTCCATTTCACAATTAATGTAAGTGTATCAGATGATTTTTAAAGAATAAAAATGTTTGTATTAAAGTCTATTTTTGTATAAAGGCTTATTTAGGATATAGTCCTATTATCAGTAATTCTCAGTCCTCTGTCTAAATCTCCTGGTACGGCCGCCAATCCAAGTTAAGGATGTTATTGGGCTAATTGGTTGTTAGGACACCCTTGCACAATCGTGATCCCAGACTTTTGAGCGGTACTATATACCGGTTAGTAAATAAGGTACATGTGACTGGAGAACAGGATAACAGTCTCTGATTGGCTGGTTGTGATGCTGCCCTCATAGACAGGTGTATTATGGGAGTTTTCAGTCACTGAGGCTAAGAGAGAACTGTTGAATTTGGTAAGTGTTTCATAAACATTCATTCTGGAGCTGCAGACGTATCTAGCACTAATGATAGCTTACTAGGACTCAATTATAAAGTCTTTTCATAATTTTAACATCAACAGCATGCCACAAGTCTCAACTCACATCATTCTGCTAACCTACTGAAGTCAGTTTTTGATATTGACTGTTTTATCTTCTCTAACACCTTTAACCTAACATTTGTTTTTTTGTTAGTGTTGGACTAGCCAATGATTAATATTAGCTTAACAGACACACTGAGCTCTCTGGGGGTCTTGTAGTGATGAACGAAATTTGATGTTGTGCTGGTCATGTTGCCGATGCAAACCCTGCTTTTTGTTCTTATCGTCCACTACATACTCCTTAAATCCAAACTTCACTATTTATGGAGTAACTGCAACCAGGACAGGAGCTTTATATGTTATATGTCTTTGCCGGTCTGCCGCTTTCTGATGGGTTGCCAGGTTTACATTATATAAATCCATCCTCTCAGCATGTACAAATACAAATTTTAAGTAATTTTGAGAAATTTGTCAAAGGTCAAGCCTCAAGTCATGAATTCTAAGTTTCTGTCGAGTCTTTTATCAGTTTTAACCAAGAAAGTCTCAAGTCCTTAAAATCGTGACTCGAATCCAACTTGAGTTCAGTCATGTGACTCGAGTCCCCCACCTCTAACTGCATCACGATCTTCTGTTCTTAGTTAAGTTTCCTTCTCTTTGTAACTGTGATTGGTTGATTAAGGTATCTAATTAACAGTCATTGTTGTAGATTTCTCTCCTTCCAGAGATAGAAACTGTAAGAAAGAGAGAAAAGCGAGATGTTGAAACATCTTGTTCTCAGTTGGGTGGTTCCAGTGGTTAATATATGTGCTGCAGATCAATTCTCACCCATGGGTGAGTGTCAGTTTCCTAAATATTCACTGGCACAGCAGCTAAACAACATACAAAGAGACACTGAAGATGTTTTCATCATTACTTTACGTGTCAACATCTAAAACCTAGATAAAAGTTGGTACTGTAAATACACAACAACTGTTCACTCCTTTAAAATCAGGTGTTATATCTCGTCTGTGCTCTGTGTGACCTTGTCATGGGGGCTTACTTTCATTTCCTCAAAGGAACCAGAGTGATAGAGGTGTCCGCACCACAGGTGGCACATTCTGTGTTTTTTTATTATTACTAGATTTCAGTTATAATTCATTTGATCATTTTAGAATTACAGTCTGTATTTGTTACTGTGGCCTTAAAACGAATATATGTAAATTACCTCTGTTTCCATTGGCTGCCCTGTACTGTGCCACATTCAAAAAGCAGTCTTGTACTAATGGTGTAAATAGGTTGAGCTAAACTGCTATAGGCGGTACCAAAAATAAATAAACAAACATCAATTTTGTATCACAATGACTACGCTGGGATTTTGTTGTCTGTCAATTCTTCTGATGTGATGACTCTGAGAGGAGGCCAGTGTGTTCTCCCTGAACAATGTCTGTGTTAGAACCAAAGAACAGCTTACGAGGACGCACAGCAGCTACAGCTTCTCTCCCTCCTTTATAAACAGTAAACAGACCACCTGCAGCATTAGCCTGCTAAATTAAAATAAACCATCAGATATTCACTCCTAGCTAATAACAGAATAAAGAGTGATCAGAAATATAGACTGCTGATATTGACTGTAATGTGTTGGTCCCAGCAGTGTACAGCCTGCAGCAACAACACACATACTTTAAAACTCTTTAAACACAAACAACACAGATTTTTGTGTTATTTAATGTACAAACATTTTCAGAATTCATTTTAAGATCTTACACTGGATTTCTTTACGCCAGAAATTAATGGAATTTTCATAAATGTGCATCACACTCTGTGGTTAACAAAATAATATGTGTTTGTGTACCATATAGGGCCGAATAGCAGTTATAATCAAAACCCCCCAAAACTTTTAATGTCTATTGTTAACTTCAGGTTCTATTGTTAGTACTTTAAGAGCAGAAGAGAAGTCCTAAAAGATTATTCTTCAGCTTATTTATGAACCGACAGTGAATTAACGTTTCCATTTTAGACCTTATTGCAAGAAATGGAAAACATGGAAATACATAAACCAATTGTTTATGGACAATTATCAGTGTCAAAAATATTGCTTCAATTCATTTTAGCTCATTGTGTCATATCAAATACACAACTATGTTAATACAATGGGTTTCTGAAAGGGCCATTAGTGTACTACATCTACATAAATTAACTCTTAGTCTGAGACGCATTGAATAGAAATTAAATAAAAGATTCTTATCATGTTTGAAGAGTCAAGCATGTTTTGCAGTCGTAGTGACACTTCGGATGTTTTCCACAGCCAATAAATAATTATTTATCTATAATATCAGACATAGATATATCATATATGTATATACGCACCTTCAAATACCTTACTATTGTATGAATAAACATGTTGGCTGCTATATTATACAAATCTACCGTGTACATCTGCCCTGTTGTTGTTTTGAATGTAATGGGTAGACATTTTTACCTGAGGCCTCTGTCCAGTCTGGAGCTTCACCTGAGGCCTCTGTCCAGCCTGCCCCAGAGGATGCTGAGACAGGGTAACCAGGGCTGTGGATTTGCTGATCTTCATTGAACCAGCTCCATCCAGTATCCTGAAGAGCACCACTGTACTGTACTCTACTCAATCTCAAAGCATTGGACAGTATCCTGGAGGCCACTCAGCTCCAAATTGAGAGGAAACAGTGAGGAAGCATCTCAAGGCATTACAAGGTGACTCCGCTTTTATTCCTTGCCTCTTAGTGATGTTTTAATTTCTACTTAATTCAGTTTTTAAATCGCCATGGACATTCACCAGTATTTATTTATTTATGTATTTATTTATTTATTTATTTATTTACTGAACTTCGTTCCATCTCAGCTGCTGCTGAGTGGGCGTGCTCAATAGTGATAGATGACAGTGATAAATGATAGATAATAGATGATAAATTATAGATGATAGTGATAGATGATAGTGATGAATGGTAGATGACAGTAATAGATTATAGATGATAGTGATAGATGATAGATGATAGTGATAGATGATAGATGGTAGATGACAGTGATAGATTATATATGACAGTGATAGATTATAGATGATAGTGATAGATGATAGATAATAGATGATAGTGATAGATGATAGATGATAAATGACAGTGATAGATTATAGATGATAGTGATAGATGATAGATAATAGATGATAGTGATAGATGATAGATGATAGATGACAGTGATAGATTATAGATGATAGTGATAGATGATAGATAATAGATGATAGTGATAGATGATAGATGATAGATGACAGTGATAGATTATAGATGATAGTGATAGATGATAGATAATAGATGATAGTGATAGATGATAGATGATAGATGATAGATGACAGTGATAGATTATAGATGATAGTGATAGATGATAGATGATAGATAATAGATGATAGTGATAGATGATAGATGATAGATGACAGTGATAGATGATAGATGACAGTGAAAGATTATAGATGATAGTGATAGATTATAGATGATAGATGACAGTGATAGATTATAGATGATAGTGATAGATGATAGATAATAGATGATAGTGATAGATGACAGATGACAGATGATAGATGACAGTGATAGATTATAGATGATAGTGATAGATGATAGATAATAGATGATAGTGATAGATGATAGATGATAGATGACAGTGATAGATTATAGATGATAGTGATAGATGATAGATAATAGATGATAGTGATAGATGATAGATGATAGATGACAGTGATAGATTATAGATGATAGTGATAGATGATAGATAATAGATGATAGTGATAGATGATAGATGATAGATGACAGTGATAGATTATAGATGATAGTGATAGATGATAGATAATAGATGATAGTGATAGATGATAGATAATAGATGATAGTGATAGATGATAGATGATAGATAATAGATGATAGATACTAGATGACAGTGATAGATTATAGATGATAGTGATAGATGATAGATAATAGATGATAGTGATAGATGATAGATAATAGATGATAGTGATAGATGATAGATGATAGATGACAGTGATAGATTATAGATGATAGTGATAGATGATAGGTGATAGATGACAGTGATAGATTATAGATGATAGTGATAGATGATAGATGATAGATGACAGTGATAGATTATAGATGATAGTGATAGATGATAGATGATAGATGACAGTGATAGATTATAGATGATAGTGATAGATGATAGATGACAGTGATAGATTAAAGATGATAGTGATAGATGATAGATAATAGATGATAGTGATAGATGATAGATGATAGATGATAGAAGATAGATGACAGTGATAGATTATAGATGATAGTGATAGATGATAGATAATAGATGATAGTGATAGATGATAGATGATAGATGACAGTGATAGATTATAGATGATAGTGATAGATTATAGATGATAGATGACAGTGATAGATTATAGATGATAGTGATAGATGATAGATAATAGATGATAGTGATAGATGACAGATGACAGTGATAGATTATAGATGATAGTGATAGATGATAGATAATAGATGATAGTGATAGATGACAGATGACAGTGATAGATTATAGATGATAGTGATAGATGAGGATTGTCAGGTTAGGGTCCTTAAAGGCAGAACGAGTAGGATTGTCAAGTTAGGGTCCTTAAAGGGAGAACGAGTAGGGTATGTCATGTTAGGGTCCTTAAAGGGAGAACGAGTAGGGTATGTCACATTATGTTCCTGAAAGGGAGAACGAGTAGGGTATGTCACATTAGGGTCCTGAAAGGGAGAACGAGTAGGGTATGTCACATTAGGGTCCTTAAAGGGAGAACGAGTAGGGTATGTCACATTAGGGTCCTGAAAGGGAGAACGAGTAGGGTATGTCACATTAGGGTCCTTAAAGGGAGAACGAGTAGGGTATGTCACGTTAGGGTCCTTAAAGGGAGAACGAGTAGGGTATGTCACGTTAGGGTCCTTAAAGGGAGAACGAGTAGGGTATGTCACGTTAAGGTCCCTAAAGGGAGAACGAGTAGGGTATGTCACGTTAAGGTCCTTAAAGGGAGAACGAGTAGGGTATGTCACGTTAAGGTCCCTAAAGGGAGAACGAGTAGGGTATGTCACATTAGGTTCCTTAAAGGGAGAACGAGTAGGGTATGTCACGTTAGGATTGTCACATTAGATTCCATAGAGGCAGAACGAGTTGGATTTGTAACGTTAGGTCCTTAAAGGTAGAACGAATACAATGTGTCAGTTGTTGTTTAATTACACCATTATGCCTCAGGGAGAGATTGCAGTTGTGGTCGAGCGAGCTTGCAGGTAAATAAACAAATAGAGTGGCCTGGTGTTAGGTGAAAACAAAAAAACAATCCCCATAAGATAGTTGCATGTACATCTCCGGCATGATATTGCACAGAACCCCGTCTATATATAGCCCACCATTCATTATCTTCTGCTTTATCCCACTAGTCCGGGTCACGGGAGGGGGGCTGGAGCTAATCCCAGTGTCATGGGGCGATGGCAGGGTGCCATCCCATCGCATGGCCAACACACACTTTGGACTGTGGGAGAAAACTGGAGTACCCGGAGGAAACCCACTCAAGCATGGGGAGAACATGCACACTCCACAAAGAGCGGCCCAGACCGGGAATCCAACCTGGATCGTCTTGCTGTGAGGCCTATGTATGTAAGTGATTGGAACACCTGAATTCAATGATTTGGATGGGTGAGTGAATGCTAATAATATAGTGTACATATACCTAAGATAGCCTTTTATTATCACACATGGGGAAATTTACATTGTTACAGCAGGAGAATAACAGCAGAACTGATACGGGACAAGAATACAAAAAGAGAAATAAGAAGTTACAGAAAATAAATGAATCTCTATTGTTGGGGAAAAAACAATGTTTTACAATCAATTCTGGATTTCTAACAACTAACAGACCATGTTTTGACAGACAGGTTTCCTCTGTGGTTGCTGGAAGTGTAAGGGTTCAGAGGGCACTGCCTGTCGCCAGCAGAGGGTAGCCACCAGGTCGTCCTGCTGAAAGAGCCTCAGCTCTAGCAGTAACAACTGCAGCAAGCAGAGGGTGACCACGGAGTTTTGCAAGGAGTATTTTTGTACTTTATCACTCAGAACCAACACATTACAGTCATTATCAGCAGTCTATATATCTGATCACTCTTTATTCTGTTATTAGCTAGGAGTGAATATCTGATGGTTTATTTTAGTTTAACAGGCTAATGGAGCTGCAGGTGGTCTGTTTACTGTTTATAAAGGAGTGAGAGAAGCTGTAGCTGCTGTGCTGTTGGTTAATCTGTGTGTTATTAAAGCCAGTGTGTTAGAGTAGTGCTGTCTGTATGTGTATTAGCTAATTAATGTTACAGAATCATAAAATATGAAGAGCTGATACTATAACATAACTCTGTGTGTGTGTGGTCAGCAGGTCACATTCATTTTTCTAATTTGAGTAAGGCCTACATGATCTTGATCATATGCTCAGAATCTGGTGATAATCGTAATAATATTAATAACTGATTATTAAAATTAGTGTGTTTGATCTAAATTATTCTAACTTTTCTGTCATGGCAAACTCATCTCATGTCTCATGCCCTGAATGTTAAATTGATATGGATCTATTGATTTTTCTCTTAAATTAAAAAAAAAAAAACATGGGTGCTCAGCACCCCTAAACCTCTAAGCCTAAAATCGCGCCTGCTGCAGACTGCTATTACACTAAATACATAAAAAATATAAATATAATAAATAGAATGAATTAATTAATTAATAAATAAAAGGGACACCAGCGTTAGAAGTGCTTTCAGTAGTGCAGTGTGTAATGTTCCAGAGGGTGCTGTTTGGGACACAACCTTACTGTCTAACATTAATGTTAGTCTTGTCTAGTCAGGAAACCTCAGCATACACTGTTTTGTCATTTAATTTCAGCATCAGGCCACTAAATAATAATTATTTTGGTTATGTATGTATATAATCCAGATATTGCGTGTATAATTTAAAAGTTTTCTAACTGTACCATGTAATGTGGATTATCTTGTTTAGTTTGTAAAGTGCTCTTTAATTGAATTTATCTAATAATAAACAGACGTACAGATAATTTTGTATTTTGTTTATTTATTTGTAATTTACTGTAATTCCTCAAATGTTGTTCTGCGTCACTACATACAGTGATTTAATAACTTACCTACAGTGGAATCAGCTTATAGGTAATATTTAGGGGATAGGGTGGGCTTTGATCCATGTTAGAAAATGTGACCCCCCCATTGTCAAACCCGCTCCTACACCCTTGCGTGCGAGTCCCACTTAAAAAATAAATAAAAAATAAAACCTGTTCTTACATGCAAACGGGTCCACCCCCTTACCGGAACCATGACAGAAAGAGGCAGTTCACAGAAAAAGCATGCTTAGATGCCCTCAGACACTCAGGTGCCCTCACTGTTTAAAATATTGATACATAAACAAGCAAAGGTTACTTGATAGATAGATTTGGCTGTATTATGTGTGGATATCTGTATGAGTAGTCTATCATCCTCTTAACTGCAGTATAAGCTGGTATAGTATACATAAAACTATAAGCTAGTTTAGTTTAGTTTTCATCCTGTATTATCAGCTGAAGCTTACTGGTTAAAAATGATTAGATAATAAACAAATAAAATAATTGGGTGTCTGGGGTCAGAGCAGTTTACGTAACTGATGAGACAGGAAATTTAAGATCTAGATCATAAAAATTGTTAAAAAATGACAGAAAGAAAACGAAAGAAGAAGTTTCCAGATGTGTAGCACATATTTGTCAGTGTGGTGTACCTGGTTTAATTACTGTGTGAAGTAGGTCACTTTTGTGAAATGTCAACAAGATTTTTGTCTAAGTTATAATCACACACAATCTACAGTGTAGACACCGATTCCCTCGGCTTGATTTCTCTTAGCTTGATTTTTTTAGGACATCTAGGACATCAGAAGTTAGCCCTGGTATTTTTGGCCTGGGTGGCCCACCACAAATGGTCGGTCAACACCCACCAGCAGTCCATTCTTGCTGTCCCCTTAAATACATATACCTAAGCAGGCATACATTTTAGCACAGCAGAGTTACAGGTGTTGTGGCCTGTATTATACAGCATGTTGTTCATCTTTATTAAGGGAATTCTGAGCTTAATCATTTTAACTTTATTTTGATGCCGTTATAATTAGGGATAGGTCACTCACAGCAACGTGGGATTAGCCAGTGCAATGCTGACAAAGTAGCATCAACTTACAATAGCTAAAGTTGTAACTGTATTTAAAAACTATGCCAAGATCATTTGTACTGCGCTATTTGATATTGACTAACTCAGTGAGCAGCAGCAGTAGGTGATGGGTCAACTTTATGGGTTGGTCATTGACCCATTTTTTTAATTCCCCAAAGGTGCATCAACCCACCAGGAAAATGCCCAGTATGCCAGATTACCAGTCCAGCTCTAACTTAACCCCATGGAAAACCTGTGTGATGAGCTAAAGAGTTGAGTCCACAAATGACAGATCTGACAGATTCCACATTTCTTTTATTTAAAACTTTAACAAACAGCTAACACTCATTTGCAGTACAATGATCAAAAGAAAACTGATTTACTGTTTCATTTCTTTATTTCTCACAGCCTGGGGTCCCTTTAGACCTTCTTTTCTCAGATAGGTTTCCTCTGTGGTTGCTAGAAGAGGCAGTTCACAGAAAAAAAGCACGCTTAGATGCCCTCAGACACTCAGATGCCCTCACTGTTTAGAATATTGATACATAAACAAGCAAAGGTTACTTGAAAGATAGATTTGGCTGTATTATGTGTGGATATCTGGATGAGTAGTCTATCTTCCTCTTAACTGCAGTATAAGCTGTTATAGTATACATAAAACTATAAGCTGGTATAGTGTAGGTTTCAGCCTGTATTATCAGCTGAAGCTTACTGGTTAAAAATGATTAGATAATAAACAAATACAAACAATCCCGCACAATGTACAGTGTAGATGATGATCAAAAACAGTCACTATTCAAAAAGAATGAAGATGGTTGGTTTTGCTCTGGGTGTGATAGAATGGATCTTAGAATGGAGGAGTGCTGCTTTCTCTTGCTTTCTGTTCTCCAGTTTCACACTCACCTCTGTGATGACATTAACTTTATTTTGATGAGTTTATAATTAGGGATAGGTCACTCACAGCAGTGTGGGCTTAGCCAGCGCAATGCTGACAAAATAGCATCAGCTAGTTAATGTTAGAATAGCTGAAGTTGCAACTGTATTTGAAAACTATGCCAAGATCATTTGTACTGTGCTATTTGACATTGACTAACCCAGTGAGCACCAGCAGTAGGTGATGGCCCTACTTCATGATAGCTTTATGATAGTTATTATCATAATAATATCAGGGTGGGTGAGGTGCTTGCTGGAATTGTGATTGGACCAGCCCAGTGTACCAGTGAACAATGAACCAACAGGCAGCTGTTCCTGCTTTATGGGCAGGTTGTTGACTCATCTTTTTTTTTATTAACCAAAGGTGCATCAACCCACAAGGAAAGTACTCAGTATGCCAGATTACCAGTCCAGCCCTGACTTTTTCCATATTTCTTTTATTTAAAACTTTAACAAATACCTAACACTCATTTGCATTAGAATGATTGAAAGAAAACTCATTTACAGCCCATTTTGCTCACGTTTAATTTCTATATTTCTCACAGCCTGAGGTCCCTTTAGGCCTTGTTTTCACAGACAGGTTTCCTCTGTGGTTGCTGGAAGAGGCAGCTCACAGGAAAGAAAGCATGCCCACATGCCCTCAGACTCTCAGATGACCTCACTAGTTTAAAATATTGTTACATAAATAAGCAAGGGTTACTTGACAGATAGATTTGGCTGTATTATGTGTGGATATCTCTATCTTCCTCTTACCTGCAGTATAAGTCAAGTCAAGTCAAGTCAAGTTTATTTGTATAGCGCTTTTTACAACAGTGTTGTCACAAAGCAGCTTTACAGGAATTTTAAAGCATGAAAAACATAAAATCACACACTTTATCCCTTGTGAGCAAGCCAGAGGCAACAGTGGCAAGGAAAAACTCCCTCAACTGGAGGAAGAAACCTTGGGAGGAACCAGACTCACAAGGGGAGACCCATCCTCCTCTGGTCGAACAGAGAGAGAGAGAGAGAGAGAGAGAGAGAGAGAGAGAGAGAGAGAGAGAGAGAAAAAAACGAAAAACAAAGTTAGTTCTGGTTTGGGTTAGTACAGAGGAGTCGAGGTGTAGCAGAGAGAGGAGAGCTGTTTGGTGCCAGGTGATGAGGAGGCCCTGGCAGTCGGACCTCCAACAGCATTCAACGGGACCGGTGGGCGGTTATTACCTCAGAGAGAGAAAAACAGACTTAGTTCTGGTTTGGGTTAGTACAGAGACTGAGTTAGTTCTGGTCTGGGTTAGTATAGAGGATATGGAGTGTTTAGAGTGCAGCTGGTGACTGACAGATCTGATTAGAAACAGAATGAACTAAAAGGAGAGAAGCTGCACACGTGCTACATTTGGATGATACAGTAATGCAATCAAGGTGCAGCAGATGACATAGATGAAGAGGTTACAAGGTAACAAGGGGGTACTGGTGGTCAGTCCTCCAACAGTATTCGGCAGGACAGGTGGGCAGTTATTACCTCAGAAAGAAGGAGAAAGAAAAACAAGGTTAGTTCAGGTTAGGAATAATACAGTGGATGAGAAGCATAGCTCAGTCTCCAAAAGCTAAACTGAACAAGTACGTTTTAAGTCTGGACTTAAATATTGAGACTGTGTCAGAGTCCCGAACATTAACTGGGAGATTATTCCACAGTTTGGGGGCTTTGTAGGAAAAAGCTCTTCCCCCCATTGTAGTCTTCTGAATTTTTGGAACTATTAGAAAACCAGCATTCTGTGATCTGAGTGAACGTGGCGGTTCATAATAGGAAATAAGATCTTGCAGGTACTCTGGTGCGAGACCGTGCAGGGTTTTATACGTCAGTAAAAGAATTTTATAGTCGATACGGAATTTAACAGGAAGCCAGTGTAGCTGATAAAACTGGACTGATGTGATCGAATTTCCTGGTTTTAGTTAGTACTCTAGCTGCAGCGTTCTGAACTAACTGGAGTTTATTCAGGTTCCTGCTGGAGCATCCTTACAATAATGCATTGCAATAATCTAGCCTTGAGGTTATAAAGGCATGTATCAACTTTTCAGCATCAGACACAGATAACACATTTCTTAACTTTGAAATGTTTCGTAGGTGAAGAAACGCTGTTCTTGTAATATTACCTATGTGTTGATTAAATGTCAGATCTGAGTCAATTGTTACACCACGATTTTTGGCTACTGAACCAGAAACTACAGAGAAGTCAGCAAGATTTAACATTAAATCTGAACATTTAATCCGAGCAGCCTTTGGGCCGAGGAGGAGAACTTCCGTTTTATCTGGGTTTAAAAGAAGGAAGTTCTGTAGCATCCAAAGTCTAATACCTCTTACACCATCTTCTATTTTATTTAATCTGGATTTATCATCTGGTTTGGCTGATATGTACAGCTGTGTGTCATCGGCATAACAGTGGAAACTAATTCCATGTCTATTTATAACTGAGCCTAATGGTAGCATATATAGTGTAAATAACAGAGGACCTAAAACAGAATCTTGTGGAACTCCATATTTCACTCTTGTATAATTAGATGATACATTATTTATCTTTACAAACTGAAAGCGATCACTAAGGTAAGATGTGCACCAGGATAACGCTGTTCCTGTGATTCCAACCACATTTTCTAGCCTGTCCAACAGAATAGTGTGATCTATAGTGTCAAAAGCTGCACTTAGATCTAGTAGCACCAGTAGAGATATGTGGCCCTGATCAGAGGCAAGCTGGTATAGTATACATAAAACTATAAGCTAGTTTAGTGTAGGTTTCAGCCTGCATTATCAGCTGAAGTATACTGGTTAAAAATTATTATATAATAAACAAATAAAATAACTGGTTATCTGAGGTCAAGGCAGTTGACAGAACTGACAAGACGGGAAATGTAAAGAAAATCTATATACAAATTATGACTGTGTTAAAAAATAACAGAAAACAAACAAAAGAAGAAATTTCCAGATGTGTAACACACATATTGTGGAACACCTGGTTTATTTACCGTGTGAAATAATAAATGTCAACATTTTTTGTCTTAGTTACAATCCCACACAAAGTGTACAGGGTAGATGATGATCATCTTAATCAATACTGGTTCAACATTTTCAACAGCAGAGCATCAAAAACAGTCACTTTTGAAAAAGAATGGAGATGGTTGGCTTTGCTCTGGGTGTGACGGAATAGATCTTTTCTTAGAATGGAGGAGTGCTGCATTCTCTTGTTTTCTGCCCACCGGTTTCACACTGACGAACTGTGATGACATTGCGCAGACACAGTCATAGCCCTTATCAAATGATGTGCTTTGTTTATTATCTAGCATTCAACACAGCTAACACGAAATAAAACATTATGTTCAAAAATGTAAGTTGGTTAGACTACCGACTGACCAAATGATCAATTGCTACAATCACCACATTGGGGAGTTGGTTAACTTGATTCGCTTGGTAACTTGGTTCCACCAACCACCACCTACCAAACCTTATATGAGACATCGATTCCCTTGGCTTGATTTTTCTAGGACCAATCCTGTTTATTGACAAATATAAATGTTTTTAAATGTAGTATTTACATTTAGACAGGTCAGTTTGGAGAGTAACATGTTTTAAAAAAGCCAGACAAGCAGTGATTTCCTCTAGTGATTCGTTGTAGAGGAAGTGCATCCCACTGTGCCTTAAGCTTTAGCTGTGCTGGTACTAACAGACCAATGACAGACTGCTTGTTTTTCCCCACCTCATCTCTGCACTGGTGTATATAAGGCAGCTTGTTTTTACTGCGACATGACCTCCCTCATCATACAGGTGTAGATTACATGCAGAGATAGATTGCAAATCTGATAAAAAGAATAATCTCACTTTCTGGACAAAGAACACCATCCAGGATTCCCAGCACAGGCTTTTCAGCTGCTCCTTTACCCAGCACTGCTGCAACAACTCTTCACAGGAGAGAAGGTAAAAGCCCCCTATAGTCAGTCCCTAGTGAAGCTCTTATTGTGTGCTGTACTGTGATGTACTGACTGTGAGCTTTTGCAGCTCCTTTCAAAACTTCAGATGGGTTCAGATGGGATCCGAGAATCACTACAAAACTTTCAAAAATAATGTACAGAATTAGAGTTTTTAATTTATTTTTGGAGACTCTTTGGACCTCCTTTGACAGTCATTATTATTTAACAGAAGAAACTCACATAAAACAAGAACATCATTTCAAAAGGCAAATTTCAGTGCTATTATTATTATTATTATTTAGACTATAGTACACATTCTAGCACATTCTCAACAATTTTAATTTCATATGCACATCTTCTGTAGTGGTGCGCCAATTCAATATATATTTTGGTAAAATGATATTTCCAGTTCAATTACTTCATCATTACTGCATAATGTAGCATTCTAGAGTAGTATGTTTAGTTTCTTGACCCACATTTTTATGACTATTCTAAAGTGGGTTTAATAGTGACTTATGATCCCATTTGATTAGCCAGTCTGATAATTTGGCTACTATTTATTTTCATATTTCATATCATTTTCTACGCTATACTCCAAAGCTCATACGACCCTAAAATGGATGAGCATCAGCGCAGAAATCTTGGAGCATCACTCTATGTCGGTTTTGCAGCTTCTGCTCTGTACATCATTGGAGGGGTCCTACTATGCTGCCCCTAAAAGGAGTAAAAGTCCCCAAAACTGTTTGAACAGCTGTTTACAGTGCTTAAAAAAATTAATAAAAGCTTTCTGACTAGCTTTCAGTTAAGCTCTTAGTTTTTACTTTGTGTGAAAATTAAGCTTGTATTTGTTACGATCTGGAAATGTAAAGTATAAATATCATCATTAGCTTTTTGAAAAGTAGGATTCAAAATAATTCCCATAAATTACATTAAATTATTTGTATTTATCTGTTTTAATACTTGTCTTTTGAATTCATTCGTTGTGCGTATATCAAATTGTTGTGCTGTGCTATAATGAATAAACTGCAGCATGATACACAAAAAAATGTGAAATAATTTTTGTACAGGTCACATGTTACATTTAACATTAAAAATCTACTAAATGTAATTCGACCAGGGGGTGTAACCCTGGGCATACCATGTTTGTAACCAGAGTACCAAAGGACCGGGAGAACAAACCAAAGGGGCTAAACGAGAGAGAACTGAGAGACTGATGAGAGTAATACACAAAAGAGTCACAGAGAATAACAGAAGCCTCGATACACAACAGAATATAAGTTAGCATTACAGACAAACTGAACAGGTACATATACCAGCTAGTAAATAAGGTACAGGCAGTAGCGAACCGTGACCCTTAAGCCTTGGCCCTCTTCCCCAAACCCCCCACCCCCACCCCAACCACGGTCCTCTCCTAACAAACTGCCAAGAAAGTCAAGAAACAAAAAAATGAGAGGACAGAAATGCCACAAACAATAACATCTGTACAACATAGACAACTTCTTAAGCAAAATAAGGTTCCTCCTTATAAATAACCGAACGTCACACAGCTCCACTTCAGAGGAAAATGTAAACCAAAAAAACACAGTTTGAGCGTGTTTATGAAAATTGCGCGTGCAGACCATCTTTCTGTGCTCGAGAGTTTCACATTTACGCTCGAGTGAAACATTTACACATGCAAAATGTTAAAACGTGCAGATTTATATCTTTCACCTCTTGCTCGCCCGAGTTTTGACATTAATGTGACGACATACGAGGACATCAAAGGAATGAATTGAGACGTCAAACCACACAAAACAAACAAAGTGATATAAAAAATGACTTTTTATCAATACAACACACACAGCAGTTACTAGCGACATACACATCAATCAGAAAAGTAGAGATGTAGAGACGTCCTTTTCTTAAACAACATCAACAGCGCAGACACAATCAAACCAGCTGGCACGGTGGCCTAAACAACGTTAAATAACTCACCCACTCGTCATCAAGGAATTACTTGAAAACGAAGTCCATTCTTCTGTCCTTTTGGATGAAGTGGTTGATGGCAGGGTCATGCAACTGATCCTTTGCTTTAAACCCATTAACAGTTCTTTCTCTGGAGATCAATGCCCAATCTTACAGTGGGGTCTGTCCAGTCGTGTTCAGCTTCTGCTCCCTGATGGAGCCAGTGATCCAGGGGTATTGGACGTAACTGCTGGAGTTGAACTGTCTCTCCAAAGCCTTTGTTTTTTGCACCAAATTAAGCTCCGGTATAGGTCGTCCTTTGCCGATTACCTCCAACTTCTCATTAAAAGTTAATCTAGAATCTAGCTAGCTGTTTCTCTAGCTAGCGTCGCCACAGTGGGCGGAAATTATCATACAGTTAAGCCTGCCCACTTAGAGGGAAGATATGATTGGTCAGTTTTACTGTTATTTGAAATTGGTATGGTGCTGATTTATAACTGCCCTCTGTACATGAACAGCGGGACCACCAATCACCAACATTCTATGGAGGCATCATAGTCCTTATAGGGGGAGACACAGGCTCACAGGCTTCTACTTAACCCCTCATGTTCCAATACAGATTAAATAGACACAGTTGAATAATTTATTGGCCTAGATTTTTGTAATTGTTTATCTGTTGATTGTCAAACTGTAAGTAGATCAAATTATATATATACTGTTCCGTAGTTTTCAGTCACTGAGGCTGAGAGAGATCCCAAAAGTGTGGCAACGAGACAACAACTAAATATCATTAATTATTTCATTAGTCTAAACCAAAGTATCTGCCAGGTGAACATTATGTCCTGATAAAATAGTGGTGAGTCACATTTGTTGTTTGTACTACGATTTCTACTGAACTTCCTGACTACTAAAGCTTTCTTTACATTTTTTATGTTTAGTTTAGTTTCTTTCTCTTTTTAGCTGTGATTTGGTGATAAGTTGATTAGGGTACCTAATCAGCAGTCATTGTTTTAGATTCCCCCCCTTCTAGCCACAAGAGAGGAACTAGAGAGATACAGAAACTGTGAGAAAGAGAGAAAAGCAAGATGTCGAAACATCTTCTCAGTTGGGTGGTTCCAGTGGTTAAACTATATGTGCTGCAGATCAGTACCTTAGCATAGGTGAGCGACAGTTTTCTATATATTGACTAGCACAGCAGCTAAATAACATACAAAGAGAAACTGAAGATCTTTTTATCACTTTATGTGTCTACATCGAAAGCCTAGATAGAAGTTGGTACTGTAAATATACAACAACTCTTCACTTCTTTAAAATAAGGTGTTATATCTGCCCTGTCTGTGTGTCATAGTGGATTAATTTAATTTCCCTCAATGGAACCAGAGCGATAGAGGTGTCAGCACCACAGATGGATTTCAGTTAGAATTAATTTGATCCTTTTAGAATTACAGTCTGTACTGGTACTGATTGTATACTTGTATGTACACACCAGGCCTCTTGTTTCTCTGTACAACCTATTATGCTGTTCCCAGTCAAGTCAAGCCAACGTCTTGTGCTGTTCCCAGTCAAGTTCAGTCAAGTTCAGCGGTCTGTCCACGCTATTCTACTTCTGCTCAGCATTTCTACACTCCTCCCTGTCATGAGGTATCTCCACGCTACGCCAAGTTGAGGTTTACTCAGCCATCACACTCTCGGAGCTACTCACAGGGCCTCTGCCTGTCTGGCCGGGGAAGGCCGGGCTGTCCTGACTCTCTTTTTGAACTGCTTCACCCTTTCGTTAGGGTTCTTTTCACCCTTGTATCTGCTGAGACAGGACATGGCTCCTGGAGAAGGCCACGACTAAGTGGGGGTCTACTCACAGTTCAGACAGGAAACCAAAGCCTGGAAACGCCAGTTCAAGTTGCAGCTACCATCTACTGCTGCACAGTCTGCTCCTGCTGACACCCCACTGGGCTTCCCTTGTTCTCCAGTTTCCTAGTTCCCTGGTTATCACGCCCTTTCCTTATCCCAGTTATCGCTATTTACAGTCCTCTGTTGTTGTTGCTGCATATGGATCTCACTTTTGCTTTTGAGTCTTCTCATATGTTACACTGGATTTCTTTTCACCAGAAATGTATGGAGTTTTCATAAATGGTTAACAAAATGATATGTTTTGTCGTGTCTACATTTGATCCTATTTGTGTACCAAAAGGCCAAATAGCAGTTATTATCAAAACCCCCAAATTTGAATTTTAATTCTATTGTTAACTTCAGGGTCTATTATTAGTGCTTTAAGAGCACAAGAGAAGTCCTAAAAAGATTAATCATCAGCCTAGCTATGAACTGACAGTGACAAAATCTTTCCATTTTTAGACCTTATAGCAAGAAACCAGAAAAACATGGAAATGCATAAAGAAATTGTTCACAGACAGTTATTAGCCTAAAAAATATTGCAGTTCATATAATTTTAGCTCATCGTGTCATATGTGCCAAAACTGGAATCTGAGGATGCACTTACATCAAACACTCAACTATGTTAACACAATGGGTTTCTTAAAGGGCCATTACTATATTACATATACATGAATTTTATTGCATGAACTGAAAATACATTTTAACTCTTAATCTGAGACACAATAAAGAGAAATTAAATAAAAAAGATTCTCATCATATATGAGGAGTCATGCATGTTTTGCACTCATAGTGCCACTCCAGATGTTTTCCACAGCCAAGAAAGAATTATTAATCTATAATATCATATGTAGATATATATATGTATACCTTCAAATACATTGCTGTTGTATAAATACACGTATTACCTCCTTTATTGTATAGCTCTACCTTGTACATCTGCCCTGTTGTTGTTTGAATGTAATGGGTCACCTGAGGCCTCTGCCCATTCTGTAACTTCACCTGAGGCCTCTATCCAGTCTGTAGCTTCACCTGAGGCCTCTGCCCAGCCTGCCTCAGAGGATGGGTTGTGGATTTGCTGATCGTCATTAAACCAGCTCCATCCAGTTTCCTGGAGAGCACCACTGTACTAGCACTCAACCTCACAGCACTGCGCAGTATCCTGGAGGCCGCTCAGTGTTCTGGAGGGGACAGTAGGTGTTCACCCCTTTCAGTCTTCTGCTCGGCTGGTCACCCAGTGTCATGTATCTGTACCTCGTACCAGACTAAAACCAGTCTAATAGTAGCAGTAATTGTTTTTGTATGTGCACTAAAAAAATCAAGAATAATTCACATATTATTGCGTACACATTTTATAATAGTATTTTAACTCTATTAAACTGCTTCTTTGGGTCACTGGGTAAGTATGTGGTTTATGTGGCTGGGTGATTTAAATGTTCTCAAAGTTATGCCATATCATTTTTATCAGTGATTGTAAATCAGTGATTGTATATCAGTGATTGTAAATAGTTGCAGAATGTCTTGCGTCTGCCAATGTACAAAACTCTACATTTAAACCAATCACTGCTTTTACAACAACTTCATATAACACCAATGATATTGTGGCACTGTATTTTATTTCTTCCCTCTCAGTGATGCTTTAATTTCTACTAAATTCAGTTTTTAAAATTTAACGGACAATATTTATTTATTTATTTATTTATTTATGTAGTTACTGAACTTTGTTTCCCCTCAGCTGCTGCTGATAGATGACAGATTATAGTGATAGATGAAGTAGTGATAGATGATAGTGATAGATGGAAATGATAGATGATAGTGATAGATGATAGATGATAGTGATAGATGATAAATGACAGATTATAAATAATAGTGATAGATGATAGATGACAGATTATAGATAATACTGATAGATGATAGATGATAGATGATAGATTATAGATGATAGTAAAAGATGATAGATGATAGTGATAGATAATAAATGATAGATGATAGTGATAGATGGAAATGATAGATGATAGTGATAGATGATAGTGATAGATGATAGATGATAGTGATAGATGATAAATGACAGATTATAAATAATAGTTATAGATGATAGATGACAGATTATAGATAATACTGATAGATGATAGATGATAGATGACAGATTATAGATGATAGTAAAAGATGATAGATGATAGTGATAGATAATAAATGATAGATGATAGTGATAGATGGAAATGATAGATGATAGTGATAGATGATAGTGATAGATGATAGATGATAGTGATAGATGATAAATGACAGATTATAAATAATAGTTATAGATGATAGATGACAGATTATAGATAATACTGATAGATGATAGATGACAGATTATAGATGATAGTAAAAGATGATAGATGATAGTGATAGATAATAAATGATAGATGATAGATGATAGATGACAGATTGTAGATGATAGGTGATAGGTGATAGATGATAGTGATAGATAGATGATAGATAACATATTAGAGATGATAGTGATAGATGATAGTGATAGATGATAGATGACAGATTATAGATGATAGTGATAGGTGATAGATGAAATAGTGATAGGTGATAGATGATAGTGATAGATGGTAGATAAAATAGTGATAGGTGATTGATGATAGTGATAGATGATAGATGACAGATTATAGATGATAGTAATAAATGATAGATGACAGATGATAGATGATAGTGATAGATGATAGATGAAATAGTGATAGGTGATAGATGATAGATGATAGATGACAGATGATAGATGAAATAATGATAGGTGATAGATGATAGATGATAGATGACAGATGATAGATGAAATAGTGATAGGTGATAGATGATAGATGATAGATGATAGATGATAAATAATAGATGATAGATGACAGATTATAGATGATAGTGATAAATGATAGATGAAACACTGAAGGATGATAGATGATTGCAGTGCCTAAATGTTTAATAGAGAAAGCCTGACCCGTTACTACCAATTCAACTTTTTGAAATGTATTTAATATTTCTAAGTAATGTGAACTACATGTTTAAGATGTCGATTTTTCAACACAACAAAACCCAGCTGACCTTTCTATAAGATATTATATATCACACCTTTTTCTATAAGGTGTTTTATAAAATACAAAAACACCAAATATTCACTTGATAAATTCCCATCAAAACTTGCAATTACTGAAAAGTAGTTCAGTTTCCATGTTTATTGTGCACCAATATTATTTTATAGTAATATAAAGGTATATGGTGCGACGACCACTAAGCAACAGCTGAGGAGGAGTTTAGCGCTCATTAAGAATTTTTCAGGAAATAAATAAATCAACAAATTAATTCATTAAAACATCACTGAGAACAGGTGACACGTTGGTGTAGTGTTGGCAGTCTCCTCACAGCAAGACGATCCGGGTTGGATTCCCGGTCCGGGTGGACCTGTGTGGAGTGTGTATGTTCTCCCCGTGCTTAAGTGGGTTTCCTCCAGGTACTCTGGTTTCCTCCCACAGTCCAAACACATGCATGTTAGGTTGATCAGTCACTCTAAATTTCCCGTAGGTGTGAGTGTATGAATGTTGGCCATGCGATGGACTTGGGAACTGTTTACGGTGCACCTTGCCTTCGCATGATGACGCTGGGATTGGCTCCAGCCCCCCCACCCCCGTGACCCTGCCTAGTGGGATAAAGCAGAAGATAATGGATGGATGGAACACTGAGAACGTAGGAACAGCAGCTCACAAATATAGAGATGCAAAATCCAATAGTAAAATAAACTGCTAGTCTTACAAACACTAACAATCTAATAAACATAAATATCATTTTGTAATATGATAGATAATTATTGTTATTAAAATACAGTGAGAATATCTCCTTTAGAGCTTTTATTTATGATTTGGAGCAGTTCAAGTTCAAATCATTTATACTGTATAGTTATTAATATACCGAGCAACTTAAAGCACTCATGACTTGTTTGTTTAAACGGTAGTTATGATGTCACTACTGTGCTAAGCAACGTTATAATGTTTAATGGTTAGTTAGTTAGAGTAGTTGAAGATTTTCTCCTCATAAATTTCTCTGATTTGTTTTTCAGAATGAGTTCCTGTGACCACCGTTTGATCTGCACAGACATAGAACCTTCTAGCTCCAAAGACGATCTTCACTCCACTGACAGACCTGATATCATCATTCACATATACAAAACACTTCTAGACACTTTGTACCAGAACACTGTAACTGTTTCACTTTCTTTACTATGTGATGTTGTTGTTGTTCCACGGGAACTAATGCACTGGCATTTTCTCATACAGTGGTTTCCAGCAGTGTTGTGTGAAAAGAAAGCTTATCGCTGTACCACATCCTCTGCACTTTTGAAGTGTTTTATCTTTAGCTGCGCTGATTGGACCAGTCCAATGACAGACTGCTTGTTTCTCTTTACCTCATTTTTACACTGAAGTATATAAGGGAGCTGTTTCTGACTACCATCATACACAGTGTAGATTGCAGTGTAGGTCTACATTCTGTCAGAGTTCAAATCATATGGTAGGGCCTCTGGTGGAGATCTGAACAGGTGCCGTGTAAGACCTACCACTCCATGCACACTATACATTCAGACCTGCAGAGTGCCAGAGACATGACTGTCGTCTCCATCATTACAGATCTGCTGTCTTTCACACTCTCCATTATAGGTGTGTAGCACATTAGCTGCCTTAGGCATCAAACATGATAATCTCTGGGCTCTTCTTCATTAATGCTGAGGACGTTCTTGTCATCAGCGCAGTCATGCAAAGAGAATTCAGCACAAAGAATACTTATACAGTGCCCTAAGCTGGTATAGTATACCTAAAACTATAAGCTAGTTTAGAATAGGTTTCAGTCTGTATAATCAGCTGAGGCTTACTGGTTTAAAATTAATAGATAATAAACAAATAAAATAACTAGGTATCTGAGGTCCGAGCATTTTACAGTGGTCTGCTGGGGCAGCAGCATCTCGATGGCAGACAAGAAGAGACTGGACAAACTCATTACGAGGACCAGCTCTGTCCTGGAAAGCCCACTAGACCCAGTGCAGGTGGTGGGAGACAGGAGGATGTTAGCCAAGCTGGTATCCATGCTGGAGAATGACTCCTACCCCTTGCGTGAGACCCTGGCAGCACTGGGCAGCCCCTTCAGTGACAGGATGCTTCACATCAAATGTGTGAAGTAGTGGTATCGCAGGTGCTTCCTGCTGCTGTTAGACTCTACAACCAGCACTGCTCCTAGCAGACCACATTTACACAGCGGACCACATACACACAAACTTAAACTCTATGTAGCATAATAATGAGCAATATATTATTATGTATATTGTATATACTGTCCTGTTCATTCATCTATTTTTTGTACTGAATGTCTGGCTCTCCATTTGCTACTGTAACACCGTTGAGTTTCCACACTGTGGGACTAATTAAGGATTATCTTATCTTATTCAACGCAGCTAACAAAAAATAAAACATCATATTGAAAGGTAGTTGGTTAGACTGCTGACTGATCGAGTGATCAACTGCTTCAGTTACCACATTAGGGACTTGGTTAACTTGATTCTCTTGGCTATGGTATTATTGACTTTGCTTGTTTTTTAAGTAATGTTAAAAATAAAAAATTGCATAAGTTTGATTTTGTTTCTTGCAGGTGCCCCTATGGATAGATGTCAGCTCTGATCTCGGGGTTCTTCTTCAGTACTGCTGGCTGCTGAGGAGACTCCTGTCACCAGCGCAGTCATGCAAAGAGAATTCAGCACAAAGAATACTTTCTTATACGGTGCCCTCAACAAACATTGGCACCCCTAGTAAACATGAGCAGCTTTAGATTAAAAAATAACTGTCTTTGTTGTTTATCATTTTCTCTTTCATCTTGACAAAAATCCAACCTTTACTGGAAGTACAAAGATTGAATGAAAAAAGTAAAAAGGAATTTTATAAAATGTTTAAAGGTCACATTTATGTTTTAAAGGTCACTTCAGTGGCTTGTTGAGCTGTACAAAAAAAAACAACTACAAGAAATTATACAGATTAAAATGCACATTTTTCTATCTGGGAAATAATAAATCTGGAAACTGCTGCAAAGAGAACACATGCCTAAGCTGAGGCGTATGGTTTAAGTGGCAAAAGAATCTCAGAGCATCTCCCCAAACTACAAGATGACATCACACACATCACCAAGTTGTTTGGGAGGCTTGCCAGAAGAATAAGCCTCTGCTGTCAAAAACCAACAAACCTAAGCCATGGCAGTTTGCCAGATGCTTCTGAAACTTTCACTAGCACCACATTCTGCAGTCAGATGAGTAGAGGTTTTGGTAACAAACCTGGGTTTGGGTTTTAAGTAGATATAGAAAATGATTTCACCCCCTCTATTTACCATAGTGCTGGATCTATAATGTTGTGGGAATGTTGGAGATAATGTTTATTTGGATACATGGAATCACCGACTTCATTAAGTACCAGCAAAAATAAAACCTCAGCTAGGAAGTTTAAAGTAGACACATAATAAAAACAACCTTTAGATTTGGTCTCTGGTGTTTTGTAAATTGTGGGACTTATCACTTTAAAAATGACCTCTGTGGCTCACCACAAATGGTCGGTCAACCCCCACCAGTTCTCCATTCTTGCGGTCCCCTTAAATACATATACCTAGGCAGGCATTAATTTTAGCACAGCAGAGTTACAGGTGTTGTGGCCTGTATTATATAGCATGTTGCACATATTTATTAAGGGAACCCTGAGCCTAATCATTTTAACTTTATTTTGATGAGTTTATAATTAGGGATAGGTCATGTTAATGTTAGAATAGCTGAAGTTGCAACTGTATTCGAGAACTATGCCAAGATAATTTGTATCCCGTTATTATATAACATTGACTAACCAGCAGTAGGTGATGGCCCTACTTAATGATACCTTTATGATTGTTACTATTGTTACACCCTCAGTTACATCACTGTGCCATCCAGATGTACCAGCATTGAGATAGGATGGGACTGTTTCAGCCCACTTTACATAAAACCTCAGTCAGAGACTGCCTCGGTCAGAGACTGCCTCACTCAGAGACTGCCTCTCTCTGTGCAGCTTCTAAAGCTTTGCTATCCAGATTTCAAACAGAGACTCTTTTCTTTGGTATTTAGTTTAAACTGTAAATACTGTTTGAGCAGAGGAGGACGGGTCTCCCCTTGTGAGTCTGGTTCCTCCCAAGGTTTCTTCCTCCAGTTGAGGGAGTTTTCTTGCCACTGTTGCCTCTGGCTTTTTCACTGGGGGATATATGTTGTAACTGTCTGTTTTCAAAACTCTGTAAAGCTGCTTTGAGACAACATCGTTGTAAAAAGCGCTATATAAATAAACTTGACTCATAATAATATCAGGGTGGGTGAGTGGTGAGCCGGAATTGTGATTGGACCAGCCCAGTGTACCATTGAACAATGAACCGACAGGCAGCTGTTCTTGCTTTACGGGCTGGTTGTTGACGCATTCCTTTTAATTAACCCACCAGGAAAATGTCCAGTATGCCAGATTACTAGTCCAGCCCTGGAGAAATGTTGTATGAAGCAATGGTTTTAGATCACTTGGGTCTCTAGACTCATTAAGCATTACAGGAGAAGACTCTGAGCTGCTATCTTTGCAAGGGGAAGCTGCACAAAGCATTAAAAGTAGGGGCACCAACATCTGTGGAACACATAGATTTGGGAAATTATACGATGTTCCACATTTCTTACATTTAAAACTTTAACAAACATCTAACACTCATTTGCAGTACAATGATTAAAATATTGTACTGCAAGATTCTTTTATCACGTTTCGTTTCTGTATTTCTTAAAGGTTGGGGCCCCTTTAGACTTTGTTTTCACAGACAGGTTTCCTCTGCGGTTGCTGGAAGAGGCAGTTCACAGAAAAAGAAACACATACAAATGCCCCCAGACACTCAGGTGCCCTCACTAGTTTAAAACATTGTTATGTAAACAAGCAAGGGTTACTTGAGAGATAAATTTGGCTGTATTATGTGTGGATATCTGGATGAGTAGTCTATCTTCCTCTTAACTGCAGTATAAGCTGGTATAGTATACATAAAACTATAAGCTAGTATAGTGTAGGTTTCAGCCTGTATTATCAGCTGAAGTATACTGGTTAAAAATTATTATATAATAAACAAATAAAATAACTGGGTATCTGAAGTCAGAGCAGTTTACGTAACGGACAAGACGGGAAATTTAAAAACGAGGAAAAAAACTAAAGAAGACATTTACAGTTGGTGTAACACACATTTGCCAGTGTGGTATACCTGGTTTATTTACTGTGTGATGTAGGCCACGTTTGTGAAATGTCAACTCCCCATACAGTATACAGTTACAATCCCACATACAGTATACGGTGTAGATGATGAATATCTTGAAAAAAATAAATACTTAATCAATACTGGTTCAACATTTTGCCATTTCAGTAGCTGAGCATCACAAACAGTCACCATTGAAAAAGAATGAAGATGGTTGGTTTTGCTCTGGGTGTGATTGAATGGATCTTATCTTAGAATGGATGAGTGCTGCTTTCTCTTGCTTTCTGTCCCCCAGTTTCACACTCCCCTCTGTGATAACATTCTGTAGACACAGTCATAGCCCTGGTCAAATTATTTGTTTATTTAAATAGTAAAATAGCAGACACACATTTAGACAGGTCCATTCAAAGAGTTTAACACGTTTTTAAAAAGTAATAATTGGCATTTAGACAAGCAGTGATTTCCTCTAGTGTTTTGTGAAGAGGAAGCTTCTCTCTGTACCACATCCCACTGTGCCTTGAAGGGTTTAAGCTTTAGCTGTGCTGGTACTAACAGACCAATGACAGACTGCTTGTTTCTCTCCACCTCATCTCTGCACTGGTGTATATAAGGGAGCTTGATGATCATACACAGTGCAGATTGCAATCATCTCATAAAAAAAGAGAAACAATCTCACTTTCTGGACAAAGAACACCATCCAGGATTCCCAGCACAGGCTTTTTAGCTACTACTTTACCCAGCACTGCTGCAACAACTCTTCACAGGAGAGAAGGTAAAAGCCCCCTCTAGTCAGTCCCTAGTGAAGCTCTTATTGTGTGCTTTGTGATGTATTGACTGTGAGCTTTTGCAGATCCTTTCAAAACTCGGTTCAAATATTGGTTCAGATTGGATCCGAGCATCCCTACAAAAGTTTCAAATTTAAAAATGAATTTTCAAAATTTTAATTTATTTGAAAATTTGGAGCTCTTGACAGAGCTTTGCTGACAGACATGGTTATTTAACAAAAAAAACACAAAAAACAAGAGCATCATTTCAGAGGGCAAACTTCAATGCTATTATTATTATTATTTATACTATAGTACACATTTTAACACATTCCCAACAATTTCACATGCGTGTCTTCTCTAGTGGTGCGCCAATTTAACCAGATCCATTCCAATATTTATATTTTGGTCAAATTATATTTCCAGTACAATTACTTCATAATTTCTTCATAATGTAGCATTCTAGAGTGGTATGTTTATTATTTATATGTATATTATGACTAAGTGTGTTTAATAATGACTTATGATCCCATTTGATTAGCCAGTCTAATGATCAGCTCACTGGTTTAGGCTTATTTTCATTACAGTGAACAGAACAGCTCCCCTTGCCAACTGCTTTCTGTTTTGGATGTCTCTAAAACACAAGCAAGGTAGCTACATCACCACTAATGTAATATCTCACTTATTTTTCTTTTGTTATGTTCAGCTAGGTGCTTATTTATGTATTATATCTTCATTGTGGAGCTTCATTATGGGCGTGATACAATCAATTACCGCACTACAAAATAACATACTGATTGGTCAGTTCTACGCTCATTTGCATAAAGTTAAAGAGCAGAGTAAGCTGGGTGTGCACTGGATATGTCAGTTATGTGCAGTGCTTAATTTGTTAAACTTCAGGTAATGGAACACTAAAGGTGGGGTGATCCAGCAAGTGGCAGTGAGGGAAAAGGTCCTGAAACGTATAGGCACAACAGTGCTTCAAGTGTCCATCTAACATAGTAGCATTCTATACAATAAAATAATCCTAGCTTTAAGGAATGCAGTAAGGAGCTGCAACCATAAAATCTCAGAGATGCTACTGGACAAATAGTTTTTGGTGTCCTACAAAACAAAGACGTCAAAGAGGTGGTGGATCCACATAAATAAGTTCTGGAACACAGGTACCTGAAATATGAGAGGTGCCGGATCTTGTTCCAGCAAGATCCAGCACAAATTAAGCACTGGTTATGTATACATGTGAATGTAATTTAGAAATAAGGTGAAAAGAAAAAAGGTGTTTGATGGGGTTAAGTTCAGGGCTCTGTGTGCGGGCCAGTCAAGTTCTTCCACACTGGACTCACCCAACCAGGTATTGTGGACCTTGCTTTGTGCACTGGGCCACAGTCATGTAATATTAATTTATCATAAAAAATCTATCATTCTGAATTGTTTTAAAAATGTTAACTTTCAGGAATCAGTTTCACAGTGAGCGTATATTTACCAAAAACAACGTAGAGGCAACTCAGTTGGGGTCTACAGAGATTTGTCCATTTGCTCCATATGGGCCCCGTGTGGGTTTGCCAGTGTGGGCCACCAATAGCCAATCTGGGCTGCAAGTGGGGCTAATGTGAACAATCATCCACAGAACATCTGTTAGATTATTGTTAAGTTTTACATTAAAAGTTAAATAAAAAAGCCCACTATAAGCCCATGTAAACCCCTATAGCTCAGATAAACCATATATGGGGCCCACAAGTACACGTTTACAGCAATCAGGGGAAAAAGACAGTTGCTGTAATACACATATTTGATGGTTAGTTTATTTACCATAAACTATTCACTTTTTTTCTGAAGTTAGAACACTACATCTTTTAAGGCCCCACATAACATATACAGTGTAAATGGTAATTTTGGTTCTCTGTCTTCTGTGTTTTCAGGGCTGGAGCTTCCTCAAGCAGTCACCTTTCAAAAAGAATGAAGACTTTGGGCATTACTCTGTGTGTGATAGGATGGATCTTATCTATTGCCACCTGTGTTTTGCCAATGTGGGTCATAACTCCCACTGAATCCTCAACCACCTTTGAGGGCCTCTGGACGAGCTGTACTATGCAGAGCACTGGAAAGTTAGAGTGTAAGCTGTCTAGTCACAACATTTTACCAACTTTAAAAAAAAACGAGAAAACCTTTGTCCTGGTTGTCACCTCCGTCGTCATTGGTCTTCAGGCTTTGATAAACTTCGTTAGAAGGAAAAAGGGAGTTTTTTGTTTTGAAACGGAAGATAGGACCATTAGACTCAACTGCCCAACGGCAAAAATTGTATTCATGTGTGGGGTTCTTTTTATTATTGCCGCCATTATGCTTGCCCACCCTGTGACCAAGACAGGCTATGCTATTCTCCAGGGCTCCTCCGATACTGAACTGGATGTGACTCCTCACAGCAGGCTTGGAGCATCACTCTATATTGGCTTGGCAGCTTCTGCTTTGTACTTTATTGGAGGGGTCCTGCTATGCTGCACCTGCCTGGCATGGGAAGAGGAGTAAAAGTCCATTAAACTGCTTCAGCAGCTGTGGCTGGTATTTAAAGTGCTTGAAAAGAAAAAAAATATTCTGACTAGCTTTCAGTTAAGCTCCTGTTAAGAATTGGCAATGTGAAGTATAGAAATCATCATTAGATTTTTAAAAAAGTGGGAAAAATGATTCACATTGAAAAAATCACATTGAATTATTTGTATTGTTCTCTCTTCATGCATGTCTTTTTTACTTCAGTGTTTTTGTTTTAATTAATTTGTTGTGCATAGATACAAAATTAGTGCTGTGCTGTACTGTACTGAAGGAATATTTACATGATACACAAAGAACTGTGAAATATTTTTTGTACAGGTCACATTTTCTATTATTGTTACATCTAATATTGAAAATTAACTAAATGTAAAACCTTGACATACCACGTTTTCTTTCCTGGATGGACTTAAAAAAGAGGTTTAATATCTGGGAGCGAGTGTCAAACCAGAGTACCAAAGAACCGAGAGAACAAACCAAAGGGGCAAAACAAGAGAGATAGAACTGAGAGACTGATGAGAGTAATACACAGAAGAGTCACAGCAAATAGCAGAAGTCTCGATACACAACAGAGTATAAATGAGCAATACTTACTTGTTTTGACAGACAAACTGAACAGGTACATATAGCAGCTAGTAAATGAGGTACAGGTGACGGGAGAATTGGAAGACAGTCTCTGATTGGTCGGTTATGATGCTGCCGTCATAGAAAGGTGTATCATGGGAGTTGTAGTTTTCAGTCACTGTCAAGTTAATCCCTTGTCTTTACAACTTCCCCACTTGAAAGGGATTGATTTATCTACATAGAGTTATCAAAACTGGATTTCACTCAATGACCAAGTAGATTTTCTTCTTTTCCTTCTTTTTATTTTTATAGTTCCCGCAACTTTCAGCCGTAACACTGTATAGACAAAAGTATTGGGACACACCTCTTAATCATTGCATTCAGATATTTCATGCTGTCAAATTGCCACGCGTGCATAAAATCAAGCACCTAGCCATGCAGTCTGCCTTTACAAACATTGGTAAAAATTCCTCTTTAAGTACTGGTCCTAAAAAGACCCTAAACCGCAATAAACACCAAAATGACCAAGAACAAAAAAAAATTCTCCAAGTAGAAACAAACATAAGGGCCAGGATGTGACTCAGTGTAGGTCACTGCACCTCAATAGCTCTTAGAAGTAATCACTGTCTACCACATCACCCATATATGATTTCTTCATACCATCATACATCACATTCTCTGTCTGAAAACATGAACAGTATAGCTGATTTACTGCTCGTGGCTGTCTGTACGCTTAATCTTTTAGCTGATTTCAAGTAGAACCAGTTGTGTATTATATCTTCAGGCATACAAACTCTTAATAACATACCTGATGAACCTGTATATTCAAATATGAACAGTTACTGACTGGAAATAAATATAACTTTTTTTCTAACTGATAACATTGGTCAGACAGTTTGTTGGTTAAGAAGCCAGTCATTTCCATACCTTGTTTAGTCTAGTAGTGCTGTGCTGTAAATCACACTATTGAAATATACTATTTTATATTATTTTATAGTATATTCATTTTAAGGCCTGTTATTTTTGCATTGCATTGCTTGTACTGTATTATACTGTGTGTGCTATTATACTATTATACTATTTTGTCACAACCTTAGTGTGAAATATGTATGACTGTATCACAGTCTTCTGTTCTTTCTCTCTTTTTCTACGCTCATGTTTTGTTTCTCTATCTTTTTAGCTGTGATTTGGTGATTGGTTGATTAGAGTATCTAATCAGTAGTCATTGTTGTAGATTTCCCACCGTCTAGACACGAGAAACTAGAGAGAGACGGAAACTGTGAGAAGGAGAGAAAAACAAGAAGTTGAATCATCCTGTTTTCAGTCGAGTGGTTGTAGTGGTTAATCTATAGGCGGCTCAGATCAGTTCGCACGCATGGGTGAGCAGCAGTTTTCTATATATATACACTGGCACAGCAGCTAAACAACATACAAAGAGACACTGAAGATGTAAATTACCTCTGTTCCATTGGCTGCCCTGTACTGGGCCACATTCAAAAAGCAGTCTAGTACTAATGGTGTAAATAGGTTGAGCTAAACTGCTATAGGCGGTACCATAAATTAATAAACAAACATACATTTCGTATCACAATGATTCCGCTGGGATTTAGTTGTCTGTCAGTTCTTCTGATGTGTTCTCCCTGAACGATGTCTGCTTTAGAACCAAAGAACAGCTTACGAGGACGTCCCAGCACTGTGAGGCCTCCAGCAACAACACACATACTTTAAAACCCACAAACAACAGATTTAAACAACTTTATAACATTATATGTCATAACACGTTAAGGTGCTTTAGGGGTATATTCTGCTCCATCCTGATCTTTTGTGTTATTTAATCGACAAACATTTTCTAATTTCATTTTAAGATCTTAAACTGGATTTCTTTACGCCAGAAATGTATGGAATTTTCATAAATGTGCGTCACACTGTGTGGTTAACAAAATGATACATCTACATTTTATCCTATTTTTGTACATTTTAACTCTTAATGTAAGACACAATGAACAGAAATGAAATAAAAGATTCTCATCATATATGAGGAGTCATGCATGTTTTGTGGTCATACTGCCACTCCAGATGTTTTCCACAGCCAATAAAGATGAAACAATCTTCTCCCAGCTGAGCACATGTGCTCTCAAATGCTTACAGATTTTCAGGGAAAACTGTTCCACTGATTGTGAATCTATAATATCATATATTGATATATAATATATCTGTATGTACCTTCAAATACATTACTGTTGTATGAATACACATATTACCTGCTTTAACATATAGCTCTACCTTGTACATCTGCCCTGTTGTTGTTTTGAATGTAACGGGTGGACATATTCAACAGAGGCATGAAGCATCTCAAGGCATTAGCATCTCATCTCGCACTTGCTCATTAGGTTTTATGAATGAATTAATAATTTTGTTCATCAGACAGCACACAGCTTCTTTGTGTCACTGGGTAAGTATGTGGTTTATGTGGCTGAGTGATTTAAATATTCTCGAAGTAAAGCCATAACATTCATATCAGTGATAGTAAATAGCTGCAGAAGGTCTCAAAACTCTACATTTAAACCAATCACTGCTTTTACAACTCCTTCATGTAACACCAAGGATATGTTGTGGCACCAGTGACTAATGTCAATGGTAATGAATAATTAAAACAATATTTAACAATACTCAGGTCACATTTAGTGCTTATTATATCTTCTTGCTATTCTGGCTCAGTATGGCCAGACAGAGCGCAGGAGAGAGGCAGAGTATAGAGCGTGTAGGGGTTCAGGTAGGGCTGCTTAATTGGCACAAAAACAGTATATATGTCCTCCTTAGTCCTAAGACTGGATAGTTTATACTCCAAATGTAATGAGACAATTGATAAAGAAGTGAAGAATCTTGTATAATACAGGCCACTACACCTGTAGCTCTACTCTGATAAAATGTATGCTTGCTTAAGTATTTAAGGGTACCGCAAGTATGGAGTACTGGTGGGTGGTGACTGACTATTTGTGGTGGCCCACCCAGGGCAAAAATGTAAGGGCTAATTTTTACAGTGATAAGTCCTCCAATTTACAAAATAGCTTTGATAGTGTGATTATTTACAGTGAATTTCTTCAAGAAACACTGTCACAATAAATAAATAAAAATGAAAAAAAAAAGAAGAATGCCTGCATTTTACAGTTTAGTATTTAGAAATTTGTCTGAAATGTAGCTATTTATTTTTTAGGAGAGATTAATGGGTGTAATTGAATAGTTTGGTTTGGAGATCCAACAACACAAACCAGTAAGACCCAAGCAGACCCAAAGTGGCCTATCTTACAAAATTTAAACAAATATAATGTCCCACATATTTTTCCTTCATCCTGCTCAGTGTTAATAAGTTACGGCACCACTTATCAATGAACTGATTGAACAGATTTATTTTTTGTGAATTAAATATGTCTGTCAACTTGGCTCTGAAATGAAATCCCAACTTACTCTTTGTTTAAACTTCAAATACATCTTTTTTCCTGCAGCAGAAAGTTGTCACAGCCCAGGCTGCCCTGCCGGTCACCAGCAGAGGGCTCAGTTGGCACAGAGGGAGGCCTGGCAGGAAAAGGAGAAAGAACTCCAGTTCCCAGGCTTCCTAGTGGCAATCAGTGCTGACTGGGCACACCTGTGCAGACTCTACATAAGTCAGACACAAACTTGAGTCTGCACCACACCTTTGTAGAGGTGTGGTCGGTAAGAGGTGAGTATTTAGCAAAAGGAAAAAGACAATAAAACAGAAAGTGGGAATTGGTGAAAAAAAGAAGAGGAATTAGAAAGAAAAGAAAAACTGAAACAGAGAAAAGTAAAAAAAAAAAACAGAAAACAGAAATGTTGAACTGAGATCTAAAAGAAAAGAAGAGAAAAGTTATAAATGAAACTAGTTAAGTTTAAATAGGGTTTTCAGTTTGGGGCTTTTTTTCCTGAGGGGTTAGATTGGGCCTTTTTTTGTACACACCGTCCTCTACCGTTTCATTTGTTTGCAGTTTCCTGCCTCCTCCTCCCCCCCCCCCCCCCCCCCCCCCACACTGCTTTTGAGGCATTCAGACTGCGTCCTCTAATGCCCCTTGGTGGAGGAGTGCTGTGGTCACCCAAGGCAGAGGTTTGATTGCTGCAGGGCGTGGTTAACTTAAAGGACCCTCTTTTCCACTCGAACACTTGCAAAACAGATAAACACAAAAAATAAATAAATAAACAACTCTGCATTTGGATCTAGAGTCCCATTGACCCAGGTTTAATGGCATAAAGAGGCAAAGAAGCAAGACATTTGGCAGGACGCATCCTGAAACAAAGGAGAAGTTGGGGAAAACACAATTCAAGGGTTTTACTGCTGTTAATTTCCAAAATATTATATACAATATCCCCAAAAAAGCCAGCAAGTCACTGTCCATTGGAGTGATTAATATGTATTAGCACATCACAATAAGTAAAACTGCTGTAAATAATACTCTACGAAGTGGTATTGACTACTCATGTTAAATTGTGGATCTGGGGTAAAAACTTGTGATTGTGTTTCAACATTTTAATTGTAGACCACATAGGTGGTAGAGCTTGTTCTCTTGCAGAGGTGTGAGCTCTTGACGTGGAGGCCTGAGGGCCTTCTCGTGGTTACTTCATTCCCTTTAAACACCGCATAAATCCGTGGAAATTCTGGGAGAGCAGGCTAGCTCGAGATTGGGGCAGCCTTAGGAGGTGAATGCTGGAGCAGGTTGGTCTGATGGTTCTGAAGCAGCTGCTGATGGAAGCCAGAGGGCCCCGGTGACTCCAGGTGCAGATCTCCTCTCTAAACAGTGGAAGGCAAAAGCCCCTCGAGCGCTGGAAATACTACCAGGATCTAGATCCTGTCTGGACAGTTCAACAAAAGGAGTTATTCCTTTGCGCAGCTCCTAAATATGCCAGGAGAGGATCCCTGAGGGAGTTAACCACTCACCACGTTTCGGGGAGAGCGTTAGAACACAGTTCAGAAAGTCAAATAGAAACCGGCAGACTACTCCTTGCTGAGCACTTGCTCTAATAGGCTAAAATGTTCCACTAAAACTGCCTGCAAAACCAACTTTAGTGTGAATTTTATTTTTTTGTCTGTTTCCTTTTCCTCACCTTCCGCTAAGAAACCATTAAAAGTGAGAAGTTTATTGCATGAACACTTGGAAATCAGAGTTACTGTTATGTTATCAGAAGCAGTGACGAGTACTTCCAGCAGGAATAACACAGGACCAATGAGTCATACGTCGCAGAAGTTAGCATCAGTTTTTTAAATTGACTATAGTTTGCCACTTTCAAATATACATACACATCAGTGTCAAGCTAGGAAGCCCCAGTTTTCCATTAGTTGGATCTTAAAAATTATAGAGTGAACCAACTATCTGCTTCACATCATTGCTGTCCAAAGCATTATGTATTATTTGAACCTCTTAGCTGCTCTTTATATCCTGTGGAAGTCTCATGATAAATGGACCAAAAGAAATTCTCAGAATCATTTGTAATAAAATGTCTTTACATTAACTTACATTAAAAGTCAAGAATTAGTCCTCTCCTATATAGTTACTGTTTTGGAGGCACTTGTTTTTCTTTGGACAGCGATGATATGCTCTACAGCA
Organism: Megaleporinus macrocephalus; assembly: GCA_021613375.1. Taxonomy (NCBI): domain Eukaryota; kingdom Metazoa; phylum Chordata; class Actinopteri; order Characiformes; family Anostomidae; genus Megaleporinus; species Megaleporinus macrocephalus. The sequence goes on along the minus strand of CM038718.1, from coordinate 10,911,475 downwards.
TGTAACAACAACAACAAGAGGTCAATAAAAATGTACACTGGACTTCAACCTAGAACATGAATTAGTATATTTACTTTCTTTAAATCGTCAAAACAAACTGCTTCAATTTGGGTGAGTGTGTGTGACGTAGAAAGGAGCAGGAGCCTTCTTCATACTCATGTACATATGGAAGATAGCTGAAACTGTAGTGATGCGCAATCACTGCTAGGAACATATCTCTGAAGATAACAAAGTCCTACACACACAAACAGGACCATCAATACACTGAATCACAGAATCACAGAAAACACCTAATGTAATTGGGTAAATGTTGTCTTGACAGGAGGCAACAGACCATCACATCACCATTACCACTGTCACACTAGTCTGGGTACAATATGTTTACCTGTAATCCTGTGGCTTTCCCATTCCCATGTGTGTTTCTCAGAAATGACTCCTATTGAGTCCAAAAACAGCTTATTTCTCTCCGCCTCATTTTTGCACTGGAGTATAAAAGAGATCTTGTTTTCACTGCGTGTCTGACCCCACCTGACACACAACAGACTATTTTCAACTGATAGAAAGAAGCAACTTGTGACTGATTCCTGGATTCTCTTACTTTTTACATGTTCAGGACCAAAAGCATCCACAAACAGGCACCATGTCAAAGGGAAAGGAGATTGTAGCCTTTGTCCTGGCTCTGATAGGATGGATGACAGCTATGTTCGCTTGTGTTCTGCCTATGTGGAAGGCCTCAGCTGTTTTTTGAAGAAGATATGAGGAGAGCTCAAATCATCTGGAAGGGTCTCTGGATGAGGTGTGTTCTGTAAAGCAGTGGACAGATGCAGTGTAAGGCCTACGACTCTACACAGAGTCTAATTTCAGACCCGCTGAAAGCCAGAGACAAGACTGTCCCCTCCATCAACATGGCCCTGCTGCCTTTGCCTTATGATAATCTCTGGGGTCTTCTTCATTATTGCTGGCAGTCTGGACAAGGAAAGATCACCATCCAGAATTCACAGCACCTAGTGCTTGGAGCATCGCTCTACTTTGGCTTTGCAGCTGCTGCTCTGTTCATCCCTGCAGGAGTCCTGCTATAAGAATAAGTGAACATTGTGCCCTGCATTATAATTAATATAACATGATGCCTAGAAAGGGTGAAACTATATTTTTATATAGGCAATATGCTAACATTTGAATACCACCAGTCAAAAAAACTTTAAAATATTAAAAGATAAGTGTAGTAACATACTTAAAGTGTAGGAAGACTAACTGACCAACTAATTCCAAATGGAAACTCTCCACACAGTACCTTGGTTTTTTTAACTGTGGAGAGTCAAAACCCCCAAGTTCCTTGGTGTGCATATCACCAACAACCTCACCTGGACCCTCAACCACGAAGGAAGTTCTGCAGTAACTTTACTTCCTACAAAGGACAAACAGAGCAAACTTGCCCTCTTCTAGTCTCATTACATTCTAAAGGGGGACAGCACAGATTCTCTTGACTGGCTATCTGGTATGAGAACTGAACCATCTCTGACCCCAGGACTCTATAGGAGAAGATCACAGGCATGTCTTTACGCACCATCAACACCTCCTACCACAAGTACAACATTTGCAACTGCTGGACCACCAGAAACTGGTCTGGACATTCCAGTTGACAGGTCAGAAAACTGGCCAAAAATCTCTTGGTTCTCTTGATAAGCAGACTGTAGTTCATCTGACTCTCTGTATTCTTTGTTATTCTGTTCTTCAATGGTCAGGACCACCACAGAGGAGGTATTGTTTGGGTGCTGCATCATTCTCAGCACTGCTTTGACACTGACATGTGCAGTGATGCAGCTGCCCAGAAGCAGCCAAACAACTTAAACCATGATACTACCACCACCATGGTTCATAAGTGGGATGAGGTGCTTTTGCTGGAATAGAGTGTTTTTCTTTATCCAGACATGACACCTCACCTCACTTGGTCAATGATCTAGTGATGTTCTTGGGCAGCAGTGGCTTTCGCCTCACAACCCTGCTCAGGTGTTCTTCTGATGGTGGACTCATAAACAGTGACATTAGCAACTGTGAGAGTGGCTCTTGCTTAGAGGTTACGCTGGGTTCCTTTGTGATCTTACAGACTATTACATGGTTTGCCATTGTAGTGGTCTTTGTTGGACAACCACTCCTAGAGAGGGTAATAATGGTCAAGAATTTTCTTAATTTGTACACAATCTGACCGTGGGCTGGTGCTGTTTAAACTCTTTCAAGCTTGATAAGCATCAACACTTTTGGAATAAGTATTTATAAATATTTACATAGGATCCAGGGTGTAGAATTAGCACGAACAGAGGTGATGTGTCCCCACAAATAATTTACTCCCCTCCAAAACCTAGAGGTGCAGAAAGGGTTAAATCAGGTTCTTTACTGGAGTCCGTAACACATATGGCCAGTGTGATTGGCTGTGCCTTTCTCTGCTGTGAGACTGTGTAGCTATGTTTAGTTGTTAGCAGCACCAAACTGGAAGGAAAACTTTCCAGTCATATGCAAGACTTACTGAGCAAGACTCAGGTGCAGTGTGGGTGACATATGGGAGTCAAAAACGAGTGAGGATGGCAGCAAAATAAGAAGAAGGTGGACATGTAGCTAATAATAACATGGTTTGAAAATTAACTGCACTGTTTGTTTAACATTATATAATTTATGAATTAAATTATGAATTGTTATTCAGAATAATTTAAAAGCACATAGAATAGCATATGTAGTTTATCAGTGCTTATTGTTTCATCACGGAGCATCGTTTCATCCCCACCAATGTCAAGAGCAAATCTATGCCCTTGCATAGGACTATGTCAGTTGTCATGATAAGCATAAAGTCATGTTACCTATTGAACCGCACCCTACAGTAAAGTGTTATCTGACTTTGATAGATCTACGATCTTTAAATACAACTGGAGCCCATTGATTGAAACTGACTCTTATTTTATCTTCAAGTTCACATACATATTAAAAATTACTTGTGTAATATTGGATAATTTACTTTTGTGAAAATCTGATTATTTAATTTATGTAGACATAATTCTCCTTTCAGGCTCCACTGTAAGTAAACCTGATCATAACAAATATGTAATTAACATAACATTGTCTTCATACATAAGCCTGTCTGCATTTTATCTCATTCAGAACTTAGCTTCTCAGTGATCCAGTTATCTAATTTTCTATATATATCACATTTTGAGGACTTTGTTTTGCTTTCTTTGTCCATTTGAGGTGCTTAACATCTTTTTAAAAGATCAAAGAGCCACTATTGCATGGGCATTTTGATAAGCAGTGGTTTCCTGCAGTGTTCTGTGAAAAGAAGGTTTATCACTGTACCACATCCTCTGTGCTTTTAAAGAATTAGTGTTTAAGCTTTAGCTGTGCTGGTTCTACCAGAGCAATGACAGGCTGCTTGTTTCTCTCCACCCCTTTTTCTTTACTGGAATATAAAAGGAAGCTAGTTTTCACTGCTGTATGACCTGCCATCCTCCACAGTGTGGACCACCATCATCTAAAAAAGGGAAGCAAAATCTCATATGATTCCTGTTTTTTTCAGCTATTCTAAACTTTCAGGGCCAAAATCATCCACAGACAGACAAGATGTCAAAGGTAAAGGAGATCGTGGCCATTGCTCTGGCTCTGATTGGATGGATCACTGCTATTGTCGCCTGTGTGCTGCCCATGTGGAAGGCTTCTGTTCTGAAAGCAGGTAGAGACCAAATCTTCTGGGAGGGTCTCTGGATGAGCTGTGTTGTGCAGAGCACTGGACAGAGGCAGTGTAAGACCTACGAATCTTTGCAGACTCCACCTTCTGACCTGCAGGCAGCCCGAGACTTGATTGTCATCTCCATCATTACGACTCTGCTGCCTTTGGTTCTCTCTATTATGGGTGCAAAGTGCACCAACTGCATTGACGACAAGGCATCAAAGGTCATGACGATCTCTGGGGTCTTCTTCATTATCACTGGTTGCCTGGTGCTTATCTCTGTATCCTGGATAACGAACGTTATCCTGTACTCACTGCACAGAGTGCTTGGTGCATCACTCTACTTTGGCTTTGCAGCTGCTGCTCTTCTAATTGCTGGAGGAGTCCTGCTATGCTGCACTTGCCTTCCACAGGAGGGACGGTAAGAGCCCTGAAAATCGGGTCCTCCACCATTTACTTTAGTGTGTGGGCTCTACCTACTGAAGGATATTGCAGGAAGTACTATGTTTTAGAAGCTTGAAAAGAAGCATAAAGATACACTAAAAGAATACCTTCGCCATTACCTTGTATATGTATGTATGTGTGTGTGTGTGTGTGTGTGTGTGTGTATGTATGTATGTATGTATGTATATATATATATATATATATATATATATATATATACACCACAGCTCAAAAGTATAGGATGACTTTAGAATTTTATTTCATGCAATTCACAAACAATATTGTCCATTTCACAATTAATTGAAGTGTATCAGATGATTTTTAAAGAATAAAAATGTTTGTATTAAAGTCTATTTTTGTATAGAGGCTTCTTTTCCATATAGTCCTATTATCAGCAATTCTCAGTCCTCTGTCTAAATCTCCTGGTACGGCCACCAATCCAAGTTAAGGATGTTATTGGACTAATTGGTTGTTAGGACACTCTTGCTCAATTGTGATGCACAGCTGAAAAACATTCTACTAATAAGTGAGTATAAAAGGGAACAACATTCTAGGTTAGTTTAGTATCTGAAGCATCAGCAGTTGATGGCTTGCTGACCGACTCAAAATGTCCAGAAAGAAACAACTTTCTTTAGAGACCCGTCAGTCCATTGTTGTGTTAAGGAAGAAGATACTCCATTGAAAACAAGAACATTTCACTGTGATCCCAAACTTTTGAGCGGTAGTATGTATGTATGTATGTATGATGGATTTTTGAGCAACGTATAGCATATAGCTACACATTCTGAACATTTTTACTTTGACATGCATGTCTTTTAAAGGGAATCTCTGTTCTGTACCAGTTAATACGACATTTTAGAGAGGTACTGTTTGTATTTCGTGCTGCATTTTACAACTATACCATAGTGTGTTTATTATTGATTTATGATCAAATTTTATTAGCCGGTCTGATGATTTGGTGTAAAAAAATATTTGGAGAATAATTTTCAGAATAAATGTCTGATAAATGCAAGTGTAGCTATATCACAGAGAACCTGAACTGTGGCTGAACTCTGTCTTTTTGTATTTTCAGGAATTACCAGTCGCTGAGAATAATGACTGGTGCTTTTACTCTGGGTCTGATAGGACTGATCTTATCTATTGTCACGTTTGCTCTGCCTATGTGGAAAGTCACAACTTTTACTGGAACTAATATCATCACATCCCAGGTCACCTGGGAGGGCCTCTGGATGTGCTGTGTTATGCAGAGCACTGGACAGATACAGTGTAGGACCTACGACTCCATGCTGGCTCTGTCATCAGACCTGCAGGCAGCTCGAGCCATGACTGTAATCTCCATCATCATGACTCTGCTGTCTTTGATAATTTTTATAATGGGCACAAAATATGCCAACTGCATTAAGGACAAGGTACTAAGGGGAAGATTCATGATCATCTCTGGGGTCTTTTTAATTATTGGTGGTATCCTGGTGCTTATCCCTGTGTCCAGGACAGGCAGAACCATCAGGCAGGATTTCTACAATTCTATTATGCCATCAACTCAGCAAATATATTTTGGAGCACCTCTCTATACTGGCTTTGCAGCTGCTGGTCTGCTGATCATTGGGGGAGGCCTGGTAATTTGTGTTGCATGTGTTAGAAGATAAAGCCCAGGATATCAAGCTGCTCTTCTCCATACTTCTCCAGCAGCTATGACAGGAGATGTTTGAAAAGACAGAAATGTTACTGAGAAGTGTTTCTAAGAAAACTATGTAAAGCTCTTAGTATGTGTTTAGTGCTGTTTTGCTTTAAATGCACATCTTTAAAAAATAATAATAATAAATTACAGAAATTAAGAAAATAATACTTAATAATGAATAAATTATTAATAATTTTTTTTAATAAATCTAATTTAGGTAAATAACACTTATTCAAGTGTTGGTGATTGTGTCAGCAAATTACAATCTGAATTTCTCCAGTGAGTAAAAAATTTTAGAAAGTAACGCTGATTTCACAAAGGTGAGTACACCCCTCATTGTTGTAAATATTTTATCATTTTTATTTTTTTATTATTTTTTTTAAATTATTTTTTTATATATTTTCATACATTATAAAGTAATCAGTGTACAGCTTGTATAACAATGTAAAGTTGCTGTGGCCTCAAAACAACTTAACCAGCAACAAACGTGAACACACCTCCAAGTGAAAATATTTTGTGTGGCCTCCATTATCTTCCAGCAATACTTTAACTCTCTTGGGCATGGAGCTTACTAGAGCTTTATAGGTTGCCACGGGAATCTTAAAAAAATAAAAAATAAAATATATATATATATATATATATATTATAGTAATAAATATAGTATAGTAATAAATATAGTATATTATCTTTGTACTGCATTGCTTGTACTGTGTTTTGGGGTTTTTGTTGTCACAGTCTTGGTGTGAATTATATATGACTGTATCACAATCTTCTGTTCTTTCTCTCTTTTGTTTGTGTTTCGTTTAGTTTCTTTCTTTAACCGTGATTTGGTGATTGGTTGATTTAAGGTATCTAATCAGTAGTCACTGTTGTAGATTTTCCTCTTTCTAGACACAAGAGAGGAACTAGAGAAAGACAGAAACTGTGAGAAAGAGAGAAAAACGAAGTTGAACCATCTTCTCAGTTGAGTGGTTCCAGTGGTTAAACTATAAGTGCTACAGATCAGTTCGCACCCACGGGTGAGCATCAGTTCATTAACAGCCCATTAAAGAATGTTATATTACATAAAATCTTTATGGTTTTAGTTTATAAATATACTACATTTTGGCGTTATTAGGAGTTATTATGAAAGCTTATAATAGTATTTTAATTCTATTAAACTGGGCCTTTTAGGTCAAGGCTCTTCAGTGAGGAAGCATCTCAAGGCATTACAAGGTTATTCCGTACTTGCTCATTAGGTTTTATGAATTTATTAATAATTTTGTTCATCAGACAGCACACAGCTTCTTTGTGTCACTGGGTATGTGGTTTATGTGGCTGGGTGATTTAACTGTTCTCAAAGTAATGCCATAGCATTCATGCATTATCTGCCGCTTAATCCCGCTAGTGGGGGTCACTGGAGCCAATCCCAGCATCATCGGGCAAAGGCAGGGTACACCATGGGTACACCATGTACACATGGACACTCACATACACTCACACCTACGGGCAATTTAGAGTGAGCGATCAACCTACCATGTGGGAGGAAACCGGAGTACCCGGAGGAAACCCACAACATGCAGACTCCACACAGAATGGCCCGGATCGGGAATCGAACCCGGAACATCTTGCTGTGAGGCGACAGTGCTAACCACTGCCATTGTACAAAACTACATTTAAACCAATCACTGCTTTTATAACATGTCCATGTAACACCAATGATGTGTTGTGGCACCAGTGACTAATGTTAATGAATAATCAGAACAATATTTAACAATACTCAGGTCATATTTAGTGCTTATTTCTTCTTGGTATTCTGGCTCAGTATGGTCAGCTGAGTGCAGGACAGAGGTAGAGGACATGTAGGATGTGTAGGGGTTCAGGTAGGGCTGCATAATTGGCTTAATTGTTAACCAACCATTTGTGGTGGGCCGCCCAGGCCAAAAATACCAATTTTTACAGTGAAATGTCTCCCAATTTAGCTAACAACCGAAGCCGAACGGCTGGTTGAATCACATGTTTTCTAATCTAGGTAGCCTACAAAAAAAAAAAGTACAATTGCTATAACATATTGACCAGAGGAGGATGGGTCACCCTTTGTGAGTCTTGGTTCCTCATAAGGTTTCTTTCTTCCAGTCTTGAAGGTTTTCTTGCCACTGGCATCTCTGGTTGCTCATTAGGTGATACATGGTGTGTTGCCCTTAAGGCATTTCTTTAAGTAAACAAGTTTATGGGTTTAAATAAATAATGCTAAAAATGTTTATATGTTGTTTGGACAAATTATTTTAAGTTATTTTAAGTTTAAAGATTAAATTTTTATCTAAAATATTATCGCTGAAATGTGCTTTTTTTGATTTTCGTGAGAAAAACAAAGATTCATGTAGAGGAAACAGTATGGAAGAGTAATCGTATGCCATGCACATTAAATCATCAGGCTGGAATGCCATAAGTTTCATTATATAATAGTTTATACAGACAAGTTTGGATATTAATGTTTATTTCAATGTTTGTGGGTTTATTTTCTGTTATTACAATTTTCACCACATGGTCATGAACACAATTAAACATGCTGCAATCAAACTCCAGGGTCTTCATTTGTGGTTTAACTCGGTGTCACCAACACTCTTGTTGAAAACACTACACATGGTGTAACTGTATGTTTTTAAACTTCTGTAAAGCTGCTTTGTGATAACATTGTTGTAAAAAGTGCTATACAAATAAACTTGAATTGAAAAGTCCTACTTCACAGTTGTGGGCTGTGTATATACACAAGCACAAAACAGTTTTTCTAATTTGTCTCCTTGAAGATTCCCAGCTGAGGTTTTATTTCTGCTGGTACTTCATGAAGTCTGTGATACCATGTATGGGAATAAATAGTAGAAAAACAGTCCCACAACATTATAGACCCAGCACTATATTAGACAGTGCGAGTACTTTTCTACATCTTTGTGTCTACATCAAACCCACCTCTGGTGTCTGTCAGGATTTAAGTTTGTTGGTTTTTGACAGCAGAGGCTTTTTATTCTTGCAAGCCCCCCAAACAACTTGTGATCATATGGGTGGTGTCATCTTGTAGTTTGGGGTGATGTTCTGAGATTCTTTTACCATTTGAACCATACGCTTCAGCTTAGCTTACGTATAGACATGTTCTCTTTGCAGCAGATTCTCCATTTGTTTCAAACTTCTTCGTTATTTACTTGATAGAAAAATTAGCATTTAAACTGTGTAATTATTTTCTTGTAGCCATTTTTTCAACAAGCTTTTGTGGCTCCTCACTGCTGTACTCTCTGGTCTTACATTTTAAAACATGTGTTTAAATAAAAATAATTTCATTCTTTTAATCTTTATACTTCCAATAAAGGTTGGATTTTTGTCAATAATTTGAATGAAAGATAAAATGATAAACAACAAAAGTTTTTTACATTTAATGTTGGGTGCCAATGTTTATGGGAGCACTGTATAAGAAAGTATTAGCTGTGCTGAATTCTCTTTTCATGACTGCGCTGGTGATAGAAGCATCCTCTGCAGTAATGAAGTAGAACCCAGAGATTATTATGTTTCAAGTGGCCCTCCCAGGTGATTTGGGCTCTGACAGAAAATGTAGACCTTCCACACGATTGCATGTGATTGCATGATAGGTGATTGCTGTCTACACTGTGTATGATCAGAAACAGCTCACTTTTATACTTCAGTGCATAAATCAAGTGGAGAGAAACAAGCGGTCAGTCATTGGTCTGGTCAGTCTAGCACAGCTAAAGCTAAAACACTAATACTTGACAAGCACAGAGGATGTGGTACAGTGATAAACCTTCTTTTCTCAGAACACTGCAGGAAACCACTGCTTGTTGAAATGCCCAAAACACTGCCCAAACACTATCTCACAAAATGAGATAACTGGCACATCAACAAGTCACATACTAAGTAGAGTGAAAGGCTTGTTATGGTTAACATAACCAATATAACAAGATGCAAATCATGTAGTCGACCTGAAACAAGTGGAAGTTGGGTAAATATGATTCATTATTCATTATTATATACAACACCAAACACCAAAAAGTCACTTGACAAATTCCCATCAAATCTTTGCATTTACTGTATGTACAGTTGCATGGAAAACTTTCTGAACTCTTGGGACCACCTGGACATCTGCATGAACAGCTCCTAAAATATTTAATACTTTTTACTGGTGTTGTAGGTTTGTTGTTCTTTTAAAAATATTGTTTAAGAGTATCTTACCTGAAATTATATATTTTTTTATTTTCAGTAGTTCAGGTTCCATGTTTACTGTGCAGCAATATTTTTTATGAAAAACAAAAATAGAGTATGGAGGTACATTTAAACACAAAAGCAGAAAGTTGTCACAGCTAAGGCTGCCCTGCCAGCCACCAGCAGAGGGCGCAGTCAGCACAGAGGGAGGCCCGGCAGGAAAAGAAGAAAGAACTCCAATTCCCAGGCTGCTCAGTGGCAATCAGCGCTAACTGGGCACACCTGTGCAGACTCTACATAAATCAGACACAAACTCCAGTGGGTATTTAGAAAGGTGAGTATTTAGAAAACGAAAGGAGGGAAAGACAACAAAAAAAAGAAAATCAGTAAAAAAAAAATACAAAAGAGGAATGTTGAACTAAGATCAAAAGAAAAGCTATAAATGAGACAGGTTAAGTTTAAAGAGGGTTTTCAGTTTGGGGTTTATTTTCTGAGGGGTTGGATTGCTCCTGTTTGAACATGCCATACGCACCTTCCATCTCCCCCGCCCCTACTCCGAACTGCTTTTGAGGCGTTCAGACTGCCTCCTCTCCTGCCGCTTGGTGGTACAGGGCCAGGGTGGTAGAGTTCTGTGGTCACCCAAGGCAGAGATTTGATTCCCGTCTAGGATGACTAAACACAAGCCCAACAATCCCGCCCAACTCACCTTGTGACAATAGTATCATGTGTAAAGTAAACGAGCAGTGCATGTCTCTTACAAGTGCACTTCATAGTTAGATTACTTCCCAATAAAAATTCAAACTAAACTTCATAAAGAGTGTCTGTTGTATTTATACTCAGTTAAAATAAAAATGAAACCAATTGTCCTTTGTGGATTCTGACATCAGTACTCTTAGAATCAGAGTCAAATCAGCCTATGAGTGGGAAATAAATAAAATGAACTACTGTCCCACCTTTTGTTTCTGTCCAGGCCTGTCTCCGTCTTGTGTTTACCTTCCTGTCAGATTCCATGTGCTAATGTTACTCCCCTCACCTGCTCCGAGTTTTTGTTTTCTCCTGTTCCCAGGTGTTTCCTGTGCCTTTCTTAAACCCTCTGTTTCCTCCTTGTCTGGCATAGTTCATGTGTTGTGTGGTTATGCTGTTCTCTGATTTTGTATCTCTGTTCTGGTGTAAAATATCAGCGAGAGTACTGGCTGGTCAAACCTCCCAATGGCTTTACATTATGTTAACTCCTCACCAGACCAAAACATAGAGCAGAGACAGCGAAGAGTTCACTGACCTTGAGTTTAGAATGAGAGCGAGTTTACAGTGATGCTGAGGATCTAGACAGAGCTTGACTAGGGAGACAAGAAGAGGCCTAGTGTGTATGCAAGAGTGTACAATTTCGACAAAGGGAAGAGAGAAAAGGGGTTCCTGAAAGGGAGCAGGGGCAACAGGAAAACGACAAACACCTGGCAACGAAAGGAAACTCAAACACAAAACAGGTGAGGGATGGAAACAAGGCACAGGAGGCACAACATAAACACAACTATGTGGCCATGACAGGGTAATGTAAACAAGACAGACAAACAGACACCAGAAGCCAACGGTTTTGCAACAATAAGGTAATGAAGGTCTTTAGAGAGCTTACTGTTTACCCCTCATGAGATGTTTCTTGTGTGGCACCTAGGTAACGAGACCAAGTTTAGTTGAACCAGTTCATATTAAATTTTACGAAGTGGCAGGATTGCTGTCAGCTAGTGTCATGAGTTCAACACTTTTTCCTTGTGTCATTTCTCATTGTTACACATAATTTCATTTATGGACATCTATGGTTTGATTTCTTTGCATGTATGGATTGGATGTGTGGTTACCAACAACTGGTAATTAAGAAGTATGAAACAAATAGAGATGTTAAGAATCTGCTGCTAAGAGTACAAATGCCTATACGTACGTTAAGCTGAGGCGTGTGGTTCAAGTGGCAAAAGAATCTCAGAACATCTCCCTAAACCAGAGGATGACACAACCCACATGACCACAAGTTGTTTGGGGAGCTTGCCAGAATTAAAAGCCTCTGCTGTCAAAAGCCTAAGCTTCTGAAACTTTCTGTGGCACCACATTCTGCAGTCAGAAGAGTAGAGGTTTCGGTAACAAACCTGGGTTTGGGTTTGATGTAAACACAAAGATGTAGAAAAGTATTTCTCCCCATTGTTTTCTATAGTGCTGGATCCATAATTACTGTTCTTTTTATTTGAATACCAATAATCACAGACTGCATTAAGTACCAGCAAAAATAAAACCTCAGCTAGGAAGCTTAAAGAAGACAAATCATAAAAAATACTAATAATTTTTAGTACTTGTGCACATACACAGCCCACAGCTGTTAGGTAAGACGACCTTACAGTTTATTTGTGGGCTGCTTACATCAGAAAACATGGGATTCAGCAAGTCTGTTAGGTTTGGCTTCCGTTGTTTCGAAAATTGAGGAAACTTGAGAAATCACTATAAAAATAAAAAATGCCCTGGCATTTGTGGTGGGCCACCCAGGTCAGTCAACACCCACCAGTCTTCCATTCTTTGTCTTTGCAAAGGGTGGCTGCACAAAGCATTGTGTGCAAAGCAGACGTGCCAACAACTGTGGCAAACATAGATTTGAGAAATTTTAGTCTTTTATTTAAAACTTTAACAAACATCTACCCCTTATTTGCAGTAGAATGATTAAAAGAATTACAGCCCATTTTGCTCGTGTTTCATTTCTGTATTTCTCACAGATTGGTTTCTCTTTAGACCTTGTTTTGACAGACAGGTTTCCTCTGTGGTTGCTGAAAGAGGCAGTTCACAGAATAAAGCACGCCCAGATGCCCTCAGACCCTCAGATGCCCTCACTGGTTTAAAATATTGTTACATAAACAAGCGTTACATGATTGATAGATTTGGCTGTATTATGTGTGGATATCTGTATGAGTAGTCTATCTTCCTCTTAACTGCAGTGTAAGCTGGTATAGTATACATAAAACTATAAGCTAGTTTAGTGTAGGTTTCAGTCTGTATTATCAAGCTACGCTATCTTCCAGAGCTCCTCCGATCCTGAACTGGATGAGACTCAGCGCAGCAATCTGGGGGCATCACTCTGTCGGCTTTGCAGCTTCTGCTCTATACATCATTGGAGGGGTCCTACTATGCTGCACCTACCTCATACGGGAAAAGAGGGTAAAAGTGACCAAAACTGGGCTGCTCCGTCAGCAGCTGAGGCTGGAAGGTCTACATTTCAAATTCTTGAAATGAAACATTAAAAAGTTTTCTGACTAGCTTTCAGTTAGGCTCTCAGTATTTGCTTAGAAAATTGTTACTTGTTTTAAGAGTTGTTTATATGTGTATTTGTTAAGTGAAATATAAAAACTATCAACATTTTTTATGTGATTTAAAATAATTCCCATAAATTACATTAAATTATTTTCATTGTTTTATTTCCATGCATGTCTTTTTTAGTGTTTTTGTCTTAAATCATTTGTTGTGAATGGATAAACATTTTAAATAATAAATAAATTGCAACATGACAAAGAGAAATGTGAAAACTAATTTTTGTACAGGTCACATGTCACATTTTTTAACATTGAAAAGCAACTAAATGTATTATAACAAGATGCCCAAACGTTTGTAACATTGAATGATTAAACCAGAGTACTAACAACCAGAAGAACAAACCAAAGGGGCAAAATGAGAGAGATTTGAGAGACTGATGAGGGTAATACACCGAAGAGTCACACAGAATAACAGAAGTCTCGATACGCAGCGCAATATAAATGAGCAATTCTTTGCAAAGTCACAGACAAACTGAACAGGTTCATATGGCGGGAGAACGGGAAGACTCTGATTGGCTGGTTGTGGTGCAGTTGTCATAGACATGTGTATCATGGGAGTCGTAGTTTTCAGTCACTGAGACTGAGGAAGAACACAAAAGTGTGACAATGTTTACCTTTGGCTTTTGAAGTAACAAATGTTAGCTAGAAAGGAAAAACATAGCAGAGACACTAAGACTAATTATTATTAATTATTTTATTAGCCTAAACCAAAGTATCAGCCCTCAGGTGAACATTCTGTCCTGTTAAATTAGTGGTGAGTCACATTTGTTGTTTTAAACTATGATTTCTACTGAACTGCCTGGCTACTAAAGTTGGTGGTGCTTTGTTCGCAGGGCTGGAAAGACACTAAAATCTGCTCACACGAAACAATAAGATAATATGTAGTATAATAAAGTGTGAAGCAAATTAAATGTAATTAAAGAGTAACTGCACACTGTCGTTTCAGCTAAGTCCACCTCCAGTTCAGCTTTGAAAAATGTTTAGAATGGGAGGAGCACTGTGCTGATCTACAGGTTTTAAGCAGGGGCATGGAAACTGGAATGGCGGTGCTGCTGCATTTTTAAAGCATACTTTAGCTCCTAGTCAGACAGTTTGTTGATTTATCACTAGGCCAGTCATTTACATAGTAGCGCCGTGCTGTAAATCACATTATTAGAATGTGATTGTATTATTTTATATTGGTTTATAGTATATTAAATTTAGGGCCTGCTTGCTTTAACTGTATTGCTTGTATTGTATTCTACAGTGTGTTTGGGCTAATTTAGCCTTAGTGTGAAAAGTATAGCATGACTGTATATTTTTATGTTTAGTTTCTTTCTCTTTTTAGCTGTGATTTTGTGATTGGTTGATTAGGGTATCTAATCAGCAGTCTTGTTATAGATTTCCCACCTTCTAGACACAAGAGAGAAACTAGAGAGAGACAAACTGTTGAAACTTCTTGTTCTCAGTTGAGTGGTTCCAGTGGTTAATCTATATGTGCCACAGATCAGTTCACTCTCACGGGTGAGCGGCAGGTTCCTATATATTCACTGGCACAGCAGCTAATCAACATACAAAGAGACACTGAAGATCATCACTTTGTGTCCACATCTAAAGCCAAGATAGAAGTTATGTACTGTAAATACACACTAACTCTTAACTCCTTTAAAACCAGGTGTTATATCTGCCTTGTCTGTGCACTGTATGACCTTCTCATTGCGGCTTACTTTCATTTCCTCAAAGAAACCAGCTTACAAAGCTTACGAGGACATCCCAGCACTGTACGCCCTGCAGCAACAACACACATAATTTAAAACCCTTTAAACACAAACAACAGATTTAAACAACTTTATAACAATATATGCTACCACTTAACATGTTAAAGCGCTTTCAATTATGTATGTTCTGCACTGGCCTGAGCTTTTATTTAATGTACAAATATTTTCAGAATTAATTTTCTAATCATAAACTGAATTTCTACATGAATGTAGAATTTATAAATCTGCATCACACTGTGTGGTTAACAAAATGATAAGTTTTGTCTCGTCTACATTTTATACTATTTGTGTACCAAAGGGCCGAATAGTAGATATTATCAAAACCCCAAAACTTTTAATGTCTATTGTTAACTTCAGGGTTTATTGTTAGTACTTTAATAGCGGAAGAAGTCCTAAAAAGATGAATCATCAGCCTAGTTATGAACTGACAGTGAAATTATGTTTTTATTTTTCAGACCGTATTGCAAGAAACTAGAAAAACATGGAAATATACATAAACCAGTTGTTCATGGACAATTATCAGCTTTACAAATATAGCTTCATATCATTTTAGTTCATCATGTCATATGTGCCAAAACTGAAATCTGAGAATGTACTGGATACCATCAAACACACAAGTATGTTAATACAATGGGTTTCCTAAATGGTCATTACTGTATAAATCTACATTAGCGCGTAAACTGAAATTACATTTTAACTCTAAGCACAATGAATAGAAATGAAATAAAAGACTCTCATCATGTTTGACGAGCCTTGAGGAGTCATGTTTTTCGGTCATAGTGCCACTCCAGATGTTTTCCACAGCCAATAAAGATGAAACAATCTACTCCCCACAGAGCACCTGCTCTCTCAAATTTGAGGAAAAACTTGAAGGCTGTTCCACTAAATTATGAATCTATAATATTACATATAGATATATCATATATGTCTATATGTGCCTTCAAATAAACTACTACTGAAGCCTCTATTTATTCTGTAACTTCACCTGAGGCCTCTGCCCAGCCTGCCCCAGAAGATGTTGATGCAGGGCTACCAGGACTTTGGATTTGCTGATCGTCAAAAATTCAAGAATAATTTCCCACATAAAAATCTTAAAACAAACACAAGATTTTAACAGCATTTTACTGCAATCACTTAATAAAAAAAGTAACAATCTGAGCACAGTAAAGAACTTTATGGGCTCATTAACAGCCCATTAAAGAGTTAAGCAGGGAACATCATATTACATAAACTTATTACATATTTTAGTTTATAAATATACTACATTTTGGTCAGTGGTGTTAATAGGACTCACATATTACATATTATAATTGTATTTTAACTCTATTAAACTGCTTCTTTTGAGTCAAAGCTTATTAGAGAGGAAGTATCTCATAGCATTACAAGATAACACCGTACTTGCTCATTAGGTTTTATGAATTTATTAATAATTTTGTTCATCAGACAGCACACAGTTTCTTTGTGTCACTAGGTAAGTATGTGGTTTATGTGGCTGGGTGGTTTAAATGTCCTCAAAGTAAAGCCATTTCATTTTTATCAGTGATTGTAAGTAGTTTCAGAAGGTCTCCTGTCTGCCAATGCACAAAACTCTACATTTAAACCAGTCACTGCTTTTACAACACATTCATATAACACCAATGATGTGTTTTGTCATGTTAATGTAAGTAATAATCAGAACAATATTTAACAATACCCAGGTCATATTTAGTGCTTATTATATCTTCTTGGTTTTCAGTATGCTCAGTCTGGCCAGAGAGAGGCAGAGAATGTATAGGACATGTAGATGTTGTATAATACAGGCCACAACATCTGTAGCTCCACTGTGCTAAAATGTATGCCTGCTTAAGTGCATGTATTTAAGGGAACCACTAAAATGGAGTACTGATGGTCACTGATCGACCATTTGTGGGGCCAATTTTTATGCAAAGTCCTTCAATTTACAAAACAACCAAAGCGAATCCAAACGGCTTGTTGAATCTCTTGTTTTCTAATCTAGGCAGCCCACAAAGAAACTATAAGGTGAGCTGTGTATGTTTTAAATGCATCTGGCACTGTCAGGTCTTAGGTTTGTTGGTTTTTTACAGCAAAGGCTTTTTCTTCTGGCAAGCCTCCTAAACAACTTCTTGTTGTCATGTGGGTGGTGTCATCTTCTGGTTTGGGGAGATGTTGCAAGATTCTTTTGCCACTTGAACATTACGCCTCAGCTGAGCTTACGTATAGGCATGTGTCCTCTCAGCAGCAGATTCTCCATTTGTTTCAAACTTGATAGACAAATTAGCATTAAAACTCTTTCATTAATTTCATTATACATCTCTGCAGAGCTCATGAAGTGGCCCTCCCAGGTGATTTGGGCTCTGACAGTAAAAATGTAGACCTTCCACATGCAAGGATTTCCAGTCTTGAACAACTCAAAAGATCCTATTGAGATCCTGTGGCAGTATCTAAAACAAACAGTTCATTTTCGAAAATGTGTAGCCAACTGAAACCAATTTTTCTTCACAGTGATGTGAAAGACTCATCACAAGCTACCACAAACATTTAACTGCCATTGTAACTGCCAAGTTTGGCACAACCACTAATTAGTTTAGAGATGCAATATCTGTTTTTTGCACTGGGTGGTACAGACCTCAGTAAATAAAATGATAAAATCAATTAAAAGCTGAATTCTATGTTGACTCATGTTGTATTTAACTTATATTAAAATTATAGAATCGCATGAGGGGCAACTTTTTCACAGCACTATACAACCTCGCTTCCAACCACATTTGGGACTCCATACAAAATGTAACTTAAACAGAGTGCAATTAACTGCTTATCATATAAATATTGTATTTAATTCAAAACAATACAAAGGCAACATTTATCCATCCATTGGTCACGGTGGGGCTGGAGCCAATCCCAGCATCGTCAGGCAAAGGCAGTGTTCACCATGGGCAGGTGGCCAGTCCATTGCATGGCCAACACACACTCACTCTCACCTAAAGGCAATTTAGAGTGACTGATCAACCTAACATGCATGTGTTTGGACTGTGGGAGGAAAATAATATACTGATTTTAAATTTGATGTTTAAAAATTTGGTACAGGCCATGTTTACTACTGTGCTGCATCACCTCTTCCTTCCTTCAATCAATCAATCAATCAACCTTTATTTAATCTTGGAAATACATTGAGGGGTGACCCTCATTTTCAATGTAGCCAAGCATATACAATTAAAGGGATTGAAAGCAAAAAGAGCAAAAATAATAAATAAAATACAAATATTTAAATATTTAAAATTTAAATAAACATTTAATATAGATGTATAAAATACAATGTAAAAAATGTTAGAAATATTTTATAAAAGAATATAAAAGTATATAAAATAAACATAAAATACATACAACAAGATAATAAAAAGTTGAAATGCTAATAAAAAATACTCATTAAAACAATCATGAAAATAGATAATAATAATAAAAAATAATAGATAATAAAAATAATAATAATAACAATAAAATAAAACAAACATAAAAATATGAATAAGATAAAAATAAAATCCTAATAGAGAGAGAGAGATATATTCATTTAAAACAATCACAGGCTTTCTGATGGTGATTAGAAACTAAAAGTGATCCCAGCGAGCTGAGCTTCAGAGTTTCCTGTAGAGAATTCCAGCTCGCTGGTGCACTGTAGCTAAAAGCAGATTTTCCCAGTTCACTAAACACTCTTGGTACCTGACAGGTGATCCAGCCACTAGAGCGAGTCTGATAGTTATTGTTATTTATCGAAATCGAGGAAGAGATGTAAACTGGCAAATGGCCAGAGAGTGATTTATAGATAAAAATAAGCCAATGAGATTTTCTTCGTGCAGCTAGTGAGGACCAAAGAACTCTATCATAGAGTCTGCAGTGGTGAGTACTGTAAGGGTCACCAGTTATAAATCTCAGAGCAGAGTGATAGATTGAATCCAGCGGTTTGAGGGCACTGGCGGACGCTTTATTATAGATTACATCACCACAGTCCAGGACTGATAGTATGGTTGCCTCCACTATTCTTTTTCTAGCGTACGTGGGTAGACAGGGTTTATTCCAATAAAAGAATTCAAGCTTTTGTCTGCACTTAATGGCGAGTTTGCTTATATGGGATTTAAAGGAGAGTTTTTCATCCAGCCAAATGCCGAGGTATTTATATTCGCTAACTCGCTCGATGCTAGATCCTGTCAGGGTATTAATATTTATGGAATCTAAAACGCTATCTGAAAATCTGGAAAACAGCATGAATTTGGTTTTATTAGCATTTAAAACCAACTTTATTTTATGTAGAGCAATCTATAAAGAGTTAAAAGAATGTTGGAGTTTATCTAGTGCAGCGTGAGCTGAATCTGCTGAGCAGTATAAGATTGAATCATCTGCATAAAGGTGTAATTTGGAGTCTAAGATAGAGACGGTGAGGTCATTGATAAAAATATTAAATAAAACTGGGCCCAGGATTAAGCCCTGAGGAACCCCTTTTGTTATAGGCTGTAGGTCTGATTTATGGTTACCTAGAGACACAAATTGCTTCCTACTAGAAAGGTAATCCTGGGCCCACAGGAATGCATTACTGCTAAAACCAATCTTATGTAAGGAACCTAGTAATAAATCATGATCAACAGTATCAAAGGCTTTTGTGAGATCAATAAAAATGGCAGCACAGAACTTTTTCCTGTCTAAAGCCAAATAAAGATCATTTAAAACCAACATGGTCACAAAGATGGTACTGTGTCTTTCTCTGAAACCAGACTGATGTGTGGACAGGACAGAGTTTTCATAAAGAAAAGATTTGAGCTGGTTATTTACTAAGGACTCTAAAATTTGGATAAACAAGACAGTTTTGAGATTGATCTATAATTATTTTGATCTGCCGCATCTACTCCTTTATGCAAAGGAATAACATGTGCTGTTTTCCAGATACTGGGAATTCTGTAAGATAAAATGGAAAGATTAAAAATATATGTAATATGTTCTAAAATAACTGGGATTGCCAGACGCAGAAGGTTGGGGTCCAGACCGTCCTCACCTTTTGTTTTTCGAGGATTAATAGAAGAAAGGGCATTAGCTACAATGTATGGGGAGCAGGTCTGGAGTGTGAAGATATTGTGTTTCTGGAAAGCAGTAGTAGTGATGGTAGGCTGATCTATGGGCAGGTTTATGTCAATGTTTTTAAATATCTGACCAGCTGCAGCAAAGTGTGCATTAAAAGCTTGGCACAATTCTTGCTGGCCAAAGATCAAATTATTATCAACTAGAATTTTTGTTCGGGGTTGTTGAGGGTTGTTCTTGAGGAGGTTTACTGCTTTTCAGAAATCCTGTGGGTTTGAGGAATTAGAAATTCAGCTGAGGAAATAATCTGATTTGGCTTTTCTGATTGCAGAGGTGCATCTGTTTCTCAATTGTCTGAATGCAAGCCATTTCATACGTTCACCTGTGCGTCTGGCAATAGACCAGGCTTTATTTCTTGACTGTAGCAGTGAGGAAACTTCGCCTGTAAACCAGGGGCAAGATTTTCAGAAAGAAAAGCCTGTTCATTAAAATTTTTTAAATGTCTTCTAAACACCATCCTTTAACACTGTAAGCGGGAACTGAGGAGACCAATTACTGTTTTTGAAAGAGAAAATTCCCCCATTTTTAATGCAGGACTTCAGCTGCTCAGCAGTTCAGAGTCTCTATTTTCCATTTTATAAAGCACCAAATGTGTTCAATGGGTGACCAGTCTAAACTGCAGGCAGGCCAGTTTAGCAGCTGGACTCAGTTCTTTTATTACAGAGCTGTCGTAATACATACAGAATGTGGTGTCTCATCGTCTTGCTGAAATAAGTAAGACCTTTCTTGAAAAAGACGTCATCTGGAAGGCAGCACATGTTGCTCTAAACCCATATATATCGTTCTTCTTATCTGCTCAATGTTCAAACTAACCATACAGGAGAGGTGCACCTTGTTTACAGTAACTGGCTGTAACTCTTCTGTTACTATGTTTTAGTTTCTCTCTACATCATCCATTAATTGCAGCAGACCATAAAAAGACCACCACTGACTAAATATTGGGACAATTCAGTGTAACAGTAACACCAACATTGTGTAGTGGAGTGTTGTGCTGGTACAAGTGTTATCAGGTCCTGTGACTTCAAACACTGTGTACCATATTTAGTTGGTAATTTCTATTAAGGTTCTATTATTTTTCTTTTCCTATGGAAAAACAACATGATGATTCTAACAGATTTCTCTTACCTGCAGATGGTAGAGCCTCTATAAAATTAAATGTAATACAAAAGAGTTAATGTAAAAATATGTTAAATAAATGATAAGCCACCCACCAGCAGGTTGGAAATAAGCAGGATGCAAGAATAAAGGTTGACACTTGCAGACAAAACTGAAAGATAGATACAACTCTTAGAATTATGGCTGATGTGGTTGGTTTTTAATTAAATAACTCGTCTCTTGGATATAAAGGAGTCTTTTTGATAGCTGAAAAGATTATGATGGGAACACAGTGGGAGTTTATTAGGAGGTTTGGATGCCAATACTGGAAAACCACAAAATGGGAATGATCTGATAGTAGGTGGTTTAGCTTTTGCCAATCAAATTACAAATTCATGCGTTTAGGAATATTGGGTTCTGACAGGATGAGAAAAAGATAAATTTGGAGGGGCAGTGAGCTGTCAGATGAAGACCCCACCTTGTCCCTGGTGATGTCTAAATCTTTAATGAAAGAAGCCTCACCCGTCAATACCAATTCTGCTTCTTGAGATTTATTTTATGTTTCTAAATAATGGTAACTATATGTTTAAAGTGAGGAAAAACTGACAACAGAACCAGACTGACCTTCCTACAAGAGGGGTGACTTCAAGTAATTCATAATGCTGGAGGGACCTTTATTCCTGCAGTCAGTACATCAACCACAGCAAACCCAGGACTTTCCAGTTGATGAGGTCCATACAGAATTAAGGTCCAACTTTCAGGCCACTGTTCAGCTCAGTACAAGTAGGAAGAGGAACTGATCCATACAGCTGCTGAAGATGGTGTTTAGAGTAACAGCTTGGAAAATGAGAAAGTCTACGCAATAACAATGTACAAAGGTGAGTGTCAAGTATACATTTTTTTTTTTTTTGTGGAATAAGTTACATGAAATACAAGAAATAAAAAAAATAAATAACATAGCCAACATATCAAGATGCAAATCATGCACTCAAGCTGAAACAATGGGAAAGTTGGTAAAATATGATTCAGAGGTTTCCTACATTATTATATACAAAACAAAAACACCATTAATTCACTTTCCATCAAAACTTTGTATTTACTGTATGTACAGTTGCATGGAAAAGTTTCTGAACTCTTGGGACCACCTGGACTTCTGCATGAACAGCTCCTGAAATATTAAACACTTTTCACTGGTGTTCTAGGTTTGTTATGATAGTTATTTTTGATAAAATATTGTTTCTTACTTGAACTTATATAATAATTTATTTTCAGTAGTTAAGGTTCCATGTTTATTGTACAGCAATAGTTTTTTGTGAAAACTAAAAATGGTATATGGAGGTACAATTAAACACAAGACTGTAATTCTGTAGTTTTATTTTCTTTTATTAATATATAAAATATCTTGGGTAATGTGATTATTCACACTGAATTTCTTCAAGAAACACCGTCACAACAAATTAAAAAAATCAATTTATATCCAGAAGAATGCCTCCATTAAAGGGTAACACCGGTGACTACAACTTTGCATTTTACAGTTTAATATTTAGAAATTTGTCTGAAATTTAGCTCTATTTTTTTAGGAGAGGTTAATGGGTGTATTAGAGCAGTTAGGTTTGAAGATCCAACAACCAGTACCAGTAAGACTCAAGCAGACCCAAAGTGACCTAACTTACAAAATTTAAACAAAAATAATGTCTCACATATTTTCCTTCTATCCTACTCACTGTTTGTGAGCGGTCTCTTCCAAGAACCCCAAAGGACACCAGTCTGTAAACCAAAACATTTTCTCAACAGGCCCAAAAAGCTTTTCCCAACTTGTACCTAAGAAGTTTAAGAAATGTGAGGAGGTCTATTAACTTGAGGAAAGGGGTCTGGGCATTTCTTAACTGTATTTCAACAAATATTGGCATTCTGGATAAATATTAGCAAAAACCTAACCTCTATTTAAAGTCCAATGATTCAAATCTTCATTTAATATGTAATGCTTTTCTATTTAGAAATATAACAGCTCTGAGTCTGCTAGAATGCTTAATGAGTCTAGAGAACACAAGACAAGTGATCAGAGACCATTCCTCCTTTCAGAACATTACTGCACCACTTATGAATAAACTGATTGGATCTGATTTATTTATTTATTTCTGAATTAACTATGTCTGTCAACCTGGCTCTGAAATGTAATTCAAATTAACTCTTTGTTTCAAATATGTTCAAACTTTAAATACATAACTTCTGATGTAGATAACACAACCACAGCAGAAAGTTGCACAGCTCAGGCGGCCCTGCCGGTCACCAGCAGAGGGCTCAG
The DNA here is from genome assembly GCA_021613375.1 of Megaleporinus macrocephalus. Classification (NCBI taxonomy): domain Eukaryota; kingdom Metazoa; phylum Chordata; class Actinopteri; order Characiformes; family Anostomidae; genus Megaleporinus; species Megaleporinus macrocephalus. Next base: position 10,887,840 of record CM038718.1, on the reverse strand, counting down.
TCACCAGCAGAGGGCTTAGTCGGCACCAGCAGGAAAAGGAGAAAGAACTCCAGTTCCCGGGCTCCTCAGAGGCAATCAGCGCTGACTTAGCACACCTGTACAGACTCTACATAAGTCAGTCACAAACTCCAGTCGGCAACTCCAGTGGTCGGTAAGAGGTGGGTATTTAGAAAATGAAAGAGGAAAAAGAGAGCAAAAAGAAAATCAGTAATAAAAGAAAGAAATAAAGGAGAGAAAAGATGATCTGTAGAAAACAGAAAAAAAGACAAACAAAGAAAAGTAAAAAGAAGAAAAAAAAAGAACAGAACATACAAAAGAGGAATGTTGAACTAAGATCTGAAAGAAACTAAAAGAAAAGAAGAGAGAAGTTCTAAATTGGAAGTTAAGTTTAAAGAGGGTTTTCAGTTTGGGGTTTATTTCCTGAGGGGTTAGATAACTCCTTTTGTTTGAACATGCCATACCCTGTCGTTTCCCCCTGCACTGCTTTGGAGGTGTTCAGACTGCCTCCTCACCTACTGCTTGGTGGTAGAGGGGCAGAGTTCTATGGTCACCCAAGCCAGGGGTTTGATTCCCACCAAGGATGACTAAACACAAGCACCCTCTTTTCCATTAGAACACCAATAAAACAGATATAAACACAAAATAAATAAACTTAAACTGTGCACTAGGGTCCATCTCCCCCAACTCACCTTGTGACAATAGTATTGTGTAACGTGAACAAGCAGTGCATGTCTCTTACAAGTGCACTTTGTAGTTAGATTACTTCCCAATAAAAAATCAAACTAAACCTTATAAAGAGCTGCAACTTTTATATAGTGGTAAAGTAAATGTCTGTCATATTTATATTTAGTTCAAATAAAAATTCAACCAATTGTCCTTTTTGGGGATTTTGACACCAGTACAATCAGTACTCTCAGGATCAGAGTCAAATCAGCCTATGAGTGGGGAAATAAATAAAAGGAACTACTGTCCCACCTTTTTACTCTCTGTCACACCTTATTCTGTTTCCTTCTATTTAAGTGATGTTTAGATTCAAGGGCAATTACTTTTTCACATAATGCAGGTGTAACTGAACAGCATTTTTCCTTCAATAAATAAAATCATCATTTAAAAAAAACATTTTGTGGTTCTTATTGTCTAAAATTAAAATTAGTTTAATGATCTAAAACATGTAATTGTGGCAAATTTGCAAAAATAGAAAAGTAAACATAATATTTATGGTTATTGGAGCATATTGTTGAAATATTTATGAGGCAAAGCAGAAAATAACTTCCAAGACAGTAGAAAGATAATAATTCCATTGTAATAAGCAAATTCAATAATAAATTCACTTTTCTGAATATGCACTTTATTTGTTTTTGTGTGTTTCATATTGATATATATTGATCTAAAAACTGCAAAAAATGTTACATAGTTCTATGTGAGCTTTTTTTAAGCCAGCTTTTTGTTTGGCTTTGACTTTGGCAGATTTTGCTTCACTAAAATTTACTGATGTTTTGCCTTTAAAGACACACTTTTTTGTCAATATTCTGTATTTCAATATGTAATATGTTATTATTGCATAAAAAACATAGCCACTTTATAAACAAACAAATAAATATAGATGTTTACACAGTACAATCTCATAATACACTGTTTTTCTTTTTTTATCTACTGTTCTTTGACCAGAACCAACATGCAGTCACACATCACTACTGTTGTATGTAACACTAGAATGGGTATAACATAATCCTGTGGCTACAGCTTCCACGCTTTGCCATTCCCATGTGTGTTTTTTTATTTTTCACAAGAAAGGCAATGAGCACTGCCTGCCTGCAGAGGGCGACAGAGATTTAAGAATTATTGACAGTTTCTATCATAGCGCAGTTACAGTTTTTTACTGCAGACATTTCGCATCTATAAGCACATGCAAACTTTAAATCAGTTTTTTAGTTTGTTTTGACTTATTTTGTTATTATTTGTTTATTGTTCTGCTGGGGTTTGTGAACTCAGTTTGACAGGCCTTGATGTTTTTGTGCCATTTTTGAGTGGACTTTGTCCCAAAAGCCTCTCTAGTAACTATGAGTTCCTCCTGCTATTGCACATCTCCAGTGTGGGTACCCTGGACCCCTTGGCAGAGATCACCCGGTCTAATCCTTCTGATAGGCATCGCCATCGCCATAAGAGAATGGGAGAATGTTCACATTAACTTGGGTCTTTGGGTCAGAACATCTTTCAACAACAACCAGTAAACTCAGGCCCCTACAGTTTTTCAGGTGCTTGTGAAACTCATAGTGGCACCATGTTCTGAGTCAGAGGACACGGAAATATGGCCTTGTGGCAACAAACATCAGGAGTGGCTTTGGTGTAGATGCAAAGATGGCCATGCTGAAAAGTACCTTATTCCTTTGAGAAGGAGTTGCCAGATTACAGACCCTGACTTAACCCTATAGAAAACCTGTGGGATGAGCTGAAGGGGAGAGTCCACAAGTGTCTGAAGGACCTGGAGAGATTCTGTAAGGAGGAATGGTCTCTGATCACTTGTCTTGTGTTCTCTAGACTCATTAAGCATTCTAGCAGACTCAGAGCTGTTATATTTCTAAATAGAAAATCATTACATATTAAATGAAGATTTGAATCATTGGACTTTAAATAGAGGTTAGGTTTTTGCTAATATTTGTCCAGAATGCCAATATTTGTTGAAATACAGTTAAGAAATGCCCAGACCCCTTTCCTCAAGTTAATAGACCTCCTCACATTTCTTAAACTTCTTAGGTATAAGTTGGGAAAAGCATTTGGGCCTGTTAAGAGCATGTTTTGACTCACAGATTGGTGTCCTTTGGGGTTCTTGGAAGAGGCCGTTCATTTACAGAGAAAGAGAACATACCCAGGTGGAGGAGTCTAATCCCACACTACTTCAAATTATTGATACCACAGAAAATAATAACCTAAGAAGAAATAAATCACAGTGTCTTGTAACAACATTAAGAAATGAATAGATTAGGCTGTATTATGTCTGGTCATCTGGATGAGTGGTCCACCTTACTATAAGCTGATATAGTTTACATAAAACTTTAAGATGGTTTAGTTTATATAGATTTTATGTATTTTCAGTTCAAATAAACTGGCCAGAAATACTTATATAATAAAAAAGTGGCTAGAGTCAGATCAGTCTATGGAATGTACATAGGATGAAGGGATGGATGGGATATTATGGATAGGTTAAAAAAAAGAAGCAATTTTTTTAACCCATCTAAAGGAGAAGGAATCTAAAAGATAAATTGATAGTTGATGTAATACACATATTTGGCAGTTTAGCTTATAAAGATTTATGGCATTGCACTGGGTCTGACAGGATGGATCTTATCTGTTGTGCCCTGTGTTCTGCCTGTGTGGAAGGCCGCAGCTTGAAGATGGCTTATAACCAAGGCGACTGGCTGCCTCTTGGCTCTCCCTCTCCTCTATTACCCAACCAGCCAGATCATGACATGAAGAAGGGTGGCATGCTTGCCATGTTTACGTAAACTTTGTAATTTGTTGATGATTCTCTAATGTGGAAAGTAACATCTTGTGTCCACAGCTTGAACCTTCTTAACTTGGAAGCTGTAAGGGGTGTAGCCTGTTTCTTTTGGGGGTTTGACTATGTTTAGGGAGTTATATGTTTATTATATTTTAAGGTTAAATTAGTTTTTGGAATTAGAATTTTGGGCTAAGACCATCCTTGAAGTTGTGTTTCCTGAAGGAAAAAATAAAACACCTGAGACAAGCATTCTTTCTCTGTGATTGGTGGGTGGGTTGAGATTTGGGTATATTGCGGCTGTAACACAAACTGGGGACTCGTACTATTCTTTTTTTTATTTTCCTCTGGGTTTTTTTTTGTGTTCCTCTGACTCTGCTTTTCTGGTTGGTAGTTTTCTTCTGGTGGGGGGGCTGTTGTAAAGTTATGAAGGTTAGTAGCTTTGTTAGATCACCCTCTTGTGAAAAGCTTAACAATTGTTGTAAAATGATCTACTTGTACTTGCTGAGCCTTTAAAGTACAGGTACCGTTGTGTGGGAAGAAGATTGATATTAAACATGCTTTGCTGGCTCAGTAAATTGCTTTGAGGGTGCTGCCTGAGGAGGAAGCAGCAATCTTTGGTGTGGCAAGTACGTTTGCACATGTGGCCGAGGAAATTTTGGTCTGATGGTGTGATTCTCGCTTCGGGTGCAAGAGGTCCCGAGTACATTGTTCTTTAATAAGAATGAAGGTAACAAAGTGGCTGATGGTCAATATTGAATGCCTGTGATCTTCAGGCCTTCAGGTGAGGCTGTATTAAAAACAGGCATAATTTTGTACAGGAAATCACTGTGTGGGCTCAGGAACACTTCCTGAAATCATTGTGCAGTCCATAAATGCAAGGTAAAGCTATATTATGCAAAGAAGTCATATGTCAACATGAAACTCTTCTCTGGACCACATGGAGGCAACATGGAAAACTGTTCTGTGGTCAGATTAATCAAAAGTTCAAAATGTATTTGGAAAGTACAGATGCTGTTTCCTGCAGGCTTAAAAGGAGAAGGACCATCCAGCTTATCAGTGCACCGTTTAAAAGCCTGCATCTCTGATAGTACAGGGTTGCATTGGTGCCTGTGGTGTGGGCAGCTAAGACATCTGGAAAGGCCCTGTCAGTGCTAAACAGGATACAAAGGTTTTAAAAGAACATATGCTCCTATCCAGACACTGTGTCTTTCAGGGAAGACCTTTTATATTTCAGCAAGACACGTACAGGATCCATCAAAACAGCACAGTTTCACCAAAGAAGTTGCTGAACTAGCCTACGGTCCAGACATTTCACCAATAAAACATTTGGTGCATCATAAAACCAACAATTTGTTTGGTAATGGTAAAATGGTAAAGAAGACCCAGAACTGTTGAGCAGCTAGAATTCAACAAGAATGAGACAACATTCCTCTCCCAAAACTCCAGCAATTGGTCTTCTTGCTTTCCAGACAATGTTAAAAGAAGACAGGATGCTACACACTGGTAGACATGGCCCTGACCCAACTGTTTTATGATGTTGCTGGCATAAAGTTCTAAATGAGTTAATCGTTTTCATGAAATGTTAAAATGTCTCACTTCCAACATCTGATATGTGTTCGATGCTCTACTGTGAATAAAATATGAGTCTGAGATTTGCAATCATTGCATTAAAATTATTGCATTCTGCTTTATTTACATTTACTTTATTTACATTTTACAGTGTTTCGACTTTTTGAAAGCCAGAACGAGAAGGATTTGTCTCGTTAGGTTCCTTAGAGGCTGGACGAGTTGGATTTGTCACGTTAGGTTCTTTACAAGCAGAAGGAGTAGAATTTGTCAGTTGCTGTGCCAATCCCAGCATCGTCATGCGAAGGCGGAGTACGCCATAGGTCGGCAGTCCATTGCATGGCCAACACACACTCACACCTACAGGCAATTTATAGTGAGCGATCTACCTAACATGCATGTGTTTGGACTGTGGAAGGAAACCCACTCAAGCACGGGGAGAAGATGTAAACTCCAAATGGCCCTGGTAACCCGGATCGTCTTTGCTGACCACTACACCGCCGTGTCGCCCCGTCTATATATAGTCGTGCACTAAATGATATGCTTTGATGACATCATATGGTAAGTTTAAAAGGTTGTAAGGCTGCCAACTTACCAAGTAATTTACAATAATTTACTTTTTTTTTTTTATTGGAAGCACTTGCATTGGGAGCTTGGGACTTTCACAGCATACGAATCCGGCTTTTAAAGGACCAAGGCAGTTTTTGTTTAATAAAATTGTTCATAAATGTATTCCTGAAAAACAGTAGACATGTAGACAGACCGTTTAGAGGTCCTTTACAGTCTTTAAATGTCTTCAAAAAAAGTGCATGGGCATTTAGACAAGCAGTGATTTCCTCTAGAGGTTTTGTAAAGGGAACTTCCACACTGTACCGCATCCGCTGTCCTTTTAGACTACTAGTGGTTTAGCTTCACCTTTGCTGGTCCTAACAGACCAATGGCAGACTGCTTGTTTCTCTCCACCTCATTTCTGCCCGAGGTATAAAAGAGAGCTTGTTTTACTGCGGTATGACCACATCATACAGGGTGTAGAACGCAATCATCTGATAAAAAGAAGGTAAATCTCATTTGCATTCTAGACAAAGAACACCATCCAGGATTCCCAGCATTGGCTTTTCAGCTGTTCCAGCAAAACCACAACAACTGGAGAGAAGGTAAAAGACCCCTGAAAGCGGACCTCTCTGCTGAGTACCTTTTGAAGGATATGACAGGAAGCACTATGTTTTTCGATGTTTTTAGATTTTCTATTAAAATATATATATATATATATATCATTGCTGTCCAATGAAAAACCAAAATGGCAACTTTACAGGAGAGACCAAAAACCGTCATCATTTTCATTGTAAGTCAATGGAGCCAGAATTTTTTCTATGATATTTTGGAGGATTTCTATTGGTCCGTGAAATGTTCCCACAATGTAAATGGCAGCATTTAATTGATGTAGAAAATTGGTATAAATTAATATATGTGTGTGTGTGTGTTCCTGTGTGTGTGTGTGTGTGTGTGTGTATTGCAAGTATTTTATTACTATTTTGATTATACGTTTAGTACATTTTCAGCTATTTTATTTATTCATGCATGCCTATTATAGCAATGCCTTAATCCCACCTGATCCATTTCAATATTTGTATTTTCGTCAGTCAGTACTGCCACATACTGACTGACATTATTACTCTATAATTAAAATATCTTTTTTGTGCATACTGTAAAATAATAATGTCTGCTTAACTTAAAATTCGAAATAACTATAAATTATTAATTATGTAGTACTACATACTATAGATATACTATACTTACTATATATGTTTATGTGTATCTGTATTATATGTAGTAGAACTGCATAACTACTGTATAATATTAACTGTGCTGGGTAGTTTAGCTGTGCTGGTCATTTTTTTTCTCTTCTTTGTTTCAAGTATGTTTAAATTTTAAATACATTATGAAGATAACATAAGAGCAGTAGACAGTGTTATGTCTATAAGTCAGGGTGGAAAAAGCACTGACAAACCCTACCTACATAAGTACTGCAGTGATGTCTCTGATGGGTAGTTTGTTTTGTCTGAGCTTTATATTTTTATATGAGAAAATCATAGGTTATGAAAACTACATAAGAAGAAAACAGTGCTCAGTGTGTGTCCACCTAGGATTGGTAGCAGCTGTTATCAAGGCTACAGTGTTTTTTTGGGAGCTGCTTTTGACTGGCCTTTTGTTGTAAATAAATAAATAAATTTAAAAAATAATAAATAAATTAAAAAAATGACAGCTGCAGGAAAAGTACTGTAATGACAGTGAATGTAATTTGTTACATTGCATCTCTGACCATAAGTGTGTACTCTGACATATCAAGCGTCTGCAGAAGCATGCAATGTTAGTAGTGTACACAAGCTCAGAGAAATGTGGTTTCCTCTGGGTTTCCAGAAAGAGGCAGTGCATTTCAAGAGAAAAAAAAAACTTAATTAGAGCTTAAAATGACAGAGTATTACAAGTATTACGCAACAATCCAACAGGTGGATTACACTGTATTACACAATGCCAATCACTAATCTGGAACTATATTAACAGCCATAAGATTAAATTACTCAGCATTAACTAATGCATCTACTAAGATTTAGTGGATCCAGGCTTTTTTACATCTGAAATTACAGTCCCAACCCTTTACCTACTGTCCCAGGTTTGTACTCACCTTCACAAGTGTTTTACCCACTGTCCCAACTTTTTACCCACTGTCTCAATGTTTTACCCGCTGTCCCAAAATTTTACCCACTGTCTTAACGTTTTACCCACTGTCTCAACATTTTACCCACTGTCTCAACGTTTTACCCACTGTCTCAATGTTTTACCTGCTGTCCCAAAATTTTACCCACTGTCTTAATGTTTTACCCACTGTCTCAACGTTTTACCCACTGTCCCAAAATTTTATCCACTATCTCAACGTTTTACCTGCTGTCCCAACATTTTACCCACTGTCCCAGCTTTGTAATCACCTTCACAAGTGTTTAGCTTTGTACTCACATTCACTACTTTTTTACCCGCTGTCCCAAAATTTCACCCACTGTCTTAACGTTTTACCCACTGTCTCAACGTTTTACCCACTGTCTCAACGTTTTACCCACTGTCTCAATGTTTTACCTGCTGTCCCAAAATTTTACCCACTGTCTTAATGTTTTACCCACTGTCTCAACGTTTTACCCACTGTCCTAAAATTTTACCCACTGTCTCAACGTTTTACCTGCTGTCCCAAAATTTTACCCACTGTCTTAATGTTTTACCCGCTGCCCCAAAATTTTACCCACTGTCTTAACATTTTACCCACTGTCCCTAAATTTTCCCCACTGTCCCAAAATTTTACCCATTGTCTTAATGTTTTACCCGCTGACCCAAAATTTTACCCACTGTCTTAACATTTTACCCACTGTCCCAAAATTTTACCCACTGTCCCAGCTTTGTACCCACCTTTCCAACTTTTTACCCACTATCTCAACGTTTTACCCGCCATCCTAAAATTTTACCTACTGACTCAACTTTTTACCCACTTCCCAACTTTTTACTCACTGTCCCAACTTTTTACCCACTGTCTCAACGTTTTACCCACCATCCCAAAATTTTACCCACTGACTCAACTTTTTACCCACAGTCTCAACGTTTTACCCACCATCCCAAAATTTTACCCACTGACTCAACTTTTTACCCACTGTCTCAACGTTTTACCCACCATCCCAAAATTTTACCCACTGACTCAACTTTTTACCCACTGTCCCAACTTTATACCAGTCGTCCCTCTTTTGTAATTGGGCTTGTATGTCTAGTCAGCTGGCATTAACCCCATAGAAAATCTTTAGGGAAGAGGAAGATCTTAGGAAGAGCGTTCATAACACCTAAGCAGTGCCACAGATTGATTGACTCCATGCCATGCTCCATTGCTGCAGTAATCTAGGCCTAAGGAGCCCCAACTTAATATTGAGTGCTATACATACTTTTCATGTTCATACTTTTCAGTTGGCCAACATTTCTGAAAATCCTTTTTTCGGTTTGGCCTTAAGTAATATTAAAATTTTCTGAGATACTGAATTTGGTATTTTCTTTAGTGGTCAGTTATAATCATCAAAATAAAAAGAAAGAAACATTTGATATATGAAATATATCAGTTTGTGTGTAATGAATGAATGTAATATACAAGTTTCACTTTTTGAATGGAATACTGGAATAAATCAACTTTTCATGATATTTAAATTGTATGACCAGCACCTGTATTATCTTCAAATTGGCTGAAGTTTGGTAGAGATCACTTGAAGTACACGAAAATCGAATATCAGTACAAAACTATAAGCTGGTTAAGGCTACATAGATTTGTCAAATATTGAACCACATGCAATTACAACATAACTGGGTTAAATAAATGAAGCAATGGGGGCAAAGTGTAAAATTGTATGTATGTGTGTGTGTATATATATTTATATATCACAGTTCTGAAACACAGCCAATGAACAGTGTAGATGGTGGTCTGATTAAAAGAAAGCATAGAAAATCATCATTGTTATTGGTTCTCATTATTTCTGCCTTTGCATTTTCAGAGACCGAGCATCCTCAAACAGTCACCATTCTATAAGTATGAAGACTGTGGGCATTACTCTGAGCGTGATAGGATGGATCTTATCTATTGTCACCTGTTTCCTGCCTATGTGGGTGGTCATAACTTCCACTGAATCCCCAACCACCTACGGAGGCCTCTGGATGAGCTGTGTTATGCAGAACACTGGACAGCTGAAGTGCCAGTTCAACATGTCTCTTGCATCAGGTCTTAGGAATATTCAAACCCTGACTATCGTCGCCATCTGCATGCCTCTGGAAATTTTGGTCAACTTAATTAGGAGATCAAAGGGCTTTATTTATATTACAATGTGCATTAAGATCAAAGCATCACCTGCAAATTTCATGATGATGTCTGGGGTCTATTGCATTATGGGTGGTATTTTTCTGGCCATCCCTGTGTCTGAGATCACCTACATCATCTCTTACAATCTCGAAAAGAAAGATACTGAGCACGTTGATCTTGGAGCATCACTCTATATTGGCTTTGCAGCTTCTGCTTTGTATATCATTGGAGGGTTCCTGCTATGCTGCAGCCACTGTTCACGGGAGAGGGAGTAAAAGTCCCCAAAACTGGCCTACTCCATCAGCAGCTGCAGCTGAAATGTCTACATTTCAATTTTTCTTTTTAAACTTTTTAAATGTTTCTGAGTAGACCAGCTCTCAGTAAAGCTCTCTGTATTTGCTTAGTGCTATATGTGCTGCTTGTTTCTAAAGCTTTTAATGATCCTAGATTAGTGACCCTAGAGTTAAATCCCTAGAGTTAAGAATTTGCAACATGAGGTATGAAAAAATGATCTTCCATCCAAAAAAATGTGATTTATTTTTACTGGTTTAATTGAAGTCATTTGTTGTGATTGTCCTTTGGTTTATGAAATTTCGAATAAACTGCTTGACTATTTAAGTTGGTGTAGCCGTTCTGAATGCCAGCAACATAAAAACTGTACCGTTATCTGTAACAGGATATTCAAAAGTAGTTTAATACTAAAACCCAGTTATGAGAACTGTAACACTTTCACTCACACTTCCTTGAGCTGAGCAAAAGGCTAAAAGAGATGGCTGGGTTTTCCCCTTAACCAAAACGCAGTGAAACAGGGAGCACACGTTTGCTGTCTTAAATCTGCTTTGCTTATTTTTCCCAATAAGAGAAACGTAATGGGAGTCTACACTCAAACATGTTGTAATTTAAAGACTTCAATTGCCAAATTATTACGGTTTTGTTTAAAGTGTTTGCTTAAGAGTCATAATGATGATTTCAGCACCAAAAGACAGAAAAGTAGAGGCACAAATAGTACAGAGAGAGAGACACACCCATTTACATGTACACACACAAACACAGTCATACATAAACATGTACATTGACACAGCTGCAGAGATAGAAGGTACTGGGGAAAAAACTCAACATGGCTCACGAGTCTACCGTCTGAAAGGAAGGTCTAGTTCAAACAGTGCCAGGTTTGTCAGAACTTTAAATCAAAGACTTTAAAACGTAGTGGTCTTATGAAGTCTTGTTAAACCTGGTTTTATGTGGAGTGCAGGCTGGATTTTATAGGTCATTTACCAACATTTCTCACCAAAAATAATAGCTCTTGGTCATAGTTGACTATCACAGTACATGGAAAAATCAGTTTATACACAGAGAAATTATTTATTCTTCTAGTTATTGTATTTCTCCAGTTCTTGTAGTCTTCTAGTTATTCTTTTTATTCTGATTTTATTAAGATTAGATGATGCTTTGCTCTAACTTACCTCAGGCAGAATCATTGCTCTGTGCTGTGAGTCCATTTAGCTTTGAATTCAAATGAGTTTGAGACTGAGCCAAGACTAAGACTGGTCTCATGTAGTACAACACTACTTGGACACACTTGACTTGGACATGTTTCATAGTTCTCTGTCAGAGTGAGAGATGGTGCAGATGTTGGTGGTTCTACTGAAGTAGTTACGGTCATGCAGGCTGACGAGCAGGAAAGCATCAACAGGTCAAACAGGAGGGACAGTTCATCAGCCAGTCGGGAAGGAGCTCTGATGACTTCTAGCAGATCTGGTGCCTTCGGAGTGATGACTCAGGCAAACGTTGAGAGAGTGAGAGTGACAGAGAGAGAGAGGCAGAACGAGAGAGGCAGCAAGAGCATTTTAGTTTTATCTACTTGCATGATAAACCTGTGTAATCAAATAAGAATGATTGTTAATTGGAAACATTTACATAATAACAATTTATTAATTGTTGGTTAATGGTTAATAAGCTAATTATTAGGACCTTTAGTTCAGACTAGTAGTGCTGTGATGGAGTCAAAAAAAGAAGATAAGAAGGTCTCAGTATTTGTGTTTAATCTCAGTTATATTTTAGGGCCTGCTTGTTTTACTATATTACGCTATGTGGCTTTGCGCTGTTTAGCCACAGCAGTAGTATGAATTATGTATGATTACATCATTTCCTTCTATTCTTTCATTTTTTTACCTTCTATGTTTGGTTTAGGCGTTCTCTTTTTAGCACTGATTTTGTGGTTTGTTGATTCGTCACTGTCCTGTGTGTGCAATAATGATATTACTGATTAGAGACTTTCTTTTTTTTCTATACACTAGATAGGAACTAGAGAGAGAAAGATACTGTGAGAAAGAGAGAAAAACAAGATGCTGAGACACCTTGCTCTCATTCTCAGTGGGTTTAGTGGTTAACCTATATGTGCAGTGGAACAGTTCACTCCTACGGGGGAATAACAGTTTCCTATATTTACTGGCACGGCAGCTAAATGATACAACAAACATGCTGAAGGTCTTTTTATCACCATGCGTCCACATTTATAGCCTAACTAGAAGTTGATACTGGAAATATAGACTTAATTTATAGACTTAATTATTCACTCTTTGTTGTTGTTAACTCCTGTGTGGCATGTATGACCTTCTCATGGGGGCTTACTTTTATTTCTTCATGAGAACCAGAACGCTAGAGGTGTCAGCATTACAGACACCAGAGGGCTTACTGACGCATGTATTGACATCATCAGTGTAGAAAAGGGCATGTACAGGTCTCTGACATAAATACTACAACCTTGCTTTAAAAAAAATTAGGACGCTGTGCAAAATGTGAATAAAAACATAACGCAATGATGTGAAAACCATTTAAACTATATATTTAACTTTTAAAATAGTACAGAGAAAACTAATAAACTTGTCATGTTGAAACTGTTTTTTTTATATATATAATATTTAATATATATAAATATATATCCAATTTGAATGTGCAACACATTTCATAAAAGTGGGACAGGTTCATGTTTAGAGCTGTCTTCGTCTCTTCTTTTTTAAGAGCAGTTGAGCATTTGGGAACTGAGGAGATCAACTGCTGTAGTTTTGCTTGATATAAGATTTCAGCTGCTCAATCATTCAGAGTCTACATTGCTGTGTTTTTCTTTTCATAGTGTAGCAAATTGTCTCAAAGGGTGGTGAGCAGGTCTGGACTGCAAACACTGACAATTAAATATAGGGTTTAAATGATCACATCATTATTTTCTGTTGTTATGTACTACTATGCAAATGTCTTTGGCACCTAAACTTATTGTTTAAATCCCTTTATTTTAGCAATTAGTGTATTTTCACCAGTAAGAACATAAAATATCATTAGAGCAGATGTGAATAAACAAATACAACACAAAGCAGCATAAATGTCTTATTGTTAAAGAAATGTATTCTCCTGGATGCCCCAGACATTGTATGAATGTATTCAGTTCCTTCAGCAACAATCTTGATTTAGCTTAATGAAGTACTGAGCAGTCAAAGCAGGTATTAGATGAGAACTGTAAATAATACTGGATTGTTTCCACAAGGAGAAGCTTGGGAAGTGTTAAATAAACTCACTGATGTATATAAGTTTGAATATTTAAAAAAAAAAGTGTTTTGCTAAGTTAAATTACTTTTTCATAATGTGGGCCATTTAATGTTGAATACATAATAAAGGTGAAGCCTATGAGCAGTGTAATAGAGGAATATTCATTAGGAAATATAGCTGGCAGATGTCAAATTCAGCTTTAAAGGGTTTTCCTATATATGTTCACAGTCAGTTACCAAACCACTTATTAATAATCTGATTGGCTAGTACTCAGCTCATTTGGATAAGAATTTAGAGCAAAGTGAGTAGGGTGTGCATCAGCAGTTCGATGTGTCAGTAATATGCGTGTTGTTGTTTTTTTTTCATATGACTGTACTTAAGGTCTAAAACCTTTCTGGGAGGTATAATCAATAATCAAGAAGTAAAAATATGTATGTTTTTTATATTTGTTTAAATGTTTATTTTAGATCAAATCTGAGATAAAATGATGTGTTTCCATTTTTTTTGACATCGTTTGAACTATTTTTACCATTATGTGGATAGTGGACTAATGAGCAAATATCAGTTATTTAGAAAGGGTTAACATGCTGTTCCATTAACTCATTATTTTTTTGCTGTGTGTATATATATATATATATATATATATATATATATATTTTTTTTTTTTTTTTTTACATAAAACATTGTCAAGCTGGCATGACTACAACAGATGAGCATGTCCATTAAGGCTTAGGTCTAAAACTGACTGATGCTGTAAAGGGGGTGTCAGATCTGGCAGGTCTATCATTTAAAAGTGGTATGAGTAATAGTACAGTGTGAGTTTTATGTTGCTAAATCCACCTTAAAGGAAAGCAAATTAATGAAAAAATTGTTTTGGAATCAGAATAAATATGATGTAATTCAGTCTGTATGATTATGCACATCATAGTGTTTAATAAAATAGAAAATAGAAGTTCAACAGTACAATATATTATGTATGGTATATTTAGGGATAACATATTTTGGATTACAAATATTACCAACAAACTCCATTCAATCTGTCAGGAAACACACGCGCACACACACACACAGTTATGAAATGTCATCACAGATATTTATCAAAGCTTTAGTCATAAATGCAACTGTAAACTCGCCATAACTTTCACAAAGCAACCACATAATACTGAACCTGCATTACTGCCAATTCAGCCGTTAATATTCAAAATTTTTAATAATTATTTAAATACTTAATTTTAATTAAATTACAGCATTAATAAGAAAAACAGAACATATACTCAGTTTATTGTATCTGTCTTTTAAGACATCCGTTATTTTCACAATTAGACTGAAGTTGTTTGTGTCTTTAAGTCTGATGTGTTGTTATTTGTTGTCTCCAGTTTAGAAACGGACTCAGTGTCTATTATGTGAGGGGCCGGTTCTCTAAGACTTCACTCCCGTACTCTGGCCAGTGGACACGGCCGCAGGGAAACTGTCACTCTTCCAGGAGGAGGGGTTAAAGCCGGCAGGGGCAGAGCGTGAGCGGGGCGTATCCGTTTGTCCCAGTCCTTGGTACTGACCCTTTGGGGAGGCGGGGACAGAGAGGGGGTCAACACCCAGCCGTTCATGTGATGACCCTGAGAGGAGGCCAGTGTGTTCTCCCTGAACGATGTCCGCTTCAGAACCAAAGAACAGCTTACGAGGACGTCCCAACACTGTACGACCTGCAGCAACAACACACATTAAAACCCTTTAAACACAAACAACACATTAAACTACAACTTTATAACATTATACGGCAACAATTTACACATGGAAGTGCTTTAAAGGGTGTATATTCTGCTCTGTCACTGCTTGTTATTTAATGTATGGTATTAATTTTCTTCTATTTTCAGATTTTTTTTTATTCTTAAGATCATAAGCTGGGATTTCTCTATACCAAGAAAGAATGGGATGTTTGTAAATCTGCACCATTACACTGTATGGTTAATAAAATGATATGATTTGTTTTATGAAGACTCTTTTAACTGAAGGTCACTGGATTCCCTGATTATCAAAGACCCCGATACTTTTCCCCTATAGAAATCCAGCTTTTTCTATTGGAGAGTTGCTAATATATTGCCAATTACAAACTGAAATACAACCTCAGAGGTCTAATGTTAGTTCTCATATGCAGAAAAGAAGTCCTAAAAGATTAATCATCATTACAAACTGACAGTGGAATCAACAAATTCTGTTTTCATTTGTGTTATGACCTTTTTAATAAGAAATACGTGAAACTACACAAACCAGTTGCCTTGTGTACAATTATAAGCTTCAGGAATATTGCTGTTTGTATCACTTCAGCTTATCATAGAATGTGTATATGTTACTTCATCTATCATACATGCCAATATTGAAATTTAAGAATGTGCTAAAGTTGAATAAAGGACATTTTACTTCTACAGCAATCAGGGTATGATAACTTCAGCTAAACTAACAGACTGATGAAACTGGAAATTCAGAAATTAGAGTTGTTGTTATTGTTTTATCAGGGGCAGTGACGAGTACTTCTAGCAGGAAAAACACAGAACTGTGAAAAGCGTCAATGCGCAGGACCAATTTTATGACAAATACAAACATCACTCTGGACCCTCCAGAAACTTTACTTACTGTGAATATGGGTGGCAACATACTGTGATCAGTGTGTTGTTAGAAACTTAAACTGTGGCAGCTACTAGTATAACTACATATCTATACTAGTGCAGAAAGAGTCACTATGAAACGGCTAGAAGGTAATATATATACTTCCAAAAGTGGAATATCTTTTAGGACGTTGTATTTAAGTTTGTATTTTGTTTGTATTTAAGCTAGGATTGCTAAGAAGTAAATCACTAACAAATAACAGGAATCCAATAGAGATAGTTGCAGAAGTTAGCATCAGTTTTTACATTTATGGCCCAAATTGACAGCCTATGTTTAAGAGTCAAAGTTTGCCATTTTCAAATATACATATACATCAGTGTCAAACTGGGATGCCTCAGTTTTCCATTAGTTGAACCTTTAAAAATGATATAGTGCACCAACTAACTGCTTCAAATCACTGCAGTCCAAAGAAAAAACAAAGTATCTAAATTTTTTATTATGTATTATTTTAACCTCTTAGCTGCTCTTTATATCCTGTGGAAGTTTCATGATAAATGGACCAATAGAAATGCTCCAGATCACTTGTAATAAAACCTCTTTACCTCAACTTACATTGAAAGTTAAAAACATCTTTGTCATCTCCTGTAAAGTTACTGTTTTGGAGGCACTTGTTTTTCTTTGGACAGCGATGATATGCTCTACAGCATGTAACAACAATAGGTCGATAACACTGACACTGTTCTTCAACCTAGAACATGTATTAGTATACTTACTTTCTTAAAATTGCCAAAAAACAACTGCTTGAGTTTTGATTTAGGGGAGTGTGTGTGACGTAGAAAGAGGAAGGGAGATATGCACCCATGTTGCGAACTTGATCTGAGATGTCAGCTCGGATATCTGAGACATCCAACATAGCGAGGAAGGAGTCAAAGCAGGAGCCTTCTTCATCCTCACGTACATACGGTCGGTAGCTGAAGCTGTAGTGATGCGCAATCGCCGCTAGGAACATCTCAATGCAGATAACAAAGTCCTACACATACAAATAAGACCATCAATACACTGAACAATCACAGAATACACAAAAAGTAATTGTTTAAATGTTGTCCTTTAACAGGAAGACCATCACATCACCATTACCAGTGTGGAACGTCACACTAGTATGGGTACAGTATGTTTACCTGTAATCCTGTGGCCACAGCCTCCACACTTTCCCATTCCCATGTGTGTTTCTCAGAGATGACTCCCACCTTCACAAGTAAGGCAATGAGCACAGCCTGCCTGCAGAGGGCGACAGAGATTTGAGAATTATCAATAGTTTCCACCATATGTTAAACATTTCCTTTTGGGTTTTCACTTCAAGCTTTTAAATTAAAACTCTAACCATATTTCTACATACCACTTCTAATTCAGGTACACTACTAGCATGAACAAGCTTACTACCTTTATAATCTATATATGTTTGTACAAAATTAACCTTCCTTACACAACTGGTCCATAAATTAAAGTCCATTTTACATGTTTGGATTTTTTCAGCTGGAAGTACTTGCTGCTGGACTAGGCTTAAATCATTAGTCGCTGATGCTTGAAGACACCTCATTTCAGGCTTCAGCCCAGACTGAAGCCTCACCTAAATCCTCTGTCCAGGCTACAGCCTCACCTGAGACATCTGTTCAGTATGGAGCCTCACCTGAGGCCTCTAACCAGCATGAAGCCTCACCTAAAGCCTGCCCCAAAGGACGTTGATGCAGGGCCACCAAGGCTGTGAACCTGTTGGACTTTGTCATCAAACTAGCACCATCCAGTATCCTGAGGAGCACTGCTGTGCAGACACTCAATCTCACAGCACTGCACAGTGTCTTGGAGAGCACCCAGCTCCAAATTCCAGCTCCTCAGTCACTTCATCTGGTGCCAGGGTTTTGTCCCTGACCCAGTGCCAATGGACTCCACTGTTGCCCAGGTCCTCAAGCCTGACCCTCATTCTGACATGGTTTAGCCATGACTATTGCTCTGCTGTCCTCTAACCTGTCACCCTCCGAGTCACCACACCTACATATTTAAAACTGATATAATGACAACTGACACATCTGAACATTTGCTAATTCTTTGGCGTCACATTAATGTCAAAACTCGACAGGGCAAAAAAAATAAGGTAAAAAATATAAACCTGCACGTTTGAACATTTCACACATAAAAAAATTCACTCGTGATCGCAAATGTGAAAGTCACAAGCACAGAAATAAGAACTGCACACGCAATTGTCATAAACATGCGCTCAAACTGTCTTTTTTTATTATCCATATTTTTTTTTCTTGCGTGATTTGATATTTTACCTCATGCGCAAAGTGCACTACCATCGGCTGCTCTCTGCACACGAGAAAAAGTTTTCCACTCGAGCTTTCAGGTGGTTTTGACAGTT
Organism: Megaleporinus macrocephalus; assembly: GCA_021613375.1. Taxonomy (NCBI): domain Eukaryota; kingdom Metazoa; phylum Chordata; class Actinopteri; order Characiformes; family Anostomidae; genus Megaleporinus; species Megaleporinus macrocephalus. The sequence continues at coordinate 10,869,345 of CM038718.1, read as the reverse complement.
TGGGGCTGGACATGGGCCGAACGCTATTGGCTGATGGCACCTGGTTTCGTGAATGACTGCTAACTACAAACAGCCCCTCCAATTACAACAAACATGGTGGGCGAAGAGGAGCCGACAGGTGAGTTAGGTTAAAACTTTAGTTTATCTCACTTATAATAATGTATAATGATATATAATAATGATACATTAGTCTTATCAGCACGTATTCACTCGTTGCTGCAGCTCAGTGAGTTAGGCTGATATATTCGGCAGATATTTGTTTGGCCGCTGCTGTAGCTCACAATCAAACAAACAAACAAACAGCCTCCTAAATCTCTGAAACAACATTTTGTAAGTGGTAGTGAAGCAGAGAACAAAGTACGATCACTACATTTCCTCACATTTCTCCATCTTTCCATTTCTCCCAGTAGTTTCTATCAAAATAAGCAGCTGATGGTATTGCACTTTACCGCAAGGAAAATTTTATTAGAGAAAAAAACATTAGTTTAAGTGTGTTTATGAAAATTGCGCATGCAATGTGCTCGCGAATTTCGCATTTGCGCTCACGTGTAAAAAATGTACATGCGCAAAACCTTAAAACATTGCAAGTTTATATTTTTTACATCATGTTTTGACACTAATGTGAATTATTCCAGCAAGTATCAGTTCTCATAACAGCTTCTGGGGTGAAAAGACACAAAAACTACAATTAACAATTAACGATTCTTGTTAAATAAGTCTTTATAAAGGTAATGTAGGTTTGATATCAAAAACATTTTTACAGACATGAGATTCTGATGCTCTGCAACTGTAACCATTTACAGCAACTAATGCATGAGCATGTTGAAAAGCAGTGGTTTCCTCTGGGTTCTCTGGAACTGTACCACATCCTGTGCATTCAAAGTCTTAGTGTTTTACCTGTGTTAGTGCTAAGAGACCAATCAAAAACAGCTTATTTCTCTCCGCCTCATTTCTGCACTGGAGTATAAAAGGGATCTTGGTTTTACTGCATGTCTGACCCCATCTCACACAAAACAGACTATTTTCATCTGATAGAAAGAAGAAGCTTGTGACTGATTTCTGGATTCTCTTACTTTTTACATGTTCAGGACCAAAAGCATCCACAAACAGACACCATGTCAAAGGGAAAGGAGATTGTGGCCTTTGCCCTGGCTCTGATAGGATGGATCACAGCTATGTTCACCTGTGTTCTGCCTATGTGGAAGGTCTCAGCTGTTTTTGAAGAGAATAAAAGGAGAACCCAAATCATCTGGAAGGGTCTCTGGATAAGGTGTGTTCTGCAAAGCAGTAGACAGATGCAGTGTAAGGCCTACGACTCTATAAACACTCTAACTTCAGAGCTGCTGATAGCCCGAGACATGACTGTCACCTCCATCAACACAGCTCTGCTGCCTTTGATTCTCTCCATTATGGGTGCAAAATGCACCAACTGCATTAAGCACAAGGCATCAAAAGCAAAAGTCATGATAATCTTTGGGGTCTTCTTCATCCCTGTGTTCTGGACAAGGAACACCACCATCCAGAATTCACAGCACATGGTGCTTGAAGCATCGCTCTACTTTGGCTTTGCAGCTGCTGCCCTGCTTGTCACTTGAGGAGTCCTGCTATGCTGCAACTGCCCTCTACGGAAAGAAGGTAAAAGCCCCCAAAATTGGGCTCCTCCACCTGCTAAAGAATTTGGCAAGACACATTGTTTGAGATGCTGGAAAGAAGTATAAAGATATCAAGACCACAAGTAAAGATACTCAGTATTTTGAGTTTAAAGGTCTTACTGTACTCTGTACTCTACTGTACTCACAATATAAAATGCATTATTATTTTTATGTTTAACCCTACGCTGGAAGTGAGGGGGCTTTAATGACAATGCCAATTCCCACTAGCTTGTTATGTTGAGCTGCTTTTTAAGCTACTTCAAAACATTAACTTTGACATTTTTGACTTTGACTTTGAGTCTGTAACATCTCTTCAGGTAACAGTCTTACTGTCTAACATACCACTAATACATATCTTAACATAATGGCTAGCAGACATTAAATACAAGCATATTGATTCCATTAAATAAAAAATAATAGAAACTAAAAATAACAAATAGGTTGTATGGGGGGAGGGTTTCAGTCAATTTGTTTTCTTTTTTCTTTTATTTTGTAAACCTTTACATTAAAATGCCAAACTATTATTTACATTTACCGATCAATTCATTTTAAACACAGGATATTAAACAATCAAAAACAGTCCGTGCTTACAGGGTTTTTACAAAACATGCACTGTCTTTCTTAGCAAAGGCTCAATTACAGTTCATATAATCATTATAAAACATTTTTAAATCAGTATAAACCAGTAAGCTTTTACTGAAGGCCTAGAAGGCCCTAAGAATTGTCCCCTGCATAATAATAATTATTATTATTATTATTATTATTATTATTAATTCTATGAAAATAAAAACACTTTAAATTAACTTACACTGAATATTTTTGGCCTCTCTTGCAACGTCGTTATTCCTAAAATACTGTTTTTTCTTTGGACAGTGATGATATATTAAATAAATACTTGCAGATCATAAACGTAGCACACACTTAAACAAAGTTCTATATATGAATTATGTCATGGTTACATGGTTCTCTTCATGGTAAGATTATTATTCAGATTAATTAGGAATGTGTTGAATATGGTTCCATATAAAATATTTTTGAAAATGACTTCTCTGAGCTGTTAATCACTTCTCAAAAAAAAGTCCATGTGCACAGTTTGACAACCTGTGGTTTCCTCTGGGGTTTAATGAAGAGGCAGTACTTTCAAGAGTAAATACACAAACTTAATTTTACACTAGTTAGACAATAAGGTATATATAAGGAATAAGGTAGACAAAAAATGGCATAGCATCTTGTAGCGTAATTAAAAATCATCAGATAACTAAACACTTGCATTTTTTATCTTAATGTGTTGAAAGACAACTATCAATAGTGAAGTTGGTGCTCATGTACAAAAACAATTCTAAAACATTTAATAAAAAATGACCCCCCCCCCCCAACTATTTTTCAGCAACCACAAGCTATCAGCACGTATGCCATCTTCTTCAGTCCTGTTAGAAAAGCAGGTCATGTGGCTCCTCATGAAACTGCTGGTGAAAATGTTAACAGTATGTAAAACTGCATCAGAGCAAATGAGTGAAGAGATCAAAACTATAAAATCTTATAGTTTTGATCTTTTCACAATTCTTCACTAATATTAATACCATAACAAAAGAAAAACCTGGGTAGGTGTGTCCCAACTTTTGACTGATAGTGTACACAGTGTAGATGGTGATCATATTTAAAAAAGAAAGCAAAGAAACACTTTGATTGGTTCTCAACTTTTCTGCCTTTTTCTATTTTCAGGGCTTGAGGACACATAAACAGTCACCATTCAGTGATAATGAAGCTCGGAGGAATTGTGCTGGCTGTGATAGGGTGAATCTTAGCCATAGTCACCTGTGGGCACTGGACAGATGCAGTTTAAGTTCTATCAATCCTTGCTGGCTCTCCCTTTGGATCTCCAGAATGCCGGTACCATGACTGTCATTTCTATCCTCATAACTCTGCTGCCATTGGTACTCTTCATTATGGGCACAAAGTGGATCAATGGCAAGACATTAAAGGCACAGTCACTAAGGCAGGAAGCTCTACATTTGAAACACTTGAAAATAAACATGAATCCCAAGCGAAGTGTTTATGTGAAGGCTATAAAAAGCTCTTGGCGCTTGCTTACTGCTATATTAGTGCTGTCAGCTTTTGTAGTTGCTACCTGTGAAATATAGTATCCTTAAGTATCCTTAAAATTATTTCAAATAATTCCTTTGCCTGGATTATTACATTATAATGAACTACTTGTATTGTTCCATTTATATATGCATGTTTTTATATGCAAGTGTGATGCTTGCAAATGATCTAGTTATCTCATTTTGGATTTATTTCACATTTTAATGACTATGTGTTGATTTCTTTGCCCATTTGAGATGCTTAACATGTTTTAAAGAAGTTTGACGTGACGCTAATGCATAGGAATTTTTAATAAGCAGTGGTTTCCTGCAGTGTTCTGTGAAAAGAAGGTTTATCACTGTACCACATCCTCTTGAATTAGTGTTTTAGCTTTAGCTGTGCTGGTTCTACCAGACCAATGACAGGCTTTTTGTTTCTCTCCACCCCTTTTTCTCTACTGGAGTATAAAAGGGAGCTAGTTTTCACTGTGGTACGATCCCCCTTAGTACACAGTGTGGACCACCATCATCTAAAAAGGGAAGCAGTTTTCTCAGCTATTCTAAACTTTCAGTTCCAAAATCATCCACACGGAGACGCGATGTCAAAGGTAAAGGAGATCGTGGCCATTGCCCTGGCTCTGATTGGATGGATCACTACTATTGTCGCCTGTGTGCTGCCCATGTGGAAGGCTTCTGTTCAGGAAGCAGGTACAGGCCCAATCTTCTGGGAGGGTCTCTGGATGAGCTGTAAGACCTACGAATCTTTGCAGACTCCACCTTCTGACCTGCAGGCAGCCCGAGACTTGATTGTCATCTCCATCATCACGACTCTGCTGCCTTTGGTTCTCTCTATTGTGGGTGCAAAGTGCACCAACTGCATTGTTGACAAGGCATCAAAGGTCATGACAATCTTTGGGGTCTTCTTCATTATCACTGGTTGCCTGGTGTTCATCTCTGTGTCTTGGGTAACGTACACCATCCTGTACTCACAGGACAGAGTGCTTGGTGCATCACTCTACTTTGGCTTTGCAGCTGCTGCTCTTCTCATTGCTGGAGGAGTCCTGCTATGCTGCACTTGCCTTCCACGGGAGGGACGGTAAGAGCCCTGAAAATTGGCTCTAGTTAAATAAAAGAACTGTTAGTACAGTGATCATTCATTTGATTACCCTCAATAACGAGTACCCTGTAAATGTTGATTTGATGCTTTAGGTTTAAATTGCTCGTGACGTAATCCTTGTTAATATATCTCAATAGATCCAAGTAAGCAAAGTCCCAATATTCTTCCTTTCAGAAAAAAAGGCTTTAAAAAATCTTCATTAATAATCTTCTTTCGTACAAGATGAAGAAACTATTTAGCGTTTTCTGAAGGTAGTGAAAAAAACACAACTTTTTCATAATTTCTGTAATCTTTCAGAGACGGATCATACAAATGCCTATGGATGCGAACCTTCAGATTTGTCCATTTTAGATGAACCTCAGCTTGCGTAGTGAGCGCCAACTCGATGATCTAGACAATAATAGTTAGACTGCAAGTGTTTTATCAATCTATTTTAACTGGTAATCGTGAATAATTGTCAACTTGGTAAAATAATCAGAACTATAACATTTATTCTTTACAGAACCGTGATCATTTATTCTTTACAGAACCGTGTTCACTGTGATCCCAAACATTTGATCCCACTCAAAAGTTTGTGATCACAGTGAAGTGTTCTTGTTTTCAATGGAGTATCTTCCTTCCTTAACACAACAATGGACTGACGGGTCTCTAAAGAAAGTTGTTTCTTTCTGGTCATTGTGAGTCGGTCAGCAAGCCATCAACTGCTGATGCTTCAGATACTAAACTAACCTAGAATGTTGTTCTCCCTTTTATACTCACTTATTAGTAGAATGTTTTTCAGCTGTGCATCACAATTGAGCAAGAGTGTCCTAACAACCAATTAGCCCAATAACATCCTTAACTTGGATTGGCGGCTATATATATATATATACATATATATACATTTGAAAGAAAGTAAATAAAGTGTGAATTAAATAATAAACTAAATTAATTTAAGCTGATCGTGGTTATAACACCGACATGACATTTACAAATGTAGCTTTAGCACAGAACACCTGAACTGTGGCTCAACTCTGCCTTTTGCATTTTCAGGGCTGTGACGTCCACAAGCAGATACCTGTCGCTGAGAATGAAGATTGGCGCCATTACTCTGGGTCTGATAGGACTGATCTTATCTATTGTCACGTTTGCTCTGCCTATGTGGAAAGTCACATCTTTTACTGGAACTAATATCGTCACATCCTCGGTCGTCTGGGAGGGCCTCTGGATGAGCTGTGTTGTGCAGAGCACTGGACAGATACAGTGTAAGACCTACGACTCCATGCTGGCTCTGCCATCAGACGTGCAAGCAGCTCAAACCATGGCTTTCATCTTGTTGATTATGACTCTGCTGGCTTTGATAATCTTTATAATGGGCACAAAATGCACCAATGGCAATGAGGACAAGGTACTAAGGGGAAGGTACATGATCATCTCTGGGGTCTTTTTAATTACTAGTGGCATCCTGGTGCTCATCCCTGTGTTCAGGACAAGCAAAACCATCGTCCAGGATTTCTACAATCCTGTTTTGCGATCATCTCAGCGAAGAGATTTTGGACTATCACTCTATACCGGCTTTGCAGCTGCTGGTCTGCTCGTCATTGGAGGAGGCCTGTTAATCTGTGCTGCATGATTTAGAAGATAAAAGTCCAGGATATCAGGCTGCTCTCCAGGAATATGGAAGAAAGAGCTACATTTGAGATGTTTCAAAAGACAACAGAATCTCAAGGAAAGTGTTTCTGAGAAAATTATGTCAAGCTCTTAGTATGTGCTTAGTGCTGTTTTGCTTCTGGGGTTAGTTTAAATGCACATCTGTTAAAATTTTGCAGTTTGTTATATTTAAAATTGTGGATTTCACCAAATATAATTTTTTAAATATAATATTATAAAAATCTCCAAAATGGCAACATTACAGGAGTGACCAAAAACTGTCTGTACCTGATGAAATGATGTAGAAAAATACAAATTGACAAAAATTGAGATGCATGTTTTTCATTGGACAACAACGACATGCAACAACTTTGAAACCAGCTACTGGTTTATTCTAAAAGTATACAGACTGTTCAGGGCAAATTGCATGAGCCTAGCAAATACTGGGATGCACAACACGTGAGTGACCTACTGCAAGCACAACCAGTGGTTTCCTTTAGGGCTCAGCAAAGAGGCAGTGTATTTACAGAGGAAAATCAGACAGTCTAATTCTATATTAATTTAAAATACCTGAGAGGACTATACAAAGCTCTTAGTATTTGTGTAGTACTATATTAGCTGTTGGCTCTTAGAGTGCATAACTGTTAAGTGAATTATACTGAACTGTTTTAAACAATCAAGAGTCCGTGCTTACAGGACTTTCTTAGCAAAGGCTCAATTACAGTTCATATAATCATTATGAAACATTTTCAAATCAGTATAAATCAGCAAGCTTTTACTGAAGGCCTAGAAGGCCCTAAGAATTGCCCTCTGCATAACGTAGTTGTCCAAAGAGAAACATGTATCTCATTTCTTTTTGTTTATTTTCATTTTGCTTTATTATATATTCTGTGAAAATAAAATCACTTTACAATAACTTACACTGAACATTAGACTCTCCTGTAATGCCACTATTCTTAAAATACAGTTTTTTCTTTGGACTTGATAAATTAGTATGATATATTAAGTTGATATTTGCAGATAATAAACATAGTGCACACTTAAAAACAAGTTCTATATAGAATCATTTCATGGTTAAATGGTTTGACAGACTGTGGTTTCCTCTGGGGTTAAATGAAGAGGCAGTTCTTTCAAGAGTAAATACACAAACATAAGTTCAGTGAATAAGGTAGACAAAAAATGGCACAGAATCTTGTAGCGTAATTAACCCTCTACTGCACAGCGTTGCCTTTAGGTTACAGAAAGTTTTCTTAAGCCCAATGTCAAGTATGTTTCTTTGAATGATTAAAACCAATCAGAATGGTCAAAAAAGTATAAAAGAACAGTCCAATAAGATGTTGACGTCACTATCAAGCACCATTTGAAGGCGGGACTTCCTTTTCTGACACATGGTTACAGGAGCACATGGTCTGAGAAGAAGGTAAAATAATTTGCTTTAGTAATCTTATTTAAAATAAAATGAACTGTAAATTAAAATTATGTGTGTATGAAGGTGTAGAGAAGCCTTTTGTCAGGTTCTATGAAGATTTTTTTTATTTTGCATGTACAGAAAGTCAGTTTTTCTTTTCGTTGCCTCAGGGCAACGTTGTGCGATAAGGGGTATTTTTCAGGAATGTCTTTGCTGACATTGTGTTTGGATGGTGTCACATATATGATCACATTTTTGTGCACAATAAAAGCTATAAATATATTTGTATTTATTTTTTAAATTGAGTTTTACATATTTTAACACATTTTGAAGGACAAATGGATATATGGTTGTTCTATGGAAGAAAAGAGCAGGATCAGTATGTTAGGCAAATCCCATCTTACAGTGAGATAGAGAGCAATGATGGTGAGGAGGAGTGTAATAGAGAAGAAGGTTGGAGCAGACGTGAAAATATACGGTTTTAATTTCATATAGCAGACAGCATATAAAATAGGGGATCAGATAGCAAACTGTAGTCATCTTTTTTTATTTGAATTGGCAACTTAATTTTTATATGTTTTTATAGACATTCAAGATACTGTCTGAAGATCATAGTAGTTCTTCCCAGACCCCTTGATGGAAAATGTGTCACAATACTGCCTCTCCAGTACACCCTGACTAATTTCCCAACAATATGAGGAGAAAAGGAAGAAGCAGAGGTCCATGGCTCCCATCCCTAACCAGGATGTTCGCCTGGACAATACCTCACACTGGCGAATAATGTGTGACAAGAAGGGAAGATGCAGGGTTCCTGTATGCAAGGAACACCCAAAGTGATGTGCAAAAACTGCACTGTACATCTCTGTTTCACAGCATAGAGGAACTGCTTTTAGAAGTTTCATACAGAGTGAAATCTCATTACATGAAGTATATGATATAACAAGACACACTACATAATACCCATCTGCGCCTGTATCAAACCTAATATGTAAATATGTTTCAAGTGTTTTTTTACTTTGTGCTTAATGATTTGTTGATTTTTAAAGATTGTGTGGTTTTGTACTGCTCTCTAAGATATCTCATATGCTATGTGAATTCATAATTTTCTCTACGATTCCTTACTATTGTTGCACAACGTTGCCCTTAGGCAACAAAAAAAAATTGGGGTGGAGGGGGTTTCCAAAAAATAAAAAATCAGTTTTGTCAATAAAATGTGCCAAAATGAATCAAGAAATACTGTGAAATAATTTTTATCACGGATTATCAAAATGTGTGCAGTAGAGGGTTAAGAAATCCGCAGATAGACTGGGCTGCATTATCTGTCTTATCTGTATGAGTAGTCTTTCTCATATAGTATACATAAAATATAAGCTGGTTCACTATATATAGGCTTCAACTAGGGCGGGGCAGTAAAAATCGATAACAATAATGATCGTGAAATAATGTTTCCTCGATAAAACTATAAGACGTAGTTGGTAGAAAGTCGATAGAATTAAGTTACGTCCATGTTTTGAGAGACAACATGAATAGCCAATTAGAATGAGAATAGCTCCACCCCAAACCAATCAACACGCCTCACAGACTACAAATCGGACAGTTAGTGGACTATATATTTTGGCAGAGAGTCATTTGAGAAGCAGTGTGTTTTAAAGCTCCCATGGTATCGAGAACAGTCTTAGGTATCTACATTGGACGATTAGGAAATGGTTAGCAATGCGACTTTTCAAATGTACTGAAAGAAACATGTTACACGTGTTAATAATCTTAAAATAATCTGCTAAGATAAGATAAACAGGTAAACAGGTGCTGTCCTGCTACTGTGTTGACAAAGTGCTACGGGATGTTTGTGCTTCAAGTGCTCGTGTATAGCAGTTGTACTGTTGTGATCATCTCCACTGTGCAGAGCTGACAGAGCACCACACTGTTGACTTTAGTTGACTTTATAACCAAAAATCCCCAGGAGGAAAACTTTATTTTCTACCGGAAACAGAATCGCTAAAGACAGAGAGTCGACTCTGATAGTCGGCTATGATTGAACATAAACAGTACTTTCCTCAGAGCCTGCTTAACACAGTGTCAATGGGTGCGTCTGAAATACCCTACTTGCCTACTACTCAGTAGTGAATCAGTAGGCGAGCGCGGCTAGTATGTCTGAATACCTTATAGGCATCAAGTAGTAGGTGAACGGTACCTGGATCACCTACTGAATCTGCAGCCATTTTTATGTAGGCGAACACAGCACAGAAAATAAACAGTGAAAAGCTGAACGTCGGCTGTGTGTACGTAGCTACGGCTAGTGACCTGCCGCTACAGAAGTTAGCGCTACTGCTGAGATAAACAATGATTAAATTCCTCCCGTTTCATCTTCTCTGAGCTACAGCTAGACACTGTCTGAGTACATATTCAGACAAAAACATAGATCAGTGTCACAAAAAGTATCTAAATCTGTCAGTAAACAAGCTTTTAAATAAATAGCAGCTTTTACGGTGGTGGTCTGACGTGGTAAGATGGCGGACGTAGTTCGTCTGAGATTGTGTGGCTACTAAAACTGGCCTACTGAAATTACCTACTAATCTGCCGCTCCAGCAGTACGTACTGACTCTAATCTAGTACCTTCTGACAATGTGTAAATACTGATCATGAGTGTATATATATACACGTGTGTGTGTGTACATTTCTATCTTCTGATAGAAAATAAATATAATTTAACAAAATTTAGAATTTTTGATATCTTCACTTCTCACTTAAAGTAAATGTAGTGATTTGATTTATATTGACATTGACTAATATTAATACAAATATTGTGATAAGATTTTTTCACATATCGCCCAGCCCTAGCTTCAACATGTATTTTTAGCTGAAATACACTTAAAGTAAAGTAGAAAGTTTGGTAAATGTGCCTAAACTAACTCAATTTGGTGAATCTCTACTTCCCTCTACTATCCTATTTCTAAGCTGAATCCATGTTAAACTACAGCATTTTGTCACTCAAATGTTTTGCATTGAAAATCACATTATACTTGGACAAACTCGACTCAAAGAAGCTCTACAGATAAACATAAACACGCTTGCATGAGCAGTCACTCACACACACAAACACACACACACACACACACATTCATGCAGATTCACTCATTTACTCAGACATACATGCAGACTCAGTTACTCCTGCAAAAGTAAATCCAATAAATGATTAATATGATTATTTTTTGCAGTGTGTTTCTGAAATGCTTGTGTCCTTGATTGAATTAGTCTATTTACAGACACCAAGAGAAAAAACTGAAAGGGCAGATGATGAAATAGTCTGCAGCCTCAAACAACCCTAGCAACGCAGGCGTTTTGCCAAGCTCTTGAAATATGACTACGATTTAATGAAGTCTAAACCTGCAAACAATATAAGCTTGTTCAGTTCCTTTTTTAAAGATATGGTTCTTCTGTTTAGCTCTTTGAGTAGAAGCCAAATGTGTTACTATGTTTAGGGGCACACTGTTGCACAATTATGCATCGTCAGCTTCCTGTTCGATCATTGTTTTACTCATTCTCATTTTGAAAAGAATTTATGCATTAAATATAACATTTCAATGATTTACTAATAATTATTAGAATTCATGTAGCTAATATTCAGCAGATTCAAATAAGAAATGCAACATCTAATGAATACAGTAAGTGGATTATTTAATGTCTTATAAACATTCTTTACTATGTTGAGTAGAATTCACTGTTCTTCAACAATTTAGTGATTTTGCTGTAACTGAAAATGATATAAGTCACTTGTCAAACCAAGTTTGGTTGTTTGTTAAATGCAGCTAATACAGATTTTTTGCATACAGATTGTTGTGTGGTGTGATTCATCATATGGTGTGACACTGTGTCATTTGGTGTGACATTCAGAATTTTGAAAATAATTAAGGCTTTTTGGTTATTAATCATAAACACATCAATGTGACAGATGGGGAATAGTGCCAGCAAAGTTTTAAGATTTTTGGTACTTTTATAACAAGCTATTCCCTAATTAATTTGAAGTATACTGAAAGATTACGAGTAAAGGTCTTCCTATGAGTGTTGATAAAGTAAAATAATGCAAAAGGTAACATATTTGCAAGTGAGAAATGCTATACTTTTATATAGTAATGATAAAGAATCAGGATAAATTGACTTACATTATCACATTATACCCCTTTTTAATTTAATACACAATAACATGTCACACCATATGACAATTTCAGTCACTAAGACCGTAAACTACTGAATAAATGTAAATTTCAGGAAAAAATCTTCAAGACCACATATATATTTGGAAATTTTAGAGTTGGTAGAATATAACCCAGTGATTTCCATGACTTACATTTAAGATTTTTTTTTATCAACCACCCATTTACACACAATACGTCCAACTCACATGCATATATATTGCTTAAGAAATATTGGATAAATTGCTTTTGTGAAAATCTGGTTGTATGTAGACATAGAAATTTAATTGTGATGTTTATGTGTAAACCTGATCATAACAAGGATAACAACAAATTAAACATAACATCTGTCTTCATGCGAAAGCCTGATGGGTCTGTATTTTATCTCATTTAGCTTATGAAGGATCCAGTTATCTCATTTTGGATTTAATTCACTTTTTGATGACTTTGCCTATTTGAGTTGCTTAACATGTTTTCAAGAAGTTTGACGTAACGCTTTCCTGCAATGTTCTGTGAAAAGAAGGTTTATCACTGTACCACATCCTCTGTGCTTTTAAAGAATTAGTGTTTTTAGCTTTAGCTGTGCTGTTTCTACCAGACCAATGATAGGCTGCTTGTTTTCCTCCACCTCTTTTTCTCTACTTGTGTACTTGAGCTTGTTTTCACTGCGGTACAATCCCCCATAGTACACAGTGTGGACCACCATCATCTAAAAAGGGAAGCAAAATCTAGTTTGCATTTGATTCCTGTTTTTTTCAGCTATTCTAAACTTTCAGGGCAAAAAACATCCACAGACAGACGTGATGTCAAAGGTAAAGGAGATCGTGGCCATTGCTCTGGCTCTGATTGGATGGATCACTGCTATTGTCGCCTGTGTGCTGCCCATGTGGAAGGCTTCTGTTCAGGAAGCAGGTAGAGACCAAATCTTCTGGGAGGGTCTCTGGATGAGCTGTGTTGTGCAGAGCACTGGACAGAGGCAGTGTAAGACCTACGAATCTTTGCTGACTCCACCTTCTGACCTGCAGGCAGCTCGAGACTTGATTGTCATCTCCATCATTACGACTCTGCTGCCTTTGTTTCTCTCCATTGTGGGTGCAAAGTGCACCAACTGCGTTGTTGACAAGGCATCAAAGGTCATGACAATCTCTGGGGTCTTCTTCATTATCACTGGTTGCCTGGTGTTCATCTCTGTGTCCTGGGTAACATACATCATCCTAACCTCACTGCACAGAGCTCATGGAGCATCACTCTACTTTGGCTTTGCAGCTGCTTCTCTACTCATTGCTGGAGGAGTCTTGCTATGCTGCACTTGCCTTCCACGGGAGGGACGGTAAGAGCCCTGAAAATCGGGCCCTCCACCATTTCCTTTAGTGTGTGGGCTCTACCTACTGAAGGATATTGCAGGAAGTACTATGTTTTAGAAGCTTGAAAGGAAGTATAATCATACATTGAAGAATATCTGTATATCAGGGCAGGAATGTGGTAAGGTTTAAATTTAGTATATAGTATATATGTTTGGTTTAAATTTCTATTAAATGTTTTTATTTATATAATTATTTTACTATAGTACACCTTTTAGCACCTTCTAAACATTTGACCTGATCCATTCAACCAGTTAATACCACATCACTACAATTTCCCTGCATAATGTGACACTTTGGAGAGGTACCTTTTGTATTTTGTCCAACATTTTTATAACTATTCTATATAGTGTGTTTATTATTTATGATTTAATTTAATTAGCCGGTCAGATGATTTGGTGTAGAAAAAAAGAATAAATTTCAAAATGAAAATCTGAAGAAATATGCAAGACGTCAGAAATGTTTTACTGCACTGACTCAAAAAAATGAAAGAAATAATATGAGCACAAACCAATCAGCTCATTAACAGCCCCCTATTGAGTTGTTAAGCCGGAAAAGCACTAACAAGTGCAGGGCAGTGAATCTCCAGAACCAGGTCACTTTTCATTACATTACAGGCATAGTTTCAAGAGTCAGTGTGTACATTTACAATTAAGTAACATGCTTTCTGTATGATAACATGAAGCCATATTTAATGTTTAATTAACAATTTTATAAAACAGATTCATGTGGACTAAATTTGTAGAGTCTTTATGTATTTTATTTCTAAAATAAACCTGTGACAGAGAATTTAACAGGTTTTATTATGGTATTTTAACTCTATTAAACTGCTTCCTTGAGTCAAGGCTTTTTAAAAATTTGTACAGGGTCAAATTTGCTGCCAATTTTCAGCAGCAATATACACCCCTCTCAGTCCTGTGGCTGGATATTTTGTTTGCATATAAACTATTTTCTGCTGAAAAAGATAACACAATAATTATATTTTCATTTACTAGAAAATGTGTAATGTTAGTCACTGGAATACAGAACTTTTAGACTTATGAATGTGAGAAATTTTGATAAATGAACATCTTCATATTCACCAACATAAAAGACACATGGTGCTAAACTTGTTTTGCATTTATTGTATGTACAGTTGAACTACAGCATAAACAGCTCTTTAAATATTAAATAGTTGTGACTGATATTCCAGGATCTTTTGATAAAATATCAAAATATTTTTTGATAAAAAACAGTTTAATCTATTATTTGGCAAAATTGTATATTAAATGACTGTATTTCTGTATTTACTTTTGTATTTTTAGTGCATGTGTATAGAATAGCTTTTCAGAAAGAAATACAGTCACATTTTATATATATTAAAATACATTTAGTTACTGCACATATTAATGAGGTCGGATTTTGAGATTAAAGCAACCAAGACCCAAAGTGACCCAATATTGTTACTCTTGCAATATTTCAATATTTATTTTATAACCTTAACAATCAGCTACCGCACCACTTATCAATAAACTGGAACTATTATTTGTTTTTTTGATTTATGTGAATTCAACTGTCAACTCAGCTGTGAAATGAAATTTAAATTTCCCTCTTTGTTTCAAATATTTTCAAATTTCAATTTTCAGCAGTAATGAAGCCCTAGTTAAATAAAATAACTGTTAGTACAGTGATCATTTATTTGATCACTCTCAATAACGAGTACCCTGTAAATGTTCTTTTGATTTCATGACATAATCCTTGTTAATATATCTCAGCAAGCAAAGTCCCAATATTCTTCGGTGCAAGATAAAGAAACTATTTACTAGAAACTATTATTGCTTTTTCTAAAGGTTTGGGGTCCTTGTTTTGACAGATTGTGGTTTCCATGAAGAGACACTTAATTATAGAAAAAAACAAAACAAAACACACAGCCAGCGGTGGGTAGAAGAATCTAATCCCACACTAGTTTAAAATAGTGTTACTTCAGTGAGCCAAGCAAAAGTGATAGCACCTTTCCATAAAACAACTACAGTGTAAGTAGAAAAGTAGCTGTTAAAAATACACTGCCAGTCAGAAGTTTGGACACACATTAAATAAAAAGACATTTTCATCTTAATATGTTGGAGAACGAGTTAAAATAGTGGCGCGTATGTACAAAATATTTTTAAAACAAACATAACAGCCCCAAACCTATTTTTAAGATCTCCGCATGTATACTACCTTCTTCAGTCCTGTTAGAAAAGCAGCTCATGTGGCTCCTCATGAAACTGCTGGCCAGAATGTTAACAGTATGTAAAACTGCATCAGAGCAAATGAGCTCATTTCTAAAAAGACACTATAAACATTCTTTAAACCACAGGCAGATGTTTTATTCTGCTACAGGAATACTATATAGTTTTGATGTCTGCACAATTGTTCACTAATATTTTTACTATTAAAATAGTACAAATAAGAAAAACCTGGGTAGGTGTGTCCCAACTTTGGCTGATAGTGTACTAGCATCAACCAATCAGATTGTTGATGTGAGCATTGCGTCCTTAGTGAAGCTCCATGCACACTTTTATTGAAAGATGTTTGAAAAAAATAGATGAGAGTAGGACTGTTGAAATGTAGCCAAACGATAATTGTCTTCAGATTCATCTGTTAAAAAACAAACAAACAGCTTCACTGAGGCTCTTTTACATGGAATGCGGCAAAAACGATTGAACTGGCTTTGCGATATGCAGAGTGCAGCGCTGCACTATGAGGGGCTTAAGACATATAGTTAAGACATATAGTATACTTTAGTAGCAACTTGTGCGGGACTCCACTGGTGGCACGTGAAAGCTATAGGCATTTACTTCATGCTATTTATGTTGGTGCATAATGATTCTCAGAAATGACATGAGGCAGTCCAATAAAAACCCTGGAGAAAAAAAACAACTATTTAAAATTTCTGTAATCTTTTAGATACGGATCATACAAATGTCTATGGAGGCAGACCTGTAAATTGGTCAATTTTTGATGAAACTCAGCTTGCGTAGTGAGCGCCAACTCAATGATCTAGACAATAATAGTTAGACTGCAAGTGTTATCACTCAGTTTTAAGTGTTAATCATAAATAATTCTCAACTTGTTCAAAACTATAACATTTATTCTTTACAGAACCGTCTACCTGTGATTAAATTATGTCTTTTCCTGTATGTTTTACCATCCAAACATTTCTCTGCAGTGTTGATGGCAACAAAAAGTGTGATGTTAAATGAATACTATCAATAACTATAGTGGAAACCATGCCCACCTGTGACTACCGTTGACTAGAGTCAACTGATAATATTGGCTATGTAAAATATAATATTGTATATCAATATTAAGCTATTTGTAAAAAAATGAGCTATTTTGTAAAAACAGGCTTTAACGTGTTTTTTTTAGCTGAAATTGTGTAAGTAAGTAAATAATGAAATTGAATAAAGTGTGAATTAAATAATGAACTAAATAAATTTGCTGGCAAACTGGAGAAATTGGGAGATGGGGGAAATACATGAAAGGAAGAGATACATAACAACTAGTGTGCAAAAAAAAAAAAACAGATACTGTGGTCAATTTTCTGCGAAAGCTGATCGTGGTTAAAACACCAACATGACATTTGCAAGTGTAGCTTTAGCACAGAACACCTGAACTGTGGCTCAACTCTGCCTTTTGCATTTTCAGGGCCGTGACATCCACAAGCAGATACCTGTCGCTGGGAATGAAGATTGGCGCCATTACTCTGGGTCTGATAGGACTGATCTTATCTATTCTCACATTGGCTCTGCCTATGTGGAAAGTCACATCTTTTAGTGGAACTAATATCGTCACATCCCAGGTCGCCTGGGAGGGCCTCTGGATGAGCTGTGTTTTGCAGAGCACTGGACAGATACAGTGTAGGACCTACGACTCCATGCTGGCTCTGTCATCAGACCTGCAGGCAGCTCGAGCCATGACTGTCACCTCGATGATCATGACTCTGTTGGCTTTGATAATCTTTATAATGGGCACAAAATGCACCAATGGCAATGAGGACAAGGTACTAAGGGGAAGGTACATGATCATCTCTGGGGTCTTTTTAATTACTGGTGGTATCCTGGTGCTCATCCCTGTGTTCAGGACAAGCAAAACCATCGTCCAGGATTTCTACAATCCTGTTTTGCGATCATCTCAGCGAAGAGATTTTGGACTATCACTCTATACTGGCTTTGCAGCTGCTGGTCTGCTCGTCATTGGAGGAGGCCTGTTAATCTGTACTGCATGTGTTAGAAGATAAAAGTCCAGGATATCAGGCTGCTCTCCAGGAATATGGAAGAAAGAGCTACATTTGAGATGTTTGAAAAGACAACAGAATTTCAAGGAAAGTGTTTCTGAGAAAATTATGTCAAGCTCTTAGTATGTGTTTAGTGCTGTTTTGCTTCTGGGGTTAGTTTAAATGCACATCTGTTAAAATTTGCAATGTGTTATATTTAAAATTTGTGGATTTTACCAAATCATTTTTTTTATCTAATATTATTTTTTTGTCTATGATCCAATGTTCTGTTCATTTTATTCAATTTTTTTTTTTACATTTGGTCACTCATTTTTTATGCTGTTTTTTTAACAATAAAGATCTTATCAAGTTAAAGTTAATTCATTTAGAATTGTCACTTATTCAATTACATTTTAAAATGCCATCCATGTTTTCATGTCATTATCAAAACACAAAGTTTTAGTCTATAGATGGAATGTTTTTATTTAACACCTGAATTTTACAGCAGGAACTGAGACTGTATCCCCGTCCCTCATGGCCACATAGCAATAGATCCCATTGTTTTAAAGCAAAATGAAAATCAGCGAGTAACTGTCACTACCGAAACACATGTTGTCTATAATTAAGTACATATAGTTGTGTTTTACTGAAAATGGTATGATTTTTGTGCGTACAATGCGTAAAGTTCTGTGTACTGGCTGATGTCTAGGAGGTCTGCTCAAGCATAGCTACAAGTGTCACTACTGAAACTTAAACAAATGTTTTAGTAGTGACAATTATTATTATTTTGTGGCAGTAAGAAAACGGAATGTTCCATTTATTTTAATAAAATAAACTTAATTAAGGTATATGTCAGTTAATTTAAAAACAATTCAGTATTATGATCCATACTAATCAGTGTTTGAAGTAGATATAAAAAATGGTGGTATTCTTCTTATTCACATGTTGGTGTTCTGAATTCTGAATTTCTGCAGTGAGTAAAAGATAACCCTGATAAGGTAACACTAATGTTCACAACATACGTTTTTTAAAATTTTGTATAACTATATAATAATTTGATAATGTAATATCCGTATGATGCTACATTATATTTATGTACATAATATATAATACAAAGAAAGTTGACTTAAATACAGAAAGTAGTTTTCCTAATTAATTTATTCATTTATTTTGCATGATAAACAAGAGATAAACATGGCATAACTGAAATTTCGTGAAACAGTAAACACTCATGTTGATAAATACTTTTTTTGTGCTGACGCTGATACGGTCATATGGCTAATTTGGTAGAGTGACCTATTTACAGTCATATTTTAAAGAACCTCAGCTTACATGTTTTGCTGATTTTATAAGTGAAAATCTTCTTTCAGCAAATTTCAGAGGACGGTTTCTACATATTTACATATTAGAATATGATAATGAAATTTAGTGGAATAAGGATTAAACTTAACACATCCATTTTGGACACACCTAACCGAATATCTATTTTCAAATTATAAAGACATTTAAAATCATTAAAAGACATGTTTGAATAGTGAAGTGGTTTTATTCGCTTTTCTGATGTTACGTTTGTCAAATAAAATAAGTTCTCTAAGTAAAATGTTCTCTGCAGGATGTGTTTGCAAAATATTTCATCGGGGTCCCAAAGTTTTGCACACGACTTTATTTTCAGTGCTTGTTTGTTTGTACTTTTCTATAAACAAGGTATATCAAGACCTGGATGTGTGCATGCTCAGAGGCCCAAGCCACTAGAGGGGCCCTGCAAGTAAAGATAAGAATATCTAAACAGGGCTTTTGACTTCTGACAGGAGCGGTGTAAGCTAAAGGGTAGCATTAGTGCTGCACAACTCTGTTCCTCCTGCATTCTGCATTTCTATTCAACTCTGAGCTAGCTTAACATTTTCAGCAACATGTTGCACTGGTTCTGCCAGCTGGGGGCTCTTAGATGGCACGTTTTCAAAACGCTTGATGATAAGATAGGCTAATGTGTGAGCCACCAGTGGTTTCCTCTGGGGTTCTGAAAAGAGGCAGTTTATTTAGAGGTTAAAACTGCACCAGTGCTTATGGTCTAAATATAGATGTGCTATTTCTTTATCTGTGCTGCTCTGAGACGACTGATCACTGCCTGTTTCTCTGGGCCTTATTTCAGCACTGGATTATAAAAGGGAGACACAGTCGGCTGGATGCTTGCATCTGAAAACTTTTTTTTAAAGCTACTTTCTGATTTAAGAATCTTTGGTTGGTAAAATCTATTTTTTCTCATTTTAGCCTCTTTTGCATTCATCATGGAAAGTAAAAACTTGTAATTGAACCCCTTAAATGATGTTCTGTCACCGTCTTTCTCCATCTCACAATTACGAACATTAAATACGTAACTCTGAGAGATCTAATCTCGGGTTCTTGTGCTACATTTGCTGTCTGAACTAAAGCACTCATTCTAGCATATGCTGATATAAAAAGCCTGCACTGGGTGTAATGAGAAACACTACTGTAACAGTAGTCTTAATGGTACATGATCCAAAATCCAAAAGACATTCCAGTACATCCAGAACTCTGTGCCTGCTCACCCACTCCTGCTCTTATGACCACATCATTCCTCTCCTCCAGAAACTTCTCCTCCTTACTCACAGAGCTCTTTACAATCAGACCCCTGCCTGCCTCACCGACTTGCTGCATTGCCACTCTCCTTCCTACTGCCTCGGCTCCACTGCTGCTAACCTCCTGTCTCTTCCACCTGGGGTTTTAGAGCCTTCTCCACATCCGAGGCTGCACCCATCAAACCACTGGTCATTGTTTAGAATTGCTTTTAACGTCTTGGAGTACTTTGAAAAGCACTTTATAAATAAAGTATTAGTACTGGTATTATTAATTAAGCAAAACGCTGCAATGAGATTTTTGCATGTTGGCATGTAGAACTATGAGCATTTATAGCTGTTAAAGTTGTTGGTATTTTTCAAAACGTAACATTTTACAAAACAGTTTTGGTTTGAGTTTTGGTTTCGGATGGCTGAGAAATCAGTGTATGCCAAAAGTATTAGGCAAAATAGAAAACACCATGCAACAGCACCCCCTTCAGGCTAAACAGATTTATCTCATAAGAGGAAAACTGATTGACCAGGTTTAATGTTTATGTGCATATCAATTTGTTAAGGCAGAAAAATAACTTATGCTAATCTGAGTAAAACCATAGGGCTCCAGCACCTCATTCTGGTTAGATTTGAGATAATTCACTCTCTCTGGCCATTTGTGATGCTTAATATGCTTTCAAATAGCTTGAAGACCATGCATAGCCATCTGACAAGCAGTGGCTTTCTCTGTGTTTGTGATGAGGAAGCTCATCATCTTACCACATCCTCTGTGCTTAGTGTTTTAAGCTTCACCTGTGCTAGTCCTAACAGACCGATGCCAGACTCAGCTGCAATTTAACCACAGAATACACAATGTAGATTGTAATCATCTGATAAAAAGACTTAACTTGTGTTTGATTTGTGAATTCTCTGACTTTTTACATCTTCAGGACCAAATGCATTCACAAACAGACACCATGTTGAGGGTAAAGGAGATTGTAGCCATTGCCCTGGCTCTGATAGGATGGTTCACTACTATTATTGCCTCTGTCCTGCCCTTGTGAAAGGTCTCCATTGTTCATAAAACAGATGCTGTCAGAGCCCAAATCATCTGGGAGGGCCTCTGAATGAGCTGTGTTATTGAGATCTTTGGACAGATGCAGTGTAAGGCCTACGACTCCATGCAAAGCCATGGTAATCTCTGGGGTCTTCCTCATTATTACTGGTTGTCATTTGTCTTTTTGTCTTGCCAAAGTATTAGTGTAAGGTGGTTTACCAGGCGGGGAATTAAACCCTATTTTACAGCATGGAGGGCAGGAGTGTAACCAACTGCATTATACCAACCAACCAACCAACCAAATATGAACTGAGCTAAAGCTACTGTTGTGTTAATTTTACTCCACATGTATCAAATATCATCTATTACAACATTCATCATATTACTAAAAACTAAAACAGGAAAAACATCAAAAGTACAACTAAACTGAAATAAAAAAAAATGCTGTCTGTAGCCTAAAACCAGGCTACAAAAATGTTAGCAACAGGCTTTAATGCTAAAGAGTCACCAGCTATAGTGGTTTCTCATTTTTGGCTGTGTTTAGTTTCAAATTGCTTTTTAACTTGAAGTCAAACTAAAGCTATTAGTTTGCCAAAACAAGTTGTTCCAATCAATGATGCCATCCATCGATCATCAAAATATTTTAAGAGTAGAATACAGTTTGAAAACATGCTTTTTAACCAGCTGTCCTACCGAACATAACTAAGCAGTTTACCTCTGAACAGTATTAAACTTGTTAGACAGACCCACTGTATGAACAAATGATTGATTTAACTTACTAAGTCAGACTTAACTGTATAAATAATGGCAAAACATCTCGGCTATGAAACTGAAACAAAACTGAAAAGGTCGCAAAATAGGCCACATGAACCAATCAATACCTACAAGTTGGTAAAATTCAGTAGAATTATTTGAGGAGGACCAAATGAACCTGAAGATGAATCGAGATTAGAAGTTCTCAATGTGGTTTATGACTTTGAGTAGTTTAATTGATTTCACAAAGATTTTATACTAGACATTTGTAGACTCAGTCAAGGCCAGAAGATAAATTGGGTGAGACCAATTATAAAAAATAAAATAACCGTGTGTAGCAACACTTACCCAAACTAGCAGCTTACTTCACTATATTTTAGTGAAGTAAGCTGCTATATACTTTTAGTAGACAAGTATGGCTTAATGTAGACTGGATACATGCAGTGTGATTGCTTTACCATAACGAGACCAGCTATTCAATTATTGCTGTACTGTACTAGTACTGTTGGATCTAGAGATTCTTTTAGAAATATCTTCAGTAACAGGTCACAACCCACTGATTTCATTTTAAACAGTAGCGTTTTGCTGTCTCTACATGTTTGGGGCCCCTAGATAACACATGTTATCTGTGCACATTTCAACACAGTGGTTTCCTCTGGGGTTTCACAAAGAGGCTGAAAAAAACCCCAGACCTAGGCAAGTAGAGCATTTTAATCCTACATTCAGGTAAACTTATAAGCATTTCAGTCAAGTAAAAGTAATAGTGCCTTCCCATAAAACACCTTCTATTGATTCATTTATTTATTTGTATTTTTGCTTTTGATTGTGGCAAATGCCTTATAACTTCAGGTTCACTTTTTAGTTTGCCAGGATCAAATATAGAATTTTAAATGAATAAGTCAAATATTTTCTTTGAGGTTTTGGTTTATTTATTAATAAGATTTTTATTGGGGGAACCAATGACAAAAGAGGGTTTGTCTGTAGACCCACTGGGCCCAATCACATTGCAGCACTGGCTGTAAATTAGCCAAATTGTTTCCAAATTGTTCTACATAATGTTAATTAATGTAATGTCATATTAGTGCATTTAATTTCACAATTAACAAAGTGCATATGCATTGAAGACAAAAGTCATGATCATCTCTGGGACCGTCTTTACTGCTGGTTGCCTAGGTTTTTAAAACTCAGTGAACAGAGTTTAAGGAATACATGCTGTCTGTTATTTCTGATGAACATGTTAGAAGCTGACGGTAAAGAGCAAATGGCTCAAACTGGACATGTCCTGAACTGACATCCAGTAACCTTTTGAAGCAAAGATCAAAAAGCACAAACAACCAATCACCACGCATGTAAACCTGAGTGTGTACGATCGCTGTACATACCAGAAGGAGGCGAACACCACCATTTTAACGCAGAGGAATTTCCCAACAGGTCTCAGAGGACTCAACTCTTCTCTCAGAGTGCGGTAGAACAACAGCAGACAGTACATGGCAAACTTTAAAAAAAAAAAAGAATATTGCATTACTTGTTAAGACCTACAGTCTAAAGACCTGCAGTAACATAATGACTGTAACTTTAAACACAACACTAGAAAATGCAAATCCATATAAAGGCAGAATAAGTACCAGCTGGGAGGCGTTGTTGATGATGACGAGGTAAGTCCAGGCGTTTCTGAAGCTGAAGTTTCCCTCATCATAGACACCACATAACTGACACACGCTACAGAAAGAGGAAACACACCGTCACAGGTTTGCACACGAGTGTGTGTAACGTGTGTACTGAAAGGCTTGAGTCATATGTGTGTGTGTGTGCACTTCAAAACTGCAGTTACACTAGCTTTCTGACAGACTAAATTAAATGACCTCCAATAGAAATTATCTCAAGTTCTGTGTTGCGGACTTCTGATAGAAATGCAATCTCATATGCAAAACATCAATTTCCAATCTGGCAATTTATTATTGATTGAGGCCGGCCTGTTTTGCAGTTCTATAATGTAAATAAGCCAAAGCATGTTAAGTGCACTAACACTATATGTGAATGCTTAAACAAGCAACAGATTTTTTATTTATGTAACACAGTTGAGTCACATTATGACCTACTTTTTGGCAGCAGTGTTATGGTCTGGGGAATGTTTCGTTGCACTCTCTGGGCCTATTCATCCATGTTGAAGGCACTCTTAACTGATTTGGGTATTAATCCATCCTTGCAGATCATGCTGATTGTCTTCCCTGGGGCGGTTGGTGTCTTCCAGCAAGACATGGCTAGAAATGGCCCACATTGGTTGGAAGAGCTAACCAAGACTTCCAAGTACTACCCTGTACCCCCCAATTACCCAGACTTGAACCCAATTTAGCATCTGTAGGACAACTTCTGCAGTCAGCATAGCTCCAAATATCTGTATCTTAATATCTTAAGTCTCCCAGTCCGTCTAGCTGCCGTCTGTGCTGCACATGGCGGTCACTCTGGATATTAGCTGGTGGTCATAATAATGTGACTCTAATGCGTAAAATGGAGGTCCTGGAAGGTCAGTACTGAAGGTGAGCTACTGTGTTTCCTACGTTCCCACTTCAGATAAAAATCTGACATTCAACAACTATTGGCCAGTTTGTTTTTTATAAAAAACTGTAGTAGCCAATAAAAGTTCAGCATCAGTGCATTTTTATGTACAAGAGTCTGTGGTGTATTTATGGACGGCAATACGGGAGTCAGGTGCTATATTGCTAACTGCACTGAAATAAAAGAAAAAGATTTTCTCTTACAGCGCTATGATTGTAGTAACAGGTCTGACAGCAGTGTACTGTAGAACCCCCAGTTTGCACCTGAACAGAAGAACCCTGAGAACAGAAAGAGCAACGGGTCAATTCATGTAGAACTACTGAACACACACATAAACTGACCACAGAACCTTTTATCCCTGACCTCACAGCTCTGGCAGCTAAAACATCCAGAGCAATCACAGCAGAGCTTCATTGTGACGAGAACCAAATAGTCCCGAACTCTTTTTTTTAAGTCCTTTTATGGTACGTTTTCTTGGGACCGTCACCAGCGTTTGGGGGGGGGGGGTCACGCTAAAATTGTACAGATTACTTACCTGATTAGTTTTATATTACTTGTCTTTAGAAAACTATGTATAAGTAAACAACAAAAAGAGAAAAATAAACAAGAATTTAGCTAATTTAACAACACTAAACCCACAAAAACTTGAAACAGAGTGATTACACTGATTACAGAAATAGTCACTGATCTCACATGTAGCACAACATGAAAGTATTTAAAACATAAATATAAAAAAAAATAAAACAACATAATTTGTTTGAATTTAGATGTCAACTTTGATCTCTATGGAAAAAGCGTATTACATCAAACACAATATAGTTAAAAAATATATTTCTGTCCTGGGACTTTTCCTTATTAACTCTTGCCAAAGTCAAAAGATCAATGTTGTAGAAAGTTTTGAGACTACTTTTAACAATAACAACAATAATTATAAATAGAGTCCATTCGAAATACTCTAACTGCCACCGTGTGTGTTCTATCTGCTGTTCTGCCTCAGAAGAGTTTACATTGCAACATGATCATGGCAAGTCCAGCTTGGACTAATCAGCTCTCAGTAAAGCATGCAACAATTCAGATATTTTATCATTCCAACATTTCGGAGCAGCATAGAAAAACCCCTGAACAAAGAAATCACACATACAAAAACAACACTAACTGCCGCTCACAAGAGTTCACTCACTTTTTACATTCTCTTTAAGATTGTCTCCCACCATCTTCCGGATTGTGATATATGTACATGTTTGGGGATTTGGAGACCTCTCTGGTAGAAAAGTGCATCTGCATAGAACACCAGAAGGCCAGTTTTCAAAAAGAACTCTAGTCTTTTAGTCTAAACCTGCTGAGGGACATGTCTTCAGAGGATGGACATGAGTTATCTACCATTGTAATCTCATCTTCATCAGGATAATATTATAACAAATGGATTTGAGAGCTAATCATTAAGCCAGACCTTCTTTTTAAAATTGAACATGTGTTGTTAAAGTCTAAAAGATCTAAGATGTGGTTTTAAAATACATTTATAGTGAAGCTTTAAACAATTTCCTTTTAATATTCTACCCAATTTAGTCACAACCTTCTAGTCCACCTTCTAGTTATATCACTCCCTATCTTATGATGCTTTCAATCAAGGTTAAGGTTAGCATATACTTCCTCAAAGGCATATGAAGCCAGGCACTGTGTATTAGCTCCTAAACTGCTGCTAATGTCATTGGGCAGCTCAACAGACACTAATACGAAGCCAGAGCCTCTTAGAGGGCTTAAAGTAATGCCTAATCAATGCCAAATAACTTTGGGCAATTTAACTTCGTTCAAATGCATTGTATATATATATATATATATATATATATATATATATATATATATATATATATATATATATATATATATATATATATATATACGAGAGCTTCTTTAATACTGCTCATGCCGAAACATTTGAGCAAACTGAACCAAAGGAAAGGTGTAAGGAAACTTTACAGCAGAAGAAAAACCTTCTGAACTTTCAATGTAAGTTAAAGTACACAATAATTAATTTAAGTAATTTTGTATTGTATTTGATGAACTACTGGTATTTTGTATTGGTCATCATTCATCATCATTCAACATTACACATTGTGAAAGACGTGTGGTGATTTCAGAATAATCCAAAAATAAAAAGTGGCACAACAGACCGAGTAGCACAACAGTCTATTATGTAAGTGCACTTGAATCTGTTTTGAATGCAAAGGTTTCAAAGGAACCCAAAAGCTGTCTTTACTCGCTTTAACCATCACTAGACAAACATTCACAGTCATTTGATCTTAAAATGAACGTACATGAAATCTGAACTAAAAATGTACACAGGTTAAGTCTAACTTCTGACCTGACCCAATGAGTCATCATGCCGGTAGCAGCGTTCTTCAAACAGTGATTGTTGAACATTGGGTTTAAAAAAAATCATTCAAAGGCAAACTCTGACAACTTCAGAACTAATTCTGAATGAAATTAGAGTTGATTTATAAACCGCAAGTTTAGTTTGGTCCTGCTTTTTTGGGTGGGACGAAATTTTGTCAGGTTTAAGGCAGAATCTTCTAAGACCTTGAAAATGTCCAGCATGATTAAAGCTCTGGCATGCCTAAGTGTATGCATGTACTCACTCTCCCATGGCCCATGGTGGGCAGCAGCAGAAAGGGGGCAGTAGCGAGCGCTGCTCCTGCACCTCCAGAATAAGCGGCAGGCTCGGGTACTGCGTCTCAAGGAAGTTCAGCAGGAACATTAGGAAGTTGTAGATGACGTACGCTTCATAACACTCACGACACGTGTCCACATAGATGGCTATAGAGGGATACTTCAGAGCGATCCACTGCAGGGCACACACACAAACACACCTCGTATACACTCTACTTTCAGTGAATGCACTATGATATCGGAATCATATCAGTATCAGTGATATCTATATTTGACAATATTATTATATTAGCTCAAATGTATATTTGATTATTTTTAATATTTGTATTTATTGCATTCCAAAAGATCAGAATTAAGTGACGCTGGGATAAAATATCTGGTTTTTATTTTATTTTACTGCTTTTTTAACCCTCTACAAATATGGATGTGACATTTCAATATACAACTGCGCGATATGGCCAACATTAAGTATCATGATTCTTCACATGATAAGACACAATGCTTAATATTTCTGACGTCTCATAAGTTGGAACAGACAAGTGGTGCCATCCTTCCATCCATCCATTATCTTCTGCTTTATCCCGCTAGTCAGGGTGGGCTGGAGCCAATCCCAGCGTCATCAGGTGAAGGCGGGGTACACCATGGACAGTTCGACAAGTGGTGCCACGTTTAAAAACTCCTAAACATCAAGTTTTCAGTCTGGCCTGCATTAAATTCAGTCAAACAGATCTATTTATGCTGCTGTTTTAATCAAATGCACAATTGTGTCTGTAAGTACAGATACCTAGATATTCCAGTGCTAGGATAAGCTTACTAGCAATAAATATTGTCCTACTGCCCAGCCCTACATTAATGCCAGTCCTAGTGATTCTAGTTCCAATTTCTATCATTTATCAAAGGTTTTTCTTTTTATTGGCAGATATGTACATGACAATACCCAATTTGAATAATTCCAGTGCTTTACTACTACTTTCATATCATCACTGTCCAAAGAGTAACATTTCTATTTTTGTTTTGTATTTATTTTTCTGTGTCATCTGAACCTGGCAGCCTTTATATCCTGTGAAAGTTTCATAATGAATGGACCAACAGAAACTGTTTACATTCACTTACACTGAAAATAAAGAATGTTTTTGTTCTCTCTTGTAAGGTTACTATTTTGGAGATATGTTTTTCATTGGAAAGCGACGGTATGCCCTTTAATGGTCTGCTTCTATTTTCAGTGGTCTGAAATATTCAGTGCATGCAGAAACAACAGCAGGAAAAGAAAGAAAAGTAGAGCAGCTGACGACATTACTTACACTGTCCAAGCTGTAAATTGGCACCATCCACAATATTCTGAAAAATGAAAAAACATATACACAGTGTCAGATTATACCATAAACAAAACTAGAGAACAGCCAAAATATAAAGAGCTGCTTTTTATAATCGCTAACTGAAGATTTGGTGGGAGGGAGTTCAACCGTTCTGGAGCATAAACACAAAATACAGCCTCACAACTTCTATTGTGTTCTGTACCTGGAACAGAAAATAATCCTGTGTTTGGTGATCTTAGACATCATTGTATGACATGTTCAATTAGACAAGCTGGCATATAAAAAGATGGCAATCCATTAATAACTTAAAAACTAATACAAGGACTGTATTCACCAGAAAGCTAGTAAAGTCCAAAGGTCTCCAAAGTATTCACATTCATTACTCAGGTAGAAGTATAGACATTAGACATACTGGAAGTTGAAGTATCAACTCAAGCTTTTTACTCCAGTGAAAGTGTAAAAGTACTGCTTTCAGAACTACTTAAAGTATAAAAGTAAAAGTAATGTAAGGTAAATAATACCATTAAGGACAAAAGCTTAGGCCGCACCACAGGGATCTATAACGCACTAGCCCACCTCCCCAAAAAAATAATTATTCTAAAAGTCATAATGACTATAATGTTATATTAAAATGTTAGTGTTGATAAATTTGGGATGCGCTAGGCTTCCTGTTTCAGCCGCATATACGCCCATTGAACATGAATGTAGTTTAGTACAATGTAAATATATTAAAGAAGCATATCTGTTACTACTGAACATTAACATGTGTTTCATGGAGCAGAAGATATGATGACTAGTTGTCTATAAATATTGTAATGGTGCAAATAGTCAAACTTTAAAGTCATGTTATCAATAACCTTTACTGGAATGTAAATGTACATGAATGAAAACAAGCTGAAATGAAATAGGAGTAACGAGGCTATGTTTAAAATTTAAGGAGTAAAAAGCACAGATGAAAGACCCTTGTGGTACACCACAGCAAATCTCATTCTCACAGTAGAAAAAGACTGTCCATCCGTCAGATATGTGAAAGTACTTCAAGAAAGTAAACAGTGATCCACAGAGTCGACTGCAGTAGTAAGCGTTCTTTGGCAAAGTCAAAAGTTCTGTATGGAACAAACAGCATAAAAATGCATATTCATGTATAAATGGTTGTTTGCATGGTTAAATGTTTTTTCTTAGAGTGTGTATTTAAAACTGTGCTACAGAGACAATCAAATACCTGTTGGAAATAATTCCAAGGTACACCTGATGGACTTCTATCTATTTATAGCTATAAATAACAGAGTTTGCCCTTATTAATTGTACTAAAAGCTTCTTGACAAAACCATCAACTTATTTTGATATGTAGGGTTTTGAAAACAGCCTTTTGTTTTTGTTTAGTTTTTTCGTTGTTTTATTTGTGGGGTGTGTCTTTCATGATGTTCACTGTGTCACAAATTCTAGCTGTGTCTTGGTGGAGAGATTGTTCACTTCTTTGTGGAAGTTCATAGGTTGTCAAGAAAGTGTCGATTGACTGCAGAAGCACTATGTGTGATGATGGTGGTCTTGCGGACTTAATTTATTTTTAAAAAGCAACAAAAAAATGTAGCTGACTCGATCTTGGCTGTCATTAAGTCGTTTAAATTGCGTTTTGTCACACCCTGTCCCACTTTGCTCTTGTCTTTCCTCAGTTCTGTCTGTTTTTGGTTTTGTTTACCTTCTTCATGCGTTTCTCCATGTGCTTACATTGTTGTTTTGGTCTGTCTCATCTCCCCTGTCCTCCTTCATCTGTTTTATTTTGCAGCTTCTACGATCAGCACTTTAGCTTTTAGCATTTTGGTTATGTGGTTTGTGGAGCTGCCAATAGACACGTCATATGATCTGTCAAACTAGGATTTCAGATTTGTGGTTTCCCAGAGGCCTTCAATTATGTCACACTATGTACTGTTTCTCATTCCTCCTGCTCATACACGGTATTGCCAAAAGTATTCAGTCACGCATTCAAATAATTAAATTCAAGCGTTCCAAACACTTCCATAGTCACAGGTGTATAAAACCAAACATTGAAAGAATGGAAATTTCCTCACTACTAAATATTTTACAGTCAACTGTGGTGTTATAACAAAGTGGTAGTGATTAAAAACGCAATGCAAAACGTCAAACTTGACCAGCTTGACTGGTCAAGCCAGGCCTTCTCATCGAACATCAGTGTCTGAACTTATAAATGTTCTTCTGGAAGAACGGTCAAACATTCCCATAAACATACTAAACTGCGTGGAAAGCCTTCCTAGAACAGTTGAAGCTGTTATAGCTGCAAAGGTTGGGCCGACATTATATTAAACCATATGGATTAAGAATG
The DNA here is from genome assembly GCA_021613375.1 of Megaleporinus macrocephalus. NCBI lineage: Eukaryota > Metazoa > Chordata > Actinopteri > Characiformes > Anostomidae > Megaleporinus > Megaleporinus macrocephalus. Next base: position 10,838,413 of record CM038718.1, on the reverse strand, counting down.
GGACGTCCCTGATGTTCATATGCGTGTGAAGACAGATGAGCAAATACTTTTGGCAATATAGTGTATTTGGGTATGGGAATGCAAGAAATCTGCAAATTAGGGCTGAATTGGTACATTGTAAAATTGTTTTAACTTTAAAAAGTTGGTGTCTGTGCTGCCTTACAATTTTGAGTTATTTGAACTTATAATATATAAAGTTTCTGTCCATAAAACACATTCTTGTTCTGTTAACCTCAATTACCTAAATATATTAAGGCAACATGGACACCAACTTTTGATCAAGTGATCAAGCAAGACACCTGCAGTGAAGGCCTGGCCGTGCACTGTTAGAGAACAAACCCAGATGTCTATGAGTTCCAGATTTCAGGCAGCCATCAAGTGCAGGAAATCTGCAAGTATTTTATGACTCCAATTACTTTTAGGCCCCTATAAATGGGCTGCAATTGAACATGGCTGTAATCCCCGTAAGTTTCCTGGAAGTAAACACCCCCAACTCCATCCATCCATCATCAGCCGCTTCAACTCGCTAGTCAGGGTCACGGTGGGGGCTGGAGCCAATCCCAGGATCGTCAGGCAAAGGCTGGGTACACCATGGACAGGTTGCCAGTCCATTACATGGCCAACACACACTCACGCCTACAGGCAATTTAGAGTGATCCATCAACTTTACCTCAATCCATCAACCTTTGGACTGTGGGGGGAAACCGAATCAAACCCACATCGTCTTGCGTGACTGTACTAACCACTACACCACTGTGCCGCCCACACCCCCAAATAAAAGCAGCAAATGTGTGATTATTGTAATTCAGCTCCAATATGCTGTGACGGGCATCAACAGCTTTGTCAACACCCCGATATTTTTGGACCTGACTGTCAAAATAAACTCAAACTTTGTCACAATTTGTTCACCAGTGTAGTTATAATACAATGCAGCCACAGAATGACTGTATAATACAACAGGAGCCTATTGTGCAGCCCTTACCGAGACAAGGCTTTGAAAGAAATACCCTCAGGAACATTTTCCTCACTATCATGCCTCTGCTGGGCAAACATGGCACACCAGCAGCTCCAGCAGGATCTAAATCTGTTCACAGCTGAGCCTCAGTCTACTCAGCAAAGACCATTCAGCAAAGCCACCCACGGCTACACTCCCTGATGCCAAGTTTTCTATACACAGGATGTCTAGACTTTCTCTAGAACAGACTCCTCCACTCAGGGGCACCTGCTGCGAGAAGAGAGCTGGTTATGAAGCATGAATGAGCATGAAGGGGTAAGTGCTGTACCTGATGATGGGTTTCTGTAGCTCAGGTTGTGTGTAGTGGACCAGGTGCTGGAGGATGCCCCACAGAGAGATAGGAATGGTCATGAACACAAACACACCCGCGATGAACCACGCCTTAGTGTGTGTGCCAACCTGCAACACACACACGCGCACAAAGCCCATAGTATGTCATATAGAGATATATATAGATATATAGATATATATATATATATATATATATATATATATAAGCCCGGTTCTACACATTGATGGATCCTCACGCCGCGATTTGCATACTCATAATCTGCTATGCTGAGACACACCTCCGCCCTGTGCAGCTCCCAAGCGCCCAGGGGCAAGGCCACGGCCACGAGCAGCGCGTACACGAGCACGACGAGCGGCCGGATCCAGCGCCGCCAGCTTCCGCACGCGCACGGCATCTTGTCCAGACGAAGAAAACAGGGGCGCGCGCGCACGCTCGCGTTACCGCCCTTCTCCTCCAGTCATCCTGCCCGAGCGGTCCGTGTTTGCGCTGAAGCACCGAGCGGAAGCGCTGCTGACGTACGGCGCGGGGAGAGCTGCGGAGAGGGAGGGGGTGGGGTTAGGGGGGGGGCGAGCTCCGTGCGCGGAGGGAAAAACGCCGCGGTAGCGCTCCGGTCACCGCAGATGAACAGATGGGTTTAGGCGTTACATAACCGAGAGGCGTTCAGACAGCGCTGTTCTTATTCTGCTCTAACTGTTCAGTTATTTTCTGTTCATGTTGTGTTCATGTCTTCTGTGATGACTCTGATCTTTGCTGTTTCAATCTGTTCTGTTGTCTTCGATTCCATTCTAGGAAGACAGGTGAGGCAGAGACAATGAGAGAGAGAGAGAGATAGAGAAAGAGGGAGAGAGAGAGATAGAGAGGGGGGGTAGAGACAGGGAGAGAGAGAGAGAGGGAGAGAGAGAGACGGGAGAGAGGGAGAGAGAGAGACAGGGAGAGAGAGAGAGAGGGAGAGAGAGACAGGGAGAGAGAGGGAGAGAGAGAGACAGGGAGAGAGAGAGAGACAGGGAGAGAGAGAGACAGGGAGAGAGAGAGAGAGAGGGAGACAGGGAGAGAGAGAGAGAGAGACAGGGAAAGAGAGGGAGAGAGAGAGACAGGGAGAGAGAGAGAGGGAGAGAGAGGGGGGAGAGAGATGGAGACAGGGAGAGAGAGAGAGAGGGAGAGAGAGACAGAGAGGGGAGAAAGACAGAGAAAAGAGAGACAGACCGTGAGAAGAGAGGGAGAGAGAGACAGGGAGGGAGAGAGACAGGGAGAGAGGGAGAGGGAGAGAGAGAGGAAAAGAGAGAGAAACGGAGAGAGAGGGGGAGAGACATGAAAGAGAGGGGGGAGAGATAGAGACAGGGAGAGAGAGAGAGGGAGAGAGAAGAACGAGAGAGAAAAAAGAGAGACAGACCGTGAGAAGACAGAAAGAGTGACAGAGAGAGAAAGGAAGGCCAACAGTAAGAAGAGAGTCACAGAGAGAGAGAGAGAGATGAAGGATAGAGAGAGAGAGGGAGAGAGAGCGAGAGAGAGAGAGAGAGGAGAAAGAGAGAGAAAAGAGAGACAGACAGTGAGAAGAGAGAAAGAGTGACGGACACAAAGGGGAGAAAAAAGAGACCAGCATTGAGAAGAAGAAGAGATAGACTTTGAGGAGAAAGAAAGGAAGGCCAACAGTAAGAAGAGAGTCACAGAGAGAGAGAGAGAGAGAGAGAGAGAGAGAGAGAGAGAGGGATGAAGGATAGAGAGGACAAGATATTTATATATAAGAGAGAGAGAGTGAGAGAAAAGAAAGACACTACGGAGAGAGAAAAAAAAAGACTGGCAGTGAGGAGAGAGAGAAGCAGTGAATGAATGGGTCTGTAAGTGGGTGAAATAAAAATCCAGAAAGGTAGAGCGAGAGAAAGAGGCAGACAGTGAGAATAAAGAAAGTTAGTCAGAGAGAGAGAGAGAGAGAGAGAGAGAGAGAGAGAGAGGGACAGGATAGAGGGATGTTGAGAATGAGAGCAAGAGATATAGTGAGAGACGCAGTGAGGAGAAAGAGAGAAAAGAGAGACAGACACTAAGGAGAGAGAAAAAGAGAGACTGACAGTGAGAAGAGAGAAAGAAGCAGACAGTGAGAAGGAGAGTGAAAGATAGAGAGAGGGGAAAGTGGGAAAAAGAATGAGAAAGAGGAAAAAAGTATGAGAGAGAGAGAGGAGAGAAAGAAGTAGACCGAGTGAGAGAGAAAGAGAGAGAGAGGGAAAGAGAGAAGAGAGTGAGAGAGAGACTGTGAGAGAGTGAGAAGACAAAGAGGCTGAGAGAGGGAGAGAGAAAGAGAGGGAGCAAGAAAGAAAGAGAGAGGGAGAGAGAAGGAGAGAGAGATAGACTGTGAGAGAGTGAGAAGACAAAGTGGTAGACAGAGTGAGAGAGAGAGAGAAAGAGAGAGAGAGGGAGCGAGAAAGAAACAGAGAGAGGGAGAGAGAGGTAGACTGAGAGAGAGAGAAGAGAAAGAGCCTGACAGAGTGAGAGAGGGAGTGAGTGAGAAAAAAAAGAGAGAGGGAGCGAGAAAGAAAGAGAGAGAGAGGGAGAGATAGATAGACTGAGAGAGAGAGAAGAGAAAGAGCCAGACAGAGTGAGAGAGGTAGAGAGAGAGAGAAAAAGAAAGAGAGAGAGGGAAAGAGAGAGAAGGAGAGTAAGATAGACTGTGAGAGAGAGAGAAGAAAAGAGGCAGACAGAGTGAGAGAGAAAGAGAGAGAGAGGGAGAGAGAGATAGACTGAGAGAGAGAGAGAGAAGAGAAAGAGCCAGACAGAGAGAGAGAGGGAGCAAGAAAGAAAGAGAGGGAGGGAGAGAGAGAGAAGAGAAAGAAAGAGAAGGAGAGTAAGATAGACTGTGAGAGAGAGAGAAGAAAAGAGGCAGACAGAGTGAGAGAGAAAGAGAGAGAGAGGGAGAGAGAGATAGACTGAGAGAGAGAGAGAAGAGAAAGAGCCAGACAGAGAGAGAGAGGGAGCAAGAAAGAAAGAGAGGGAGAGAGAGAGAGAAGAGAAAGAGAGAAGCTGAGTAAGATAGACTGTGAGAGAGTGAGAAGAAAAAGTGGCAGACAGAGTGAGAGAGAAAAAAAGAGAGAGAGGGACAGAGAGAGAAGGAGAGTGAGAGACTGTGAGAGAGTGAGAAGAAAGAGGCAGACAGAGTGAGAGAGAAAGAAAGAGAGAGAGAGAAAGAAAGAGAGAGAGAGGGAGAGACTAGATGGGGTTTATCAGGAAGGGAAGCGTATAATTGCTAACATGTGTAACTACATATGCTCAAAGCCACAACTTTGATTAGTTAACTACATGAAAGCTCTGATCCTGTTAGTTCTTTACTGCACACTTTATTCTCCACAGGAGACGCGTAGAGGCCGGAACATCACTCACCGCACACTAGATTAACTTTCCATTGCTCTAGCAGACATACACACAGAGTTCTAACCTAATTCCAGCTCAGATTCAGTCTCTTAGACATTAAAGACAGAAAGATGTTCTCCAGCTTGTTTTAATAGAGAGTTTTGTTAACTGAAGAACCAAATACAATAAACAACACAGTATATCACTGACTGGTCTACAGTTCTCTATGAATACAAGTCACTGATTTTCCTTTTAACAGATATTGATATACAAACAAAAACACTCAACAAACAATGATAGTGTTTAACAGCAGTAGGTGTCGCACGGTATATGTAGAGTGGTGAGACAAATGAGTCGGACTGAAATACCAGCTACATGGACATGACACCTTTAAACACCAACCCAAACGAAATGACCCAGATAAAAGATAAAAATAACTTAATATACATCAATGAAAGTTGTGCGTCACCACTGAATGTACAGATTTTGCTTATTTGAATATAAATTTGTGTGACTTCACAGGAAAAGACCTCCGTCAGCATTTTCATAACTATTCAGTCTTACAACTTGTATCCTGCAGACGTCTGGTTCCTATCACCACCACTGTGAACAATCCTGACTTGTTTAGTTTCTCTAGAACACAGCATTTTATATTATACCATTCTATGTTTATACCGTAACAAATTATACCTTACCGATGCAGAGAAAAAATTTTAAAATAGGTGGAGTTCCCTTATCAGTGTTTAATTTAAGATAATTGAACAAGTGGTTACATGTCTGCAGAGTAGCCAGCGCTTTCAAAAGATGTACAGTAAAATAACTTTATAAAGAAAGGTTTTTGTCCCGACAGTGATGATCTGTGTTTTTCTTCATGATGATGTCAGTTGTGCTGTGGTTTAGAGTTGGAAGACTACAGCCTTTGCTGATGTTTTACTATTCAATTTAAATGTAATCACATTTTTATGATTAATTATATAGTTAATAAGGTAATCAATCATATTTACATTACATGTACATTTTGTATTGACCGAGTATGTGCTTATGATGGGTTTCCCCATTTGTATCAGTGAGTGTGTTGCATGCATTTAATAATCTGATAACTGCAGAAAGTCAGATTTTATCATTAAATCAATCAATATGTATTTACAGGCACTTGAGTAATCGCATAATGGGAAACTCCCCAGACTTAAGCTTTGCAACTAGTGGAAAAATGTGGCTGACATAAACAAAACATAAGATTACAACTAGTCACTTAAGATTAAAGTATGAACACACATCAACTACAAGATAAATAATAGAAATCCTTTGTTTTGTCAAGCAAATATTTCAATTCAGCATCACTACCAACAGTAGTTTGTTGACATCTCTTGGTCGCTGTGTTAAGCACTGCTTGTTTATATGTGTGGTCTATACTGTGGTCTGTTTGGATGCATGGTCAAGCTGAGAATTAAGAAAGGAATCAGAGTAGGAATGAATTCCCATTCATTCATCAGCTTTAAGTAATCAGCGTCTGCTGTTTACATGACCATTTGAATAATCAGATTACAACTGACAGTGCATGCAAACACACTCACTGTCAACACCTGAAGTAGACATGTGTATATATACAGTACTGTGCAAAAGTTTTAGGCACTGGGGGACGTTATTTAATTTAAAAGGCTTTTCCAGACAGGAAGCTTTTATTTTTTTAGCAATTTCTCAAGAAACATTTAAGTAGTATTACATATATCAGTGTGTTTATTTAACCCTTTCCAAGCTTCTCCTTCTCCAGTATTATTTACAGTTCTCATCTAATACCTGCTTTGACTGCTCAGTACTTCATTAAGCTAAATCAAGATTGCTGCTGAAGGAACTGAACCCATTCATACAATGTCTGGGGCATCCAGGAGAAATCTGGAACTACACTTTGTTCTTCAAACTGGAGCTCAAGATATGATCTACTTCTTTCACAATACGATATTTATGTTACTTTGTATTGTGTTTATGATGATTTACTTCTGTTCTAATGATATCTGGTGTTCTTACTGGTGAATATACACTTATTGATAAGATTTTAAATAATGAACTTGGGTGCCTCAGACTTTTTGCACAGTAGTAGTAGTAGACTTTTTGCACAACAATTGCTTTTCTCAAGATTAAAATCAGAATAAAAAAAATCTATAAGTACTGATCTGCAGTTTTAACTGATCTCCTTGCTGGTTTCAATGATCGTTGGCAGTAACTGTGATTTAATTGTGATTTAATTTAATAAATATAAAGAAAATAATATTAATACAAAAGAAAAAAATACAGTAATATTTCCTATGCGACTATAGTGTGAGTCAATATTTAGCAACTTCGTTATTGTAAAGTGTGGCTTGTATTGGAAGTCAATGTATTTTCAGTGTAGGCCAAGAAGACCAAGACTTCTGCAGGACAGAAGCCTTTACAAAATGGTTGGAATCAAGAGGTCAGAGAGGACCTTTTAGTGACCAGTTCATTTAGTGTCTGGCCACAGCTTTGCTTCACAATCCTCAGACGTCTGCATAGCCAGCGTTCATGAGTGTAATCAGTTTCTCTTAGAGCTGTTAGAGTTGTTGTTGTTGTTGTTATCAGTTGTAGCTGTCTTTGCGTAGTGCTGTGCGATCTGAAGGGACGGTCTGGAGGTCCGGGCTTTTGTACAGGTTACTGGTCCCCATACTGCTCAACAGTGAGTCCGAATAGCACCAACAACACAAACAAGACTGTGAAAGAGAGAGAGAGAGAGCGAGAGAGAGAGAGCACTTTAACCGTTAGAAGTGTACAGTTAGAAGTGTACAGTTACTTTACTATCTATCTACATTAAATAATTACAAAAAACTTAGAAGTAATACCATAAAAGCAGATAGAAAGAAAAGATAAAGAGAGGAATAAGAAAGCCAAGTGTTAAGATGGTGAAGGAAAGAGGATAAAGAAGGAGCATCTATACCTTGAAGCAGTTTTTAAACTTTTTGCTGACGAAGAAGAGTATGATGGGGTTGATGCAGGAGTTTATGGTTGCCAGATTGATGCTGAGATAATCCAGTATCAGCAAGAAACTAGAGAGAGAGCGAGAGAGACAGTATATTAACACTGTGTTTCATATAGGAATTGATAAAGCACCGATTCCAGATTCACAGTACTTAACAGTTAATTCCATTATTTTTTAAAATCATAATTAAATCGTAGAAATGTAAACAAAATCATTCAGAGGGGTTTGCACAACTTCTGGGTTTGTTGAGATGTAAGTCAAGACTAATTGCTCATGAATAAAATAACAAATGGTTTTATTGTGTATGTGTGTGTGTGTGTGTGTGTGTGTGTGTATGTGTGGGCATATGTGTGTATCTTACCTGAGCAGATTGCAGCGCTCTTTGTCGTTCGGAGAGTAAACCATTTTCTTCAGAAGGCGGCTCAGGTGCAGAGGGAACCAGCACAGAGCAAAGATCAGCACCAGAGAAAACACTGCCTTCGCTACCTCACGCCTCTGCCAACACACACACACACAAACACAACTCATCTACAAATGATTCCTCTCAATGTGACACCGATTTAAAGTTTGAAGAAGATTCACTGAATCACTTCTGAATGATTCACTTCGCTGAGATGTTTACAATGTCAAGTCAAGTCAAGTCAAGTTTATTTGTATAGCACTTTTACAACGATGTTGTCTCAAAGCAGCTTTACAGAAGTTTTAAAAACAGACAGTTACAACATATCCCCCAGTGAGCAAGCCAGAGGCAACAGTGGCAAAGATAAATTCCCTCAGACTGGAGGAAGAAACCTTGGGAGGAACCAGACTCACAAAGGGAGACCCATCCTCCTCTGATCAAACAGTATTTACAGTTTAAACTAAATACCAAAGAAAAGAGTCTCTGTTTGAAATCTGGATAACAAAGCTTTAGAAGCTGCACAGGTAGAGGCTTTATGTAAAGTGGGCGTGAGCTAAAACAGTCCCATCCTATCTCAATGCTGGTGCATCTGGATGGCACAATGTACAGTTGACTGTGAGTCATCTCTAAACCGTTTATTTGTTTTCAGTGAATCATCCCTGATGGACAAACCTGTTTGAGGTGTTCACTCAGAGCGATTCTCAGGCATCCTTTTCTGTGGTTCAGCATCTCGCTGGTCATCAGAGTGTAGAAGATGGCCGTGCAAAGCAGCGGCACGCAGAAATAAAAGCCAAACAGCCACCAGTCCTTTGCATCTCTGTAAAACTGCACACATAAAAACATATGTGGATATGGTGGATGCTTTTTAAAGATGCTTTCACCAAGCAATCAGTCTTAGATTTAATTGCAATTCAGTCCTATTTGATTATTTTGGTACTATTAAGAATAACAAATGCCGATGTCAGAACAGTGCTGTAATACTTTTAATTTGTTTACTTATTTTTCTTTTTGCTAAGTAAAAATATATTTACACAGCCTTATATGCACTTATATTTCAGCAAATGTTAGCAATTTCGCAAAATTTTTAATTCAGCACATAAATTGTGCGTGCTCAAACATTTGTATTCCACTATATTATTAATAGCACACTGAGAGCATGAATGTAACTGGGAAACAAGAACTTATACAAAATGGAAATACAGACAATAAAATTATCCACAGAGTATCGATATACATCACGATATAAATCAAATCACTATTGCCTTTTTACTTTAAGTGTGAAGTGAAGATATCTAAATTTAAAAATTTTGTTAAATTGATTTTTATCAACAATATAACAAATGGGGAGTTTCTATCGACTACGGCTTATAGTTCTATCGAGGAAACCAAATTTTCGAGATAATTATCGTTATCGTTTTATCTCCCAGCCTTATATGTAGCACCAAAAAGTCTTTTTCTATTACTACAAGTGTTACATCATAACAATACAAAAACCGTTTTGGGTCTACAGGGATTTCCAGGCAGTCCAGATCGTTGTAGGAAGGGCAGTAAAAGTATAGGCCTCCAGGAGCTCCCTGACAACTAGTTTAACTAATTATTATAAAAGATTAGGTATTTTATAATTCCTGAACTTGTACAGTGTACTATGAGCGATCAGTGCAGTGTTCTGCTGTACTTACAATCATAAACTTGGTCTTTGGATTCAGCATGCAGGTTTGCGTGGTCACATTGTCCCGATTGACGAAAGTGACCATGTTGAAACCCACTGCTTCTGGAATGGCCAGTACGAGGGACAGCACCCAGATACACACAATCTCCAATGCAGTGGAGGAGGGGATGCCCACACCTTGCACGCGACTCCACGAGGCCACAGCACGGTACCTGCACACACACACACACAAACACACACATATTCATAATATCATTCACAGAGGGAACTTCTAAGGTTGCACACTGTTGACTCTGACTGCTCCAAAAATTTGCAGGTCAGAGCCCACCAGCACAGACCTGGTCAGACTGAGAACCGTGGAGTGTAACCCCAGCTTAAAGTGTAACTAGAACTAGGCCAATGAAATGATATTCCAGGTTGTTAAAGTGTTGCTAGGCTGTTCCTATGCCATCCTAGGTGTCCTGATAGCAAGAGGATAGTGGGCCACTGTTGACCCACTAAAGGCAAACCTGTCGATTCACTGGAGTTTTGCTCCAGACGGTGATTAAGCTGGGAACTTTTTAATCACTCAATTTCTGCTCACGGTCCAATCTATTTATTTTTTCTTCCTAAATCAGTTTAGTAAATAATTTGAATGCAACTCAAGCTCATCAACAACATTTTTGGTTTGTTTGGTTTGTTTTAGACCTAGTCATTAGTTTCTAATATTTGTCTATGTTTATTTTTTTAGAATAAAACAACATTCTACTTCTTTTTTATTTAATAAAACCAACTAGATATAAAACCCAATTAGTCTTTGTATGGATGACAGTGACCTGGGAGGTCTGAGGGCGGACCAGCAATGGCAAAAAGTCAGTGGGGTGCTGATCTTATCAAGCCAGTGGACCTATATGTATATATTTACTATCTTGGTGGTTACTAAGTTTGGCCTTCACTATGGTATCCCAAAAAGATTGCTCATGTGTTGCTGTTACTGTGATATTGAAAACTGAGACCCATGAAAATAAATAATAAACAACAAAGCTACTACTACTACTACTACTACTACTAATAATAATAATAATAATAATAATAATAATAATACTGCTGCTACTACTACTACTGCAACTAATACTAGTACTATTTCTACTGCTACTACTACCTCTACTACTACTACTAATTATAATAATAATGATACCACTACTACTACTACTAATAATAATAATGACACCACTACTACTACTGCAACTAATACTAGTACTATTTCTACTGCTACTGTTACTTGTACTACTACTACTACTACCACTAATACCAATACTAATACTACTGCTATTACTACTACTACTACTACTTTTACAGCTACTACTACTACCACTAATACCAATACTGTTGCTACTACCTCTGCTACTACTACTACTACTATTACTGCTACTACTACTATAAATACTACTACTACTGATAATACTACTAATAAGCTTATAAAAAACAGTAGAATATGTTTGTCAAGCCAACATAAAGCAGTAAAATGTAAGAAGAATAATATGTTTGAAGGTAGAACAGCACAAATAAAAGAACACAGGTTCAGTTTTTGACTTTTTGGTGCCACAGAGTAGCATCAGCACAGCTGGTATCAGATGGTAACCTTTAATATTTCATTGCTTTGTAAAAAGTTATGGTGACGTGAACATATGTATGTATGTGTTTTACCTGTCGACACTCAGGGCACACAGGTTGAGCACCGTTATCCCAACAGAGGCCTTCTGGAGGAATGGAAACAGCTTACACAGGAACAGACCAAACGGCTGGTCAGCAAATGGCCACCTCATCGCCAACAACTACACCCACAAAATAAATAAATTAAAATCATGTTTTATTCAATAGCAGGTTATAATACCAGAATTTAGGTGGGAACAGTACAGTTGTACACAATAGTTTGAACACCCTTTGTGAAATGTTTTGTTGATTTTTTTATTAAATTTTGTGCACAATTTGTGTTTGTATGCTGATTTTAAAGAGGACCTTATGCTTCTCTGTTTGTCTCTTTCCTTTAGTGTGTGTTTTAGCTGTCAGTGCATGCACTGACTACAAACTCTCTCCCATTCTTTTCTCAGCCTCCTGAAATGCCTCTTTGAAATCCCAGCCCTTTTTTCTGTAACATGGTGACCTCATCTCATGACAAGGTCCTTATTGCCCATCTACCTGCAAGCTTGGCATGCCCACACAAAACTGCTCTGGTGGGTTATCAATGAGACTATGTTAGGCTCAATGGGAGGAGGGGCTTAAAGATACAGAAGGGTGAATACAGATGTACAGTAGGAGAAAAATACTGTGTTTTGAAAATATAAAGCTCTAAAATAAAGTTATAGACACTAAAAATGGTCCATAATATGTCCCCTTTAACTTTTATGTATAGAACCTTTAGCATAACTTTTGCACAGACCACTTTTTTTTTTGTTTTAGCAATATGGTAAACTCATTTTCTCACATTTGGAAAGCAGCAAAACATGTCATTTGACCAGGCCATCCAAATTTTTACATTAGACTGTATACTAGACACGGAACTTGGATTAAAAGTGTCAGATCGAGATCTTTCTGAGCTACAGCTCTGCAGAGTTCATCAGTTAGCAAACCTGCAATTTAACTCCTCATCTAATTTCTAACATCTTCAAGAGATTAGAGTTCAACCAATGGAAAATGCTGACTTTTGCAAAACCGTGGCCCAGAAAATAAACATGTTGACAGCCCAGACTGAGACACACAGGATTCCATTTAAGGAGAATAAACTGCTGCATGTGTGTGTGTGTGTGTGTGTGTGTGTGTGTGTGTGTGTGTGTGTGTGTGTGTGCTGAGTGTTACGCTGATAGATGTTCCAAAATAAGCGTGTCAGGCTGACCTACTGCTGCGACAACTTCCGTATCAGTAGCAGTGAGTGATGGTTAAAAAGCACAGAGATGGTGATGTAATATCATCTATGTCTCACTAGGCCCACTGTGTTTAAGCCCCTTGTTTACCTTTACATGCATAGTGAAGTTTGTCAGCACTCTTGATTTTGTTTCATATGCATTTGAATACGATTATATGATTATATGTCTAATAATTTATGTTTAATGTGTAATGATTAATGATTTTTTTCAGCCAGTGTATGCCAATGAGCTTTCTAATCAGTCATAGCATTCATAGATAGCTGTCCAGGTACATAACAGACGCAGTACAGTACTGCACCAAACTCAAAAACGACCCTTCTTTAATTCAATTCCCTATAAAAATGACTTTAAATAAAAATGATTCCTTTATCGGTAGATACTTATGAGAAGATATAAGACGAGTCATGGTACATGAATGCAGAAAGCTAAAAAGAATACATCATAAACAAGAGTTTATAGAACTGCAGTTCATATATTTACATACAGGAAAGCTGTAGTGAAAGTGAGTCTCTTAACTATTACACAAGATTTGGTAAGCCACCAAAACTGTGACCATCACATAAACAGCACTTAAGCTTTCATCTTTGAGAGATAGGAGAAGATTGAGCACCGCTCTTGCTTCATTACGGGAAGAAAGAGAAAATAGACACTACCGTAATATGTTTACTCGCAACTCGTGTTCGGGACTAAAGTCTTAACGAAGCAGGTTCAACCTAAAGCAAATTTCTTTAGTTTCTGGAAACCTAATTAACACATGCACCTGAATCCATCATGGTTATGACAAGTTAGCAGTTGCGTAATACATAGAGTCAACAAAGAATGAAACATCACACTTAGACATCAAACTAAGATAAAACATTTGCGATAGTAAACAAGCAGCACAGTCACTACAGCCACTGGGGTTATATCAAACTAAGCTTAAAAAGTAAACCAACTTCCAGTCATCAGCAATACACAATTAATTAGCCATAACATTTAGGCTGCTTGTGGTGGTCATTGTTATTAGTTGGCCACTAATTTGAGCTAGCAAGATGCCTCCCCACCCCCAGCCCCCTCCGAAAAAAAGAAAAACCTGCTAAGGGCTCAAAGACACTAGAGCTGGCCCTGATTTTCAACTTTATATGAATGCCCTATTCATGCAGGATCCTAGTCTTGAGTTAGGGCTTGTTCGAATCCCAACTTCCTACAAATATAATAAAATACCACATATCTTACTTTATAGATGTGGATGGGGATGTCGATGGTGATATAGATAAGGTCCCCCAGGGCCAAGCTGGCGATGAGGGCATTGGGCCCGTTCCTCATGATCTTATTGTGGCAGATGATCCTCAGTAAGGTGGCATTGCCCACCATGCCCACCACAAAGATGATGCAGGAGAGCACAGTGTTCACGTACTTAAACACCAGATTCACGGTCATCCTTTTTTCGCAGGAGGGCGGTGGTGGAGAGGAACGGGCAAATGAACCATTCCCAGGAACGAAGGACAAAGAAGAGGAAGATGACTGTGAGGAGGCACGAACGGTGCGTTCAGACTCGGGGGTCATGACCACTGACCCCTCCAGCTCCAAGAGGAGGGGCAGGGGTGAGAGGCTAGGGTGGGTGGCTGCAGGGTCATTGGAGAACAGGAAGTCATTGGAGGAGTTTGATTGGCAGTAGCCGCAGCTCATCAGCGAGCAGGATATGGCTGTGATTAACGCAGTGACCCAGGCCATGGTGGGACACCTCACATTAATGGTTGCCCAGGAGTGCTGAAGAAGATGTTTTTCCAAACTTCAACTAGAGGAAAAAGAGAAAAGTATGGCCAATCAATCACTCGTAGGTCAATCAGGAAACTTGGGTTGTATTACAAGAACCCTGAGTTTAATCACAGTACAGATTACTATGTTTACTATTATTGTGTTTATAGATCACTGTAAGTTTGAGATGTAAAGATGTAAGAGATGTAAAAGAAAACCTTTTATTCATTTAATGTTGCATGTTCTTTATATTTGAGACAATTATATGATATATTTTTCCTCACAAGTTTCAAGTGAAAGAAATCTAGTCAATATATATGATATTTCTCATATAGAGACTGCTTATTATAAGATTGTAGGAAGGTCTGGACATTTGTCATTTGTTTTAAATGGTGTAAGTACATTGGTAGACAATTGTACCTGCTGGAGGAAATATGCTTAGAACAAGCCAAGGCTTACTAAAACCATTAAAACAAGCAAAATAACTGTATCATGAGTTAAACAATCAAATAATACATGTACAACAATCTCGAAATTTAAAATATTAGATATATTGACTTTGAGATTTTAGTCTAGATTTATTTGCCCAAAATTAACAGTGATTACATATCAAAATGTGTGATCTCTGTAAAGGATGTTCATATATTTTCACTTAGAAAATCAGCAAAACAGGCTGGGGTGACTGGGGTGGTCAAACGTTCAATGGATATGACTTAAACCGTGTCAGAATATGGAGAGTTTGATGTGAAATGTTCAATTCTAGAGAATCTTACAGAGGAAGAATAGCTCACAGTGGTGGTGAACCAGATGTCTGTAGTCCTTTTAAAAGTTAGAAAACTTTTTTAGATTTACACCTCTGTTACCATCATCATCATTACATATTTACAGTCATATGACACATTAAATCTGAGTCATTTCAGGAGCTTGCCCTGCAACAGACTATGCGTTCACTCCCACCATGAGATGATGAATTTGAACCTCAGTGATGCCACATTTTTCATAAGTGGGAGTCAGAGAAGAAAATGTCAACTGAAAAAATTAATCTAAATAAATATAATAATGTAATAGTTCATCATTTTAAATATGCCTGGAAAAAAAATAGTCTATATAGCACCAAAAGGGTTCTTCTACTAGTACAATGTCTAGCTTATATAGGTTTTATAAAGAGCTGCTTTCAAAAAAGCTTCTATATAGAATCATGTACATCACATTGTATATGATTCCATCAATCTGAAGATGATGGAAATACCCCTTTTATCACCCAGAGCGTTCTTTAAATGGAAGCCATAAGGAACCATGAGTTGGCAGAAATTTTAGCTAACTAAAAACTTTGAGTTGGATAAACTCCTTAGTTGAGTTAACTTGAAGAAACTATGTTATCACTTGCATCTTAATTTTCAGATGAGCTGACCTTCATTTTAACATTTTAATATATATATATATATATATATATATATATATATATATATATATATATATATATATATATATATATATATATATATATATATTATGTATTATAGCCCATATCGGTATTGTCCATATCTGGAAGTGGAGAAAACAGTCCCTGCTAGTAGAAAACAGATACTATGTTGTTGAGAGTAGGAATATAGTTTTAGTGTGAAGTTGGTTAATGAGTTAAAATAAAGAACTATGTTTGTAGACATCATCAGTTTTTATTGTTACCACGTAAAGAAATTCTGAGTTCTACTTTAAGAACCTGCCACACAGACAAATATGAGCATGTTTGAATTTTTGATGATATTCCAGTAGATAATCTTCAACTGGCACATGGTTTTTCTATGTCATAGTGCTGTAACGACCCATTTCATGATCCGTATCTCTGAGACTAAAACAAATTACGAGCTATGAAAGAAAACAGTGACGGCGCTTTACTGAAGATATCTTAACTCACATTCCACGAACTATAATCACCGCACACAACAAAGCAATGGAGCTGATGTTTAGAGTTCACACTGGGTCAGCAGTGCAGAGAGACCACATGGTTTCTCTTCAGAGGAAATAACAGTCATTTTGCAGCAGTTAGAGAGAGAGAGAGATAAAGAGAGAGAGAGAGAGAGAGAGAGAGAGAGACAGAGAGATGGGGAGATACGGAGCGGAAAGATGAACAATTAATCGAAGAATAAACATCATTCTCCTTTAATGTGTGTTAAGAGGGAAAGAGAGAGAGAAAAAGTAAACAGATAAGGCGAAACTGGCAAAGAGAAAGAAAAAACACAAGTTTACTACTTAAAAAATGTTATGTCCTACAAATGATTCTTCAAGCATTCCTTCAAACTCTGAAGAACCATCTGCATGCTTAAGCGGTTCCTCAGATAGATGGCGCACATGCTATATGTGGTTCTACACTATATAGAAAAAAGCCATTAATTACAATTACAATAGGTTAGTATCCATGCTACTTTGCTACATGCTAGTTTTAAGTTAATTAAATTTAAAAGAGCCCTCTTCTTAAGTGTGCATCAATGTACACCAGTTTTTGAGCATTTAGAAACATCATTCAGTAGTTGATGTTTTTAATTATGTTAAATGGAATTAGTTGCTAAAACATGTATAACATGATAACTTTTAAATAAATATAACATTCGGAATGAAAACACATCTGAAAACACATTTAGTTCCTTTACTGAATAAGTATTTCAACAAAAGTAAGATTTTTATGTATAAAACCAACAACGTACAACTGAACACATAAACTTTGTTTCAAAAACCTACTGACTGTGAACCATTCATTACAATGAATGACCCATAAGAGGCGTTCATTGTAACAGACTGACAGGGAAAACAGAGTACATTGTAAAATAATCACTGTTTTAAGTTAGTGTTCAGGCTGCCTTAACATTTTTAGTTTACTGAATTTTAAGTAGTACATTAGCAGAATAAGAATCTGTCCAGAAATGTATTATTTGAAGTTCAAATTATTTTTTCAAGTTTTTTACAGTGTATATATACTATTTATGGAACTTTTACAATGAAGTATAAGAGAAAAGTTTCTATAAGTTACTATAAGTTACATTTTCAAAATAGAGTTATATTACAGTTAAATAGAATAATAATGGTTCTAATAATGGAACTCTGGGGCTTACAGTCAATTCAGTACTCAAAAACACAAACGGCTAATAAAGTAAACATTAACAGTGTATCTCGAACAATGTCAGTGTGACTAAAATTCACAGACAAGGTTGGTTTATGGAAATTCTTCTGCATAAACCATGTTTTTTACCCTGTTACGTCTTACCTTGCATTCAGTTCTGCCCCACAACTCTTACATCCTGTACAAGCTCTTACTTTATATATATAAGCAATCGAGATACATATGACAAGTGATTCCAAACTTCTGAACAGTTATTGTAAATGTCTGTCACTCACCTTCCACTAGTTTCAGGCCAGCGTAAGTGATTTACATGGGTCGTCTTCAGTTCCTGCTGTGGAGCAAAGTGAGTTTCAGTGTGCGGTTGATTTGGGTGCGAAAAGGAGTGAGTACACGAGTGTGTGTTGACAGTTGGAGCAGGACAGAAGTTAAACGGTGTGACGTCCCTTATAGGACCCTCCTTCTCTCTCTCTCTCTCTCTTTCTTCCTCTCTCTCTCTCATTCTCTCTGTGGGATGTGGTTTTCCTGGCATGTTACTATTTCACATCTAACTTACTAGAGAACCCCCAGCCACACCCCCGTCCCCCAAACCACATGGACGCACACCAATATACTCAACAAGTCTCTTCAGAACTGAGCGCCCGTCTGTGGAATATGAACAGAAACTGTTTAAAGCCCATTTCAATTTACTCTGCAGTTCAAGATCAGTGCAACCACATGAAGAGTAAAGTGAATCCTAATACTTGTTTTATTAACTCAGAAACCTTTAAGAAACCACAAGAGACAGAAAGACAGACCCAAATAATATTACTTTTCAATAGATTAGATCAAGATTAGCCAATTAATTAGTTGTTAGAAGTTTTTATTGCTCTCATATTCAAATTACACAATTCCAGATTCACTTACACTGTAATTAAGTAATTTGTTACATTACTGTATCAAGACATTTGAGTCAATATCAACATTAAAGGATGTGCAAGTGCAAACTATAAAGATGCTTCATCAAATTCACTGCTGATTTTCTGCTGATTTCAATGAGCTTATGGTCATGCAATTTCAAGATCGCTGTCACTTCTGAAGTTAGACTAGACTAACACAAACAAACATTTGCAAACATTTTTCTGTTGAACAGCTCTACAGTTTTCTCTTTTGGTTCCTTTGACCTATCAGCACATGTCCCATGCTTGTACTCCTTCAGGGTTAAATTAGCCAAAGTGTTTCTTTTTTTCTTTTTTAAAATTGAATTCTTATTAAATTCACCAAACTTTTCTTCATGTCACTGATTTTCTATTAGCAAAAGTTTGTTTCCATATGCTCTCACAAACCTTGTTTAAAATTACTCATATTTTTATTCTGTAATTCTGTAAACCCCACGTCCCCACACAGACACACACACACAGCATTCAGTAAGTTTACCAGTTACAGTAAACAACTGTCGTAAATATTAAAACAAAATCCAGCCAAAGGTCTTCTGAATATTCACAGAGACCACTCGGCAGGCTGTGTATGGGGGTGGGGGTCGGTAGGAGGACACCCTGTCCAGAGGCCGTATTTGGGAAGGTCTCCAGAGAAGGAAATGCTCTGATGGGAATCTACTTCAGTAGGCTGTGTACACTGGAATATGACTGTGGACGTGCCTGTTTACTGTAACTTATACATTGCAGTCTGTGTATGTGTGTGTGTGTGTGTGTGTGTGTGAACATACCCATGATGCTAATATGACTTGATGCTTTGCACCTAATTATATATTTATTGGCTATTTTAGCTGAAACACTGACCAGACAGATTTATTTTATAGACACTGACTGCAGGCCACTTGTTGCTGATCTTCTTATTATCCCCAAAATATTCAGTCAGGTAAGTCAAGCTTGGTTTAGTCATTTGGGGTGGCACGGTGGTGTAGTGGTTAGCACTGTCGCCTCACAGCAAGACGATCTGGGTTTGATTCTAGGTCCGGGCTGTTCTGTGTGGAGTGTGGTTTCCTCCAGGTACTCCAGTTTCCTCCAACATGTCCAAAGACATACATGGCCATGCAATAGACTGGCGAACTGTCCATGGTGTACCCTACCTTCGCCCGATGACGCTGGGATTGGCTCCGGTGACCCCAACTAGCAGGATTAAGCGGCAGATAATGGATGGATGCATGGTTTAGTCATTTGTTCTCCTAACTTAATTTTTTTAAGAACCACAACGGGACCTCAGTTAAGTCAACAACAACATCTAAGCTGAGTTTACTAATGAGAATAAAATGGTAAGTGTGCTGCATTACTTTAAACTAAACTTAAGTTTCAGGTTAGGACTCTTGGTGTGGAGACTGGGTCACCTAGGGGAAAGTCTGGCTATAAAGTGACCCATGTATTGATGAGTACAGTTTTCAGTTGTGCTTTATTCCACAGATCAGTAATAAATAGGTGATGATATAGTATATTATAATAAGTTGTACTTACCTAAAAAAAGAAATCAAATGTGAATTATCTTCATGCATTTATTTTTAAAGTATTTTTTAAGTTTACTTCTCACAAGAAAGCAGAGTAATATAATTATAATTGTTAAGGTGCCACAGAATATATTCACTCCGTATTTTTGATTGTTCTCTGATGTTCTACATAGAAGTTATGTGACATTGATCAGGGTGAAAATGTCCAGATGGAGTTTTACACATCCTATGATGTGGTCCAATAATGAAGCAAAGTGTTTTCCATTTTTTGTTTAGCTTATAAATAACTAGATGAGCTCTGATCTGATTGTCTGCTTCACAACAAAACACTGCAATGATCACACAAAAGCCACACGTTGAAACACACACAGGCAGGAAAATAAAATGAACCTCTGTGTAAGTAAATTAAGACGCTATGTTATTCAGTTAGCTACGTTAGTTACTTGGAGCTTGCTAGTAGTTAAAGTTAGCTATACTAGCTACTCGCTTCCCATCTCAGTATCAACACAAAGTAGATTCAAGTTGTTAGTCACTGTGAAACTTTCAGTTTAAGATGATCTTCTTCAACCAGCAAAAAGTGATAAACTCACACAGCTTGGCTGCTATTACAGGTTACTGTTGGGGTTGTGAGGCTAATAAAGGTGGAACTGCTCGTCTCTTCAGTCTTTGCTGTCCAGTTTCTTTGAGCAACTGTCCAGAGAGAAATGTGCAAAGCAAAATAACAACTTTGGAATAATGTAGTCCAGAACCTGGTTAAGGATGTGGGTGCTGAAGTTGGCATCCTATTTGCAGCTTGTTTAGTTTGTGTTCTTGTTTTGTCCATTCCACCATAAATGGTGCCATACAACATTTCAATATGAATCTTGGTGCTACTTGGTTACTACTCATACACATGGTCAAAAGTTTGCAAATATTTACAATAATTTTGAACCATCTCAGCCAATCAGATTTCAGATTTTGAACTACTTGTTTAATATTTTTGATGGATCCTTTATTTTAAACTTGCTGGTTAACAATGAATCACTTACTAGTCAAAAAGAATTATCCAAAAATTGCTTCCGCACCCCTCCCTTTGCATTTCACGTGAGTGAGCTTTCCGTTCTTTGGACACGTGTGGTGGTGTTAATCAACCGTATGCTACAGACGTGGCAGGTGGCGGTTAGTTTGGGAAAAAAAATCTCCATTGTAATGAACAGGAATGTACATAATCCAGACTCAGGTGTATAGATCAATACAAATGCCATTGGTGGTGCTTGTGGCATCACCTATTGCAGAAGTGACTGCCTTAAATTTGTACTTGTGTTCTCACAAATCAATTGCACTCTCCTCTCTAACATCTGAAACAAAGCTGTGGTCGACCTTTGATGCTGGGCCTTGACTCAAGAGAGTGGGAAAGCGAGAGAGAGAGAGTTATTAGCTAGTAAATCTGATTCATGGCCATTGTGGCTGAAAGGCGACAGCATGTTATTGTTTACTTTCAGATGAATTTGCTTGTGGACCACACACATGGAGATGCATAAACACATACACACACACACACACACACAAACACACAAATACATTCTACTGTATGGTTCCTTCTAATGGACGGATGGATGCATTGATGAAGAAGAACAATAACAAGAACAACCTTGAAAGATTTAAGTGATACTACATTGAAAGAATCACGAATCACACATTTCTTTCAGAGCAGATCAAAGGTCGCCTTGTGCCGAGAGGCAAACCGCTGGGAGCAATTACTGCCATGACCTCATGAACCTTGACCTATGGGCAGCATTACGACTGCCACCACCTTATGTTATAGTCTTAAGATTCAAGATCCCTCCTTCCAAACACATATGTAAACGTTATTATGTTGAACAAATCACAATATCAAAGTGTGGTTGATAGGCAAGCGAGCAGTGACGTTATTTAAGATATTTCATTTCTACATGCAAAAATATAATCACAGAAGACGAGTAGCCCAATTTCTGTGGTCTGATCACTGACTAACTTAAACACAGATCACTTCAGACTAGTTCTGTTCTATTAGCTTCTATTCATTTATTCCGTTTGCTAGGAGCACATCAATGCAGTAAAGTCTATGATTACGAGTACTCCATTCACACACATCTGCCTCTGATGAGCTTCTCAGAGTTAATTGGCCTATAGCTCAAGGCTCATAGGAAACTAAGCAGCTGTTTCAACAGCTTAGCCAGACAGATGTTGATTAACTCCGCCTTATGTGGTAGCTTTTCAGTGGAAACCGATTTCGAAAACACTTGCAGTTGTGTCATGAATGAATTTCCACTACAATAAAAAAACAAATGATGCTTCTGTTTGGGATGTTCATGCAGCAGGCAGTATCTTCCACCTTTGTGACACAACACACACCTCCTTTCTTAGTAACAGGTACTTGATTTTGGAGATAAACAGTAAACAACGGGCAACAAACAAACGGTTCAGTTTTTTTCCTTACAACAACACTGAACACCATCTGCTTATAAGGCATGTTATTTATGTTAAGGGTTGCTTAATTTAATCCATTATGATATAATAAATATTAGTAATTCTTTTGATATCAATACTTATTATACTATGGTCTATAATGTGTTTACAACCACATTTAACAGAAGCATTAAAGAAATGTAGTATTTGTAGCTTATCTTTTGCTGTGGAGTCTGTACATCTCAACCATCAGTGTATAGAGGCCACCATAGGACCAGTGCTGAGCAGATATTGTTTGAATGATGATAGTCTACCAACCAAAAGTTTCCAATTAACTGTGGGCCTTTGGTCAAAAAACTGACCATTGATGAAGCACTAAAATATGGCTAAAACAAAAGGTACACAGCCAAATATATATTCTTAAACTGCACACCTACAAAGTATTAAGAAAGAGTGCTAATGAAAATGTGGAATTCAGTTACTGCACAGTGAGGAATAAAAGGAAGAGGGAACAGAAACTGGAGCATGACGATGGAGCATTTTAGTTCACAATCATAGCACAACAACTTGTTTGGAAGCTGAGCTTGCTGGACCTGAACACCTCTCCATCTGGAATTGGATCCTAGTCTTCCTCACTAGGAGACTTCAGTCATCGTTCAAGTCGGGATTGGCAAGACCACCAATGCTCTGCTGACTCCAGCACCTCCAATCCCTTGCCGTTTATGCTGTTGACTGTGTTGCAGAGCATAGCTTAAATCACATCCTCACGTTTGCTGAAGATACTACAGTGGTGGGTGTAAATAGCAACAATGAAGAGTCAGCATATAGGAAGGAGGTGGAGCAGCTTGCAGAGAAATGCACAAACAATCTCTCAATGTTAATAAGACATGCCAAGATATAATGTTGAAATAGATGATTGTTGACTCAAAGTTATCACTCTCTATACTGCACCTTACTGGTGGAAAGAGTCAAATACCCCAAGTTCCTTGATGTGCACATCATTGACGACCTAAACTGGACCCTTAACACCACTGGTTTAGCCATAGCAGTGACATCGCTTCCTGCAAAAGGTGAAGAGCAAACCTCCCCCTTCCCCAAGTTGGTGAGATAATGTACACTGTATGTAACATCCACCAAAGACAGGTCATTCATCCTTTTCCATCACTGCACATCTACAATTGAATTCTTTCATCATTTGAATATTATTATGAGACTATGGGATATATGCATATTTATGTTGGGTATGCATGTTTTTTTTCTAAAATGTTATATTTATATAAATATTTAGTGTTATAGTTTATAGTATATAGGTTTATAGTGTGTCTTGCACTGCTATGAGTGGATCAGACACAGCAGTGTTGCTCAGTGTCACTGCTAGACTGAAAATAGTCCACCAACCAGCAGCATCCAGCCAATAGTGTCCTGGGAGCAGCGTTCTGTGTACACTGATGAAGGATTAGGGGGTGACCAACTCAAACGGTGTAGAAAGAGATGAGTACTTCAACAGATTATATCCACACGGTGAACCCACAAGGTAGGAGTGTCTAATATGGTGAACAGTAGTGTCTGCATTGGCAACACACTGAAATATAGAAACAGGAATTTAAACTCGTTCTCTGATGCTTCAGGTCTCTTGGAAACTGCAGTTGAGTCTCGTACAACACTGAGTGGTCATTATTGTGTGCACTGTTTTTTGCGTACTGGGGACAATTAGACTTACGGGCATGTCCAATTGTTGATTCCTTTAGAACAGAAGAAAACTGCTGAACTCCTTTCACCTCAGTTCTGGCCTCCGGCTTTAGCCATAATACAGTATGTGTTAATGTGTGATGTCTAAGTGCTCCTTTAGATATTCATTGTCGCTCAGTCTTGAACTGCTTTTGCTATACCCTAATGACTTTGTGCATTAAGTAGTGCATGTTCTGCAGTCTTCAGTGTTTCTGGCCCTTGTTGTTTTTGTCATATTGATCAAAGCTAATCTAAACAACCCTGCCAATTAGTACCTGAATGAATCTCTAGCTCACTTATTAGTACCTAGAATTTATAAAGTCGCATCAGAGGGGAAGCCTGTGTGTTACTTTGCTGAACAATTGTTTTCAGTCTGATGCTGTTGGTTCATCTGGCTTGATTAGGAACCCTTGCTCACCTGCCTTCTGGACCAGCCCAAGCACCATACGGCTTCTTGCTGCCCAATGAGTGCCATGCCACGGAGCCTTTTGATAATACTGTTGTTTGCGCAGGCTTAAACTGTTTGAACACAAACATTGTTTCCCCCACTTCTCAATACATTCGGTTCTTCTTGTACTCATGCTAACATTTGGTTCTCATTTTCACTCTGATACACTCCTTACAGTAGTCACTGGATAACAGTGGTCTCTCTGTTACTCTGATAGGCCTCCATCATTAGTGATCTCTTACCATTGGTTAATCTAAATCCTTCTGTCCAGGCTGGGTTTCGTTTTTCTTCTTTTTCTCTGTATTCAATGTTGTATAACAATTATAAAACCCTTTATTCTCAATTCAGGGTTTCTTCCACCTGCTCTAGGTTAGATATTCCACACTACTGTCACACCTGGCTTGCTGACTGGGGCTTGATTTCTTCTTTCTGTAAAAGAAATTTGCTTTGTGAAACTGGTTGTTGCAAAAATAATAATAAAATAAACTTTGAATCAGTTGGAAAGTCAGATTGGAACTTGGTAATTAAAGATGGCTGCTTTACACTTCACCAATCCATTCATCCCAAAAGTGACATGATGATGGCTGCATTTGGGAGAGCTTATCTGTTTTCCATGCACCTCAGTTTGCCAATAGCTGGAAATGTAGTTGTACTTCCCCAGAGGATATTAAGACATTTAATAGTAGTCTGTTGTGGTTTCTATTACAGTTATTTAATGCCAGTAAATAAATGTGATATTGCTGTTTCCTTTAACAGAACGTGCTGGTCTCATAAAACTGCTGTAACCAGACGCTTTGTTCTGTAGACATCTAGGCTACATCATTATAATATCGTACAACCAAGATTAGAACCTTAAAGAAGTCTAGTCTTGAAGCAATTTGTCTTGTTTTATTGGGTTGTTAAAAGAAAACCGTTTTCAGTTTCATATTTTTTCTGTGGCACTGGAGCAACCAATCCAACGTCATGAAACAAAAATATTGTTTAGAACTTGTCAGTGGTTTCTTGTCTTCTGCATCCCAAAGAACTTACCAAAGAAAATGAAACCCTTTTAAGTGGCAAACTGCTACCCAACGTTTTCCAAATAAAAATCACACATTACCGCTCACCAGCAGGAGGTGACAGTCTGACTCTAATAACGGATGGAGCAGCTGCTGATTCTGTGGCCTGTTTGTAAACTAATGGGATCCCAATGCTCAGAAAGCTTGTCCATCGGTCACGCTGACAAACTGTTGAGCTGCCAAACTGGTCATCATCATTCCAGTTCAACTGGAACGGGAAATCTCAACCAGCATTTTGGAAACGTGGTGGATGTTCAGGTCTCCTGGTGATAGAGGAATTCTGGAAGAAGCTGGAGAACAGTAAACAGCAATTTGAACTCTTAAGAGGGTCACTACTTTCACAGGCTGTAGAGTGCTAGTTGGTTTGTCTATGTTTTACTGTAAACAAACAGTAGCTAATGGAGTGCAAAGCCCTACAATGCATGGATGAGAAAAAATGCTCTGTAATGGTCAAAACTGCAGTAACTGCAAGCTCAGACAAAGAGCCTACAGCTGTTAACCATTTACAAGGCTACTTTTTTATGGTATTGATGCGGTGGATTAGACTCAGGGCTTTCCAAAATGCCTCATAACATTGCCTCATAAGGGTGTTTAATTTCACAAAAAAAGGAACATTTTATTTTCATTTTCAGTGTTCATAATTTCATTTTTGGGGTCTACTTAAATTTTTCCAAAACACATTTTTTCTTAAACTGTACATATATATTCGCCCTTCATCTGAAAGGCTCTGTTAGAGCTCCTGTGTCTTTAGGCCTCGCCTCCCAATGAGCACAGCATGCTCTAATTGGTCAGTCTATCCACTCTGTTCTGACTGGTCAACCACTAGAGCGGCTGCTACAAGTTCCGCCCACAAACCGCCATGCCGTTTCCTACAATGGCGTCACAAGACTAGACTACTAGACTGAAGTCGCTGACTACATCTGTAGTAGTGCACAAAGTACAGCAACTAGCAATCGTAGGTTTGCTCATAACCTTGTTTGTGCTTAAACGCCCACAATGTGCAATTTTTTAAAGTACAAATAACAGTTTCAATATAGCTTTAATTTTAGCTTAGGAATTGTGCGTACCTTACAGTAGGTGTAAGTTCTGTGTAAAAAAAATAAAAAAATAAATAAATATATAATATATAAATATATAAACTAACAAAGCTAACGTTACTACTTTTCTGTTGTTCTATGAATTCAAATAGCCATTACTTTTTAAAACCTAAATCTGTTTGTTGCTAGATTTAAATGAACTACTCTCAATATAAGAGTTAGGATGGACTTTACACCCCAACTTACTAATAAACATACATTTAGCTGATGCAACCAGTCTCAAATCAACCTGAATGAAAGTACATGAGTACATTGCTTAAAAGAATGACATTATGTGAAGATGAAGGTATGTAATATTCACTTCTTCACTCTTCTCGTTTTGGAAAGAGTTAGCATGCAAAACTTGTTGCTTTTAATTTAACATGGACTACATATACATTCTTTATATTCCCCTAAATAATAATACACTCTATTAAGTATGTGACCATGAAGGCACCTTGTGTTCTAAATGTTTTCCAACAGAAGCTAAATAAAGACTATTATAATCATAATAAACCCTCTTATAATCAGCTCTGGCCAAAAGATAACAGACCTGATGATCTAAGCAATGATTTAAGAGGTTTGGGTTTAGTAAGTCCTTCACTTTTTAATGAATCTCCAGCAGCTTTATATTGTTCTTGCAACTAATTAATATTGAGTGAATTATATTGAGGTATAATCTTAGCAACAGGTGTGAAAAATACCTGCAGTCTCTAATTCTGGCCTAAAGATGAAAAAAGCCAAACCACCACAATCGCAAAAATAACAAAGTGGGGTAAGTAACTAATATCGCATAATGTCTCATCAACTAAAAGCTGCATCAACAGAAAGGCTTTCAGAATAATCCACAGGGTTTCACCAAAATCTTAAATAGCTTATACTCTGTGTACCAGCAGGTGGCAGTATAGGCTAAGAACAATCCCTGCTACAAATCATCTGTTCATAACGTTAGTTTCATATACCTCTGTGCTTAATATTATTAATATAATATAAAAAACATCCCATTGCTGTTTACTTGTTTTTCCAATGAAAAACAAGTATCACCAAAATTGCTACTTTATAGAAGAGGCCAAATCATGTTTTTACTTTCAATGTAAGTCAATGGAACCAGAATTATTTCCAAGTTATAATTGGGCATTTCTATTGGTCCATTCATGATTAAATGTTCACAAAATGTAAATGGCAGCTGTCGTATTCAAATGATATAGAAAAACAAAACAAAAAAATAGACAGTGACGATGTATTAGTCATATAATATATATATATATATATATATATATATATATATATATATATATATATATATATATATATATATATATATATATATATAACATCAAAGCTGCATAATAATGTTATGTTTATGTAATAATATAATAGCTGTTTAAAGTGCAGAGACACTCAAACACAATCACTTTAACAGCTTCAGCAGAAACATTTAATTTCAAACCTCTGGATTTGAACTTGACACGTGACATCACAAAGATTAATAATATTAATGATGTTCATATGTTCAGTGTGAAATGAGAGTGCAGTTAAAGTACCTGTAATTTACTGCAGATTAAATACTGATATTTTCTAATTATATTTACATTAATTTTATGTACAAATAATAATAAATAATAATAATAAGTAATAACAGGTTTATTAGTCTTCAGCTGCTAAGTCATCATTCACTTAATACAAAACAAAACCTTATTACAGCAGATTGTATATATTTATATTATATTTAAATTATGTTTATCATAAAGAAGGGAGTCTTTCTCTCTCTATCTCTCTCTCTCTATTATTTTCTCCCTGAAATTTGAGCAAAATGTAAGCAAAAATGTTCTCACTGTCATTTTAGCTATAATTTATGATTAAGTACATAACAAATTGTGAGTGATCTCAATTAATTATCTGAATCATCTGACAGCCCTATAATTGCTCTATTTTATCACAGAGGATTTTTTATTTATTGTGAGGACACTGTGAGCTGTTTTAGCCGGTCAGTGGTTAAGTTCAGTCCTGGACTACACTTTAGTTCAATGCTGAATCCAAAAACTTGGCTTAATCCCTGTCCAGGAAACTGACCCCATAACATACAGACTTGCACAGAATTGCACAGAGAGAGTGATAGAAAAGAACTTCAACACGACGAAGAGAGGAAGCAGCAGTAAGAGAGCATTTGGGAAAACAGGAGACTAACAAAAGGGTTTAAAAAGACAGAGAGAGATAAACGTGGATTTAGTTGAAACAGAGTAGGAGTGGAAGAAAGAAAGAAAGAAAAGCTATGAAAAAAAGACAGATAAAAACAAAAGAAGGCAAAAAGAAGGAAGAGGATAGACGGAAGGAGCCAGAAAAGAAGAAGAAAGGCTTCAGAAAAGCTGTCTGTGGTTGAAGCCTTAGAGCAGGGGTGACCACACTTTATCAGAATCATTAACTCAGCCTTTCAGAAAGATTAGCCAAGCTCTCCTACACCGGCCACCTACATGCTCGGTGCCAAGTTTCCTCCTTTAAGTGAGAATGTGCCTTCTTTATCAGTTTGAACTTTAGTGGGTTGAGTGGGATCACCCCTCTCCTCCAACTCTTGCTCGGTTGTTGCTTCATTGCTCTGCCTTAGTGGGGCGCACTTCGCAAAACACACAGCACATATGGCGGCAAGGTTTTGATCCAAAAGTTCAGCATACAGACTCAGTCATACATGCTACAATTACTGTACTTCTCGTGGAAGTGTGCACTCCCTTTTTACACCGGATTGGTTAAATTTCACAATAAGAAGCATTTATAAAAATCTATAACCCTCCCCGTCGGGGAATCGAACCCCGGTCTTCCGCGTGACAGGCGGAGATACTGTCCACTATACTAACGAGGAAGAGGCGCTAGAAAGCTCGGCGTACCTGGTAATAAAAACATGACCTGCCCACCCCGGTCTCGCACAACACTCCTCAAACAGAAAGCCGTGTGTTACAATCATACAGACAGCATTTTCCACTGCGACACCAGTGAGTAGTCCGTCTGCAGGTAAATCCATGCTAGTAAGATGTGCAATGTATTTAGTGAAGGCAAAATCAGGGAAAGCAGACAGGAAAGAGATTTTAATTCAGCTATTCGGAAGCAGAACCCTGCAAACACTAATCCCGGTCCTGTGCCACCATCATCCCCGCATATTTTTAATTCTTCCTTCGGTTTCATACCAACATTGATCTAATAAAGCGTCTATCAGAGTTTGCTCATGTTGTTTTGGCGCGAAAACACCAACGCACGCGAAAACTTTCGCGAATTTCAAAAGTTGGCGCGAGCTAACCAGCTAACGGAAACTCAACGGGTTCGATTGCGACGACGCTCTTCTACAGCCTTTCAAACCACTTTATTGAATATCATTGTTTATCACATTTTTATTTAGTAATTCTGCTGCATTTTTTGCTAGCACATTAATTTACCTCAGGAATACAGATATAACTCAACTCATATTAGCATTAGCTAACGCCAAGAATCACCTCAGACAAACACGAAGTGATATAAATACCTCTACGCGGACTCTTTATAAAAGACAGAGGTGGCAAGTATCTGTAAAGCAGATTTAACTTGATTTTTTTTGTTAAACCCTTCATCCCAAATCAGCCTATGCACATCTAATTTTACTTCTTCAACCCTTGGATGCATAAGTGGGTCTAAAATAACCAGGTGTAGTAATTATCTTTTAAATAAAATGTTTGTATTACTACTATTGCACACATAATGGTTATTTTCATATTGTTGTTCTGTGCAATTAATGTTAATGTCAAAATGTTTTTTTAAGTGAATGTGTTAAATATGTAATAAAAAAATGAATATCAAGCATGATGTAATTCCTGTGTTAACCAGAATATAATAAATCAACCAATAATAATAATAACAAACTAGTAATGGGTGGAGGAAAAATATATATTTTAGATGTATCCACAATAATGAGCAGCGATGTAGATGACCTAGCACAACCCAGAAAGTTGTACATCAAGATTAAATATATAACTAAATTAAATTTAATAACTAGAAAGTCATATATTATGGGGCAGAAAACTGATAAAAATGACTGAGAATATAAATTCGCCGTCCCAAAATGCATCTATAAATAAACCTATCACAACTAGCGCATAAAATAAAAATGATTCATATGACAAGTGAACACTTGATGGCAGTATAGTTGTGACTAACAATTTCAAAGATTTACGTGGTAGATCGAGATGCACACAAAATATTTAATTTCTTTGTTAAAAAAGTTAAAATAATCATGTCTAGCATGGCGAGATTATTAACTACAAACCCTAAAGTAATGCAAACAAACATTCAGTTTGTTCATCTTTACAAGGTTGACTTCAAGACAGGTGCCGACTTCCAAAAAAGGTATGTACTGAAAAAAATAAAAGTTCCTTTAAATGACTATGGCAAAACAGATTGAATATGGCAATGTTTTGTATGTTCTGTCTTATTGTGCATTATGTCTTACAGAAAATCATCTGCGCAAAAGAAGATTAAAAGACAGGGTTTGACAGAGACATAGAGTCAATTTAGAGAACAGGATGGGGACAGAGCGCAGATTTAGAAAAAGAAAACAATACCATAGATGAAGACAATAATGATGATGATTTTGGCCTACCAAAGTACTGTGTGTTACAGGGACTTCAATTCCTGTAGTGATTATTGGCTGGATTAAATTCTGGATCTGACTCAGAAACAGAGTGTGACTCTTTGCATTATGAACTTGTGAAATGAATGACTGAACACCACATATTGCACAATGCAGTAAATGCACCGTCAGCTGTTCATGGCAAGCATAAAACAATTTTACCAAGGGATGCTAGGGCACTGTTGGGTACAGTGAGATCGAGGAATTTGGAGTGTGTGACAAAGTGAATGACCTGTGACTTATAGAAATGAAGTATTTGTTGCATACAGTACATCCGTTGTCATGATCGATACTGATTATTACATTAATTATTTTACAGCTTTAAGGCTTCCTTATTGTTTAAAATCAGTGAAGCTCAACAGAACTAACACCAGAATGTCTAACAATTATACTTTTATTAATTTTTTTGTTCTTCTATAAAATTGTTTTTATGAAATCCAAGCTTTTGCATGGTTGATCATATGGAAAATGATTTTAAAATGCATCAAAAATAACTAAAATGAGATTAAATGAGATTCACAATGCATTAGGGCCTGTATGAATTTTGTGGGCCTGGGATCTGGCTTCCCAGTGCATCTCACAATGTTCCTCATAGAGACATTTGTTGAGGAGAAGCAAATTGGTACATGGATGGGTTCTCCTGGTGGTCTCCCTATAATAACCAAAATCAACTGTTTAAACGTGATGTGGTCTCCCAGCCTGATAAAGGGTGAAAAATCCTTTATGAATCAGGTAATAAAGAAATGCATATGTTCATACACTACAAAAGAAACAAATTAGTTTTGTGACCTTAACGTAACATGACAGATCATTCTTTTTCATTTGTGTTCTTATTCCCAGAATCATTTGGATCTCATTACTCTCGACACTCACTTTAACAATCAAGAGCAAACTGAACTTAATGTCTGAGTTTAAAAAAAGCCTGCTCCAAAAGCCTATTTAACAATGTTCTGATCATCTGCAGCTGACATGCTGCACCTAATTCTAATAGGGGACATTTTAAGTAGTAGTAAATGTGGGTATGTAACCTATTTCCCCAAGAAAAATGCTTTTCTGTTAATTACATTTACAAATGTGTTGTAAAAGATATTTCTTTAGTGATATTTGTTAAGTTACTCTCTAGGTAATCCCGTATTTTTATTAAAATCAAGATCAAATGTTCATATGTGTAAATTTCTTAAGTAGACCTTGTGAAGAAGCACTGAAGGAAGGGGAGTGTTTGATTTCATGTTCAATTATCAAGAGTCATTCTCCAGAATCATATTCTGTTCCTTTAAGTTGGTTGTTAGAAATTTCAGCTATTTAAGAAAACTGGATTTTCAAAACTCCAAGCAGCCTGGGCATGTGAACTGTAATATATGATAAGCAGTCCTTATATTTGTTGTTGTTTCTTTTCCTTACTGCAGGCTTTGGTGCTTCTGCTCGACTTGATGTTAATAAAAATTAATTGGCTACAGACAATCAACCCAAGTTTACACTGATAAAGAAGCTGTTTCCTCACTACATATGTTTAAAAGTTTTATTGTTTTAAGGGAAGCTGGAGATTTAAAGAGAGGGAATTAATAGAGGATATTTAAATAGCAGGTGCGGTGGAGCTTGGCTCAACTTCAGTAGAATCATCTGTCGTTGGAGCTCTGTAAGAGAACATAATCATATATCAGTATTTCAGTGTCAGCATCAGAAAACCTGGATCAGCTGCTACATGAGACGATTCACTTTAAAGCTGTTACTGTATTAATGAATTGTTTGTGAAGATCTGACTGGACCACAGTTAACTGGATATGTTTTGATTAATGAACTATTATCTACCCAACAGTGGTACTGATGAGTACAACATATATTGTAGTATTAGTAGTTCAGATAAGTGACTACAAGCTACATCAATACTTCTGAAGTGTCCTCACCTCTCGCGCTGCTTTAAAGATCTAAATGTAATAAACAGCCTTTCCATCCAGCCGCTGACGGTTTTCCTGAAGCTTTTTTCTTCTTTTTCTGGCCCTTTTTCTTTCTCCTCTATCTTCTTTAGATTTTCAATTTGTTTTTCCATCTTTCTCATTTTTTTATCCATCAGCTTTCGTTTTCTGTGATGTTCCCTCTCCAGCATTTTCATGGTCTCTCTTACTTTCTTCCACTCTTGCTCCCTCTCCACGAACTCCATGTTACGCTTTCTTTGTCTTTCTAAAAATATTCGCTCTATTTCCTTCAGCTCCTCCCATGCTCTTTCTTTCTCTGCCTTCATCTGCATCTTTCTCTCATTCTCCAGTTCCCTTTCTCTCTTCTCTCTGTGCTTCAGTCTCTTCTTGGCTGTTCTTAGGCTGTCTGTCAGACTTGCGATCTCTAAAAGGAGCTCTTTTTCTCTGTCAGAGCTCAACTTTTCAGTCTGCAATTCAAACAGAAATTAATTACTTTAATTAGGTTAACAGATAACTTCAACCAGCTCTTCATTAGGAGTGCAGTAACTCAATACCTGACCACTACTGTGACCTGACCACTTATTGCATATAGAGGGAAATGTACACATAAACTGAAAATGAGAGGCAGGTTTAAATGGTATATTATGGTATACATTTCTGCTATTATATTAAGACAATGTTCACTAAATGTGTTCAGCATAAATATATTTGTTTATATAAGATCGTTGCTGTCCAAAGAAACATATATGTTACATAATATGTAACTGTTCTTACCTTCCGTCCGTTCCTCTTTTTGCAAGCCAGCCTTCTCCTCTTCTTCTCCTCTTCCTCCAAATACTTCGTCACTATGTCGCCAGTGACGGTTTTGAAGGAGGCCGGCTTTCTTTCCTTCTCCTCCTCTAAATATTTCGTCACTATATCTCTAGTGACGGTTTTAAAGGAGGTGGGGGTTGCTGCGCACATTGTCGTCTCTTTGACTTTCACTTCTCTTTCAATCAGATTTGATCCTAAAAAAGATGAACATTTGTAAATCAGTGCTTTTTGTTACAGCTATATAAAATAAACAGAATCCTAATGTATATAACAGAGAGAAAGAGAGAAAACACCAGAGCCCAGGAGCGACAGAGAGGAGAAAGAGAGAAAGAAAAAAGCAATGGAAGGAGAGAAGAGAGAGAGAGACAGAGAGAGCAAAGGAGAGAGACATTGGGAAAGAGAGAACGAGGAAGAGGGGGGAATAAGAAAGAGAGCGAGGAAGAGAGAGGGATGAGAGAGAGGAAGAGAGCGAGTGTGAAAGAGTGTGTGTAAAAGAGAGAGTGAAGGGAAAAGAGTTATAGAAAAGGACAGAGAGAGGGAGAGTGAAAAAAAGCGAGCGTGAGAACGATGAAGAGAGAGAGCGGGGGAAGAGAGAGAATGAGAAAGAGGGAGGAAAAGAAATAGAGTGAGCGAGAGAGAAAGAGTGTGTGAGAGAGAGCGAAGGTAAGAGAGTGTTATAGAGAAGGTCTGAGAGAGAGATGGGGAGAGTGAGAGAGGGAAAAAAGAAAGCGAGCAAGAGAACGAGGAAGAGAGACAGAGAGAATGAGGGAGAGAGGAAAAGAAATAGAGTGAGCGAAAGAGCGAGGGAGAAAGTGTTTGTAAGAGAGAGAAAGAGAGCAAAGGGAAAAGAGAGTTATAGAGAAGGGCAGAGAGAGGGAAAAAAGAAAGCGAACGAAGGGAAGAGAGTTGGGGGGGGGTGTAAAGAACGAGAGCGTGCGAGAGAGCGAGGAAGAGAGAGAGGGAGAGAGAGAGGGGGGGGGGCGCGTGGTTAAAAAAGGAATCCTCTCCGTGTCACACACACGGCTGTAAAAGAACCCCCTCCACTGACCAGCATCCCGCGTGCCTCCCCTTTTATTATTAATTAAACAATTAATATTAACCAGTTTACACTGAATACATTAACATTACTGGTTCACTTAGTTTGAGTGACGTCACAAGTTACGTTCGAATCCCGAGGTTCGAAATGTGGATTAATTCTTTCTGTAGCAAAATACAGCTTTTATATTATATTATATTATATTATATTATATTATATTATATTATATTATATTATATTATATACTGTAAATAGTTAAATACTGCTTTTATATTATATTATATTATATTATATTATATTATATTATATTATATTATATACTGTAAATAGTTAAATACTGCTTTTATATTATATTATATTACATTATATACTGTAAATAATTAAATACAGCTTTTATATTATATTATATTATATACTGTAAATAGTTAAATACAGCTTTCATATTATATTATATTATATTAGATTATATACTGTAAATGATTAAATACTGCTTTTATATTATATGAATACACCGTTATAAACCGTTGACATACTTGTAGAAGTGCTCCGTAGCGATGCAGGTACGCAGAATGATGAACCGCTACAAGCGCTCAGCCTTTTATAAACTCCCCTGGGGCGGGGCCTGCATGGTGACGTAATCGCCATGTATATCACATCTCAGTGGTGGAGACGCAGAAAGACAGCTTGACTGAAAATATGAAACTGAATAAAAGTGTAGTCTTAGACATGTGCTTCTTGGTAGCACCGTGTGAGTCTCTGAACCCAAACACTACAAAGTAAAGTGTATAACGTACATAACTGGTTAAAGAAGTCCACCATCTGAAATGAAGACAATACTGAAAAAAAACTTATTAACAACCAGACCGGAACTGACGTCTGTGAGCAAATCTTGTTTTAAATATACTACATAAAAAATAACGTATATTGATTATATTTATAGATAATGGTAATATTGGCACATCTGTTTTTGATTTTCAGTTTTAGAAGTTGGATTTTAGGAATTGGGAAGCTAAACCCAGTTGAAAGGTCAAAGCTTATTGCAGTAATTGCTGCCAGAGGTTGGACTCCTAGAATGTAATTATTAAAGCATTTTAATATTTTTTCAGCTATCTATCATTTAATCCATATAGGAGTGTCTAATAAAGTGGACCGGTAGTGGACAGTGTTTTAAAACTCCAGTGTCTGATCCACTCATACCAGCACAACACATCGGTGTCACGGCAGTAATGAGAATGATGACCCATCTAAATAATATCTGCTCTTTGGTGGTCCTGATAAAGTAATGGCTAGATATTTATTTTAAAAAAGGAGATAGAAA
The DNA here is from genome assembly GCA_021613375.1 of Megaleporinus macrocephalus. Classification (NCBI taxonomy): domain Eukaryota; kingdom Metazoa; phylum Chordata; class Actinopteri; order Characiformes; family Anostomidae; genus Megaleporinus; species Megaleporinus macrocephalus. Next base: position 10,802,058 of record CM038718.1, on the reverse strand, counting down.
CGATAGAAAAACATCGTAGACACAAACCAAATAACTTTTATTGGACCTCTGTGCTCTGGTGTCTTCGGGTTACCCGGGCGACGCGTACGCGCAGAGGAAGGAGTAAACACAACGTAAAGATTTGAACGGTTTCTGAGAGATTTCAGTAAGTAGATCTTCTGTGAACCAACATTTCTTTAAACAGTCTTTATAAAGATGATTTGTTTAACTCTGTGAACGACTGATGTTGGCGAGATTTGAACTTAAGGATGTTTTTATTCTCTCTCTCTCTCTCTCTCTCTCTCTCTCTCTCTCTCTCCTAGTCCAGTCAGGATGGCCTCAGCTGTGCTGTCCAGACAGAAAGGCCGGTTTCTTCCAGACATTAACCACCGCAATACTTCCAGCACCGAGCAGCTCCTCCACACGAGCCGGTGAGACCTAACAGCAGGCCGGAGTACAGCGCTCACAGTCAGGCTCTGCTTTTAGCTGGAACAGTCATTAACCTCCTCACTCCTGGTACTGGAGTTTTCTCCCCCAATGTTTTGTAGCTCTATACAATCAGGTACATCAACACACTCACTTTTATATGTTTCTACAGAACTTTCTATTAGTTCACCATTTATTAGAGTGTTTCATTTTATCTTATTATAAATAAAAACAAACACAGCAGCTGGAGATCTAAACATCACCTACAAGACCACATCAAACACTGTTTCTGGTCCTGTATTTATTTATTTTTAGGTCCTGAAGGTTTATGTGCAGTAATCTGGAAATTCGACTCAGTGTAGAAAATGAGGCTTTGATAAGTATATTCGATTATTCATTAGTGTAACACATTATTGATTAGTGTTATGGATTATTGATTAGAATTCTGCACAAAATAAAACCATTCAGGATTTTAGTATAGAAAGCCTTTGACAGAGTTGATCACTCTTATCTTTTTAGTATCCTTCAAGGTTTTGGCTTTGGGGAGTCCTTCTTACCCTGGATTCGGCTTCTGTATTCTGAGGCCTCAGTTTTACTAAAGGTTGGGGGGTTTTAGCTGCCCAATTAGAATGCATAGGGGAATTAGGCAGGGGTGCCCCTTGTCTGGGCAGCTGTATAGCCTTGCAATAGAGCCTCTTCTGTGCAGGCTGAGGTCTAACCTGCAAATATTGGGAAAGAGGGCGATTGAGAGGGGTGGAAAGAGAGAGAGTGAGAGCGAGGGAGAGAGGGAAAGAAAGAGAGGAAGGAAGAGAGAAAGAATGAGAGGAAAAGAGAGTGAGCGAAAGAGCGAGGGAGAAAGAGTTATAGAAAAGGACAGAGAGAGAGGGAGAGAGAAAGGGGAAAAAAGAAAGTGATCGTGAGAACAAGGAAGAGAGAGGGGGACAGAAAAAGAGCGAGCGAAGAGTATTAGAGAGAGGGGGAGGGTGTGGAAAGAACGATAGCGTGCGAGAGAGCAAGGAAGAGAGCGAGAGAGTGGGTGGGAACGTAGTTTAAAAAGGACTATCATAATATCATAGTATTAGTAGTTCAGATAAGTGATTACAAGCTATATCAATATTTCTGAAGTGTCCTCACCTCTCGCACTGCTTTAAAGATCGAAATGTAACAAACTGCCTGTCCATCCAGCCGCATCCTGAAGCTTTTTTCCTCTTTTGCTGGCCCTTTTGTTTCTCCTCTATCTTCTTCAGCTCTTCAATTTGTTTTTTCATCTTTCTCCATCAGCTTTCATTTTTTGATGTTCCCAATCTGCAGTGGACTTTAAGGGATGGGTCTCAAGCAGAGCTGCAGCAATTCGCGAAATATTAATCATATGATCTGATCAGCTCTCAGTATCTTTAAAGTTAAAGTTAAAATTGAGAAATTGAGTATTTGGTAGATATGGAAAAATTGATTGGGCTATGTATCAGTGTCAGCCGATTTTCAGCCCAAATATGTGATTAAAAGATATTGATACAATGCAGAGTGATCTTTCCATTCTTGCCAAATCACTATTTGTTTTTTTTTTGATTGATCTAAAACACTGGGTTTGTGCTCAAGTAGGCTGAGGACATCTATATAGAAGTGGAGTTACCTACATACACCTTGTGTTCCTAGATGCCATGCAAGTGAGCCTTTTTCACTTGAAGGATGTCTGTTTACTGACACTGAAGGACCTTGCTTGTGAGTCCTTGCTTCTGGAGGAGACTACATATCTGATTTTCTGCAACCACTTGAGTTCTGGAAACAGAATTAAGAGACTCATGATTGTTAAAACATTAAAAAACATGACATCACATAAATATATATAAGCTGTTGGCACCTCATTAAATAAATGCATGAACATGATGCTTTGAAGTGAACTACAGAAGAAACAAATTATTTGTCCCTAACATAGCGTGGCAGATCATTCTTTTCCTTTGCATTGCTCATTGTTCTAGAATCTTTTGATAACTTTTTTTCCAAATGGAAAAAGTCATGAAACACATCAGAACAATTCTGTGCTAGAAAATCAGTTACGGATAGTAACTGATAACTTCAACCAGCTCTTCATTTGGAGTGCAGTAACGCAATACCTGACCACTACTGTGACCTGACCACTTATTTCATATAAAGGGAAATGTACACATGAACTGAAAATGAGAGCCAGGTTTAAATAGTATATTATGCTATACATTTCTGCTATTATATTAAGACAATGTTCACTAAATGTGTTAAGCATAAATATATTTGTACTTAATTGCCACTTTGTAGGACACTTTTATATTTTGTGTATATATGATTGTTGCTGTCCAAAAAAAAACGTGTATGTCCAATAGTTTTGGAGATCCTCGTTTTTCTTTGGACGTGATGATATATAAATGTGCACACATATATGTTACATATTATGTAACTGTTCTTACCTTCCGTCTGATCCTCTTTTTAGGGGTCCATTTGCAAGCCAGCCTTCTCCTTTTCTTCTCCTCCTCCTCCAAATACTTTTTCACTAGGTGTCTCGTGACGATTTTGAAGGAGGCCGGTTTTCTCTCCTTTTTCTCTCCTCCTTCTCCTCAATATATTTCATCACTATGTTGGTGGTGACGATTTTAAAAGAGGCCAGTTTTCTCTCCTTTTTCTCTTCTCCTCCTCGTCCAAATATTTTGCCACCATGTCGTTAGTGACGGTTTTGAAGGAGGCCGACTTTCTGTCCTTCTTCACCTCCTTCTCTAAATATTTCTTCACTAAATCTAGCGACAGTTTTAAAAGAGGTTGAGGTTCCTGTGTACATTTTCGTCTCTTCGACATTCATATCGTTTTCACTCAGATTTGAACCTAAAAAAGATAAACACTTGTGAATGAATAAATAACAAATAAATAAAATAAAAAAGCTAGATTGCACCAGCCTATGCAACAGACGAATGGTTACTTTTCTTAGGAATGTTCATTTATGAACTTTGTGGGGCGGACCTTGTGAAAAAGCAACTTCCACTTCCACTCTTGCTCTCTCTCCACAAATTCCATGTTATGCTTCCTTTGTCTTTCTAAAAATTCCTTCTGCTCTTCCCATGCTCTTTCTCTTTCTGCCTCTATCTGCATCTTCGTCTCATTCTCCAGTTCCCTTTCTCTCTTCTCTCTGTGATTCAGCTTCTTGCGGCTGTTTGTAGGCTGTCTGTCAGACTTCCGATCTCTAAAAGGAGCTCATTCTCTCTGTCAGAGCTCAGCTTTTCAGTCTGCAATTCAAACAGAAATTAATTGTTTTAATTAGGTTACCGGATAACTAGGATAACTTCAACCAGCTCTTCAGTAGGAGTGCAGTAACGCAATACCTGACCACTACTGTGACCTGACCACTTATTGCATATAGAGGGAAATGTACACATAAACTGAAAATGAGAGCCAGGTTTAAATGGTATACATTTCTGCTATTATATTAAGACAATGTTCACTAAATGTGTTAAGTATAAATATATTTGTACTTAATTAATTAATTTCCACTTTGTAGGACACTTTTATATTTTGTGTATATATGATCGTTGCTGTCCAAAGAAAAACATATATGTCTGTTAGTTTTGGAGATCCTTGTTTTTCTTTGGACGTTGTAGGGCGTAATTTAAATTTATATTAAATTAAAACACAGCCTGACCTGTAGGCCAGAAACTCTAGTTCATATCAGGACAGCAACCTTAATTTGAACCCTGAGGCCTGAACGCACCAGTCAGGGGTTAGCATGGTCTTGTTGGTAACACTGGCCTGTTCATGCATCTCCACCTGTTGATAGCAGACCTGTTTTATAATAAACTCATAGCTGGAAAGAATACAGTCTGTGTTTCAGGCTGCGTCCTTGAGGTCTATGAAGAACCAGACAGAGATAAGCAGAAAGATACAAACTCAGCAGTAGCTTGGAGAGAGTGTTCTGCATTGTACAATAATGATGACATCATCAACAATCCTGTTTATTAAGGATGACATCTGAGACTGGTTGAATAAAAACATATCTTTCTGTATATTGAGAAGGTAAAAGAGGAGGGGCTATGTAAATCACCCCCTAGACAAAGATGTAAAATGTGAATATTCTGTAATATCAGTGCTTCTGTTGGTCTGTATTGATGACAGGACTTCCCCATCTTACAAGATGAAATAAAGGAACCTGCTTTTTCTATTCAGGTAAAATATATGTCTAAGGAACGACAACGTGATGATATATAAATGTGCACACATACATGTTAGATATTATGTAACTGTTCTTACCTTCCGTCTGTTCCTTTCTTCAGTGTTTCTTTTGCGGTCCAGCTTTCTCATTTTCTTCTCCTCTTCCTCCAAATACTTTGTCAATAGGTCTCTTATGACGATTTGAAGAAGGCCAGCTTTCTTTCCTTCTTCACCTCCTTCTCTAAATATTTCATCACTAGAGGTGGAGGTTCGTCTCTTTGACGTCCATATCTTTCTCACTCAGTTTTGATCCTAAAAAAGATGAATATTTGTAAATGAATAAATAACAAATAAATAAACATAAAAAATCTAGATTGTGATTAAATGTTTTCTTTCAGAGCAAATGTTCCCGCAGTCATGCACAAGGTTGAGATTTCCACTTAGCGCCTGAATGTGCACTCTGCAGTGCACTGTAATTGATGGGTCTCAAGCAGAGCTGCAGCGATTCGCAAAATATGAATCATATGATCTGATCAGCTCTCAATGGCTACGTTTAAATGCAACCCGATAATCCGCTCATAATCCGACAGATAGCTCAATCGGAATCGAAAATGAGTAGACTAGTCCGGTTGAGGTCATTTCGATTAGCATTTCTATCCGATTGCACGAGGTGGGTAATTTAAATAATCTAATAATAATAGCCGTGTAAACACCTGTATCTGATTACATTCCCAATCAGAAAGTTTAAGTACGTTCTGCACGTGTGCAGTTGCATCATGAAGGAAGTTTCAACATGGCGGGAGCTAGAGACTGGTCTTCAGAAGAGACAAAGTTCATGCTTCAAACCTTAAAGGATTTAAAAACAGTTCGCAGGATGGATAGCTGTAAAGCAATAATGAGCCGTTCAGAATATATGAGTAAATGAACGACGGGTTTACACAAACTATAGAGCAAATTAAAAACAGATGGAAGTTTCTCAAATCGGCGTATTACAAAGCTAAAAAGCAGAATGGTACAGGTGGCTCCGATCCACTGTCCTGTTTCACTAAACTATGGATGAATTCACGGGAGGTTGACT